>OX465378.1:1185063-1689581 GCA_950004255.1 Mesopsocus fuscifrons
AAAATAATTTTATAAATTTGATTTTTTTGTAACTGATTAAGTTTATAAGCTTCATCTGAGCTTAATATTTAAAGTAAAAGAGAAGAAGATGAGATTCAATATTTTTAACAACTTTCCAAAGGAGAAGTATAGGAAACTTATACGACTCCAACACCAGACCTCGAGATGAGAATGGCAGAGTAACAAAAAACTGAATTCCATCGTGTTAACCACATCGGATTATTTTAGGAGATGTATTATGAATAATTAAGCAGCTGCTAAAAAAATCACGTAAAAATATGAAGGTTTATACGAGAAATTAATAAAAAACTTAACAGATTTCCTACACGCATATTTCGCTGTTTTCAACCACTATGTTAAGCTGGTCCTTCTGTTTCTGCCCTGGGCAGAAAATTATTTTAACACGGAGAGTGGGCAGAAACACGCGCGGAGCTGTCGCGACTGACGGACGGACTGACGGACGGACAGACATTTTCCAGAAACCACTTTTTTGGACTCAGGGGACCCCCAGGATCATGGGAAACCCAAAATCTCAATTTCGAAATTTTGCACGAAAACAATACTTTCTCGCCATATTATGGCTAGCGAGAAAGTAAAAAAAAAAAAATCATGTGGGGCGAGAAAGTTAAGTGTGATTGTTGTCGGACCCTTTATTTTTTTTACTGTTATCATACTTATGAGTTTGATGATAATTAAAAGCCTGATCATCCTACAGCTGCTGTCTAAGATCCAGGGCCAAATAGTTAAAGAAAACGAACTTACCAGCAAATAGAGTTCATTTTATAGGTACCTCTATGTTATCCGCAAAACTATCAGAACATTCTAGACTAATTTTACAGCTGCAGCAGAAGAAATATAAATAGGTACCTACTGGCTAGTCGATGGTCGATATTTACCTACCTACTTCCCGCCAAATCGAAAAGTTTTTGGATACTTTTGAAAGTTTGTTTTAGATCAATTATTATGAGCTAACCGGAATAGTTAGGTAGCTATAAAGAATAACTGATTTCGTCTAAACTTCTGTGAAATATCTTCAATGCCAAATCCATTTCAACTATAGGTAATACCCATAAGTGTTTAAAAAGAAAACAACAAAAAAATAATGTCAAAATTCGAATAATTTCAAATCTGCAAATACATTGGCGGGAAGAAGAGGTGAGACGCGAACATAGCGATAGCGCCATCTAGGGGGCACGGACCCAGTCCCAGTCCTGTCCAAACTGTCGAGCCATATCCATGTTGGAACATTTTAATCAGATGAAGGAAAATAAATGCTTGTTTTTGTGAATTTGTGCATTTGTTGAGTGTTTTAGTTTTGTGAAATAGCTTGTTACTCTCCAGGAAGTTCGAGAAAAATATTCCTACTTCGAAATCTGACAGCAGGTCCTGAGTTGAAATATTACAGGTAAGCAAGAAATAAATCCTCTTTGGAAGTGTAATATTTATTCGCAGAGTCCTAGAACTTTTTGGTAGTGCTTAGGTAGGTACCTAGATAAGTAAGTAGATACCTACTTAAGTAGGTAGGTACTCATAACTAATGATTAGTCCTGAAGTGACCTGCTGTATGTGGCATCCCGTGCATGATCACTCCAGGACAAGCACCAACTAGAACCAGGAAAAAGGAAAAATAAAATATATTCTAGCTATTCTAATCTTGTCCAACAAGCGACTTCTTCATTTCGAACTTCGAGGTAGCTATACCTACTGAGCATAGCCGTATCCACGGGGGGGGTTTAGGGGGTTAACCCCCCCCCCCCCCCATGAGCGGAAAATAACATGGTAATGCCAACGTGAAGCAAAAAAATATAGGCGAAACCCCCCCCCCCCCCATGACCCAAAAACCCCCCCATGACCGCTTTCTGGATACGGGCCTGCAGTGGTATTCCCTTTCTTGAACGCCAGCAAACCCACTCAACTAACACCTTCAAAATTTATTGTAAGAAGATAAGGCACGCCATGCCGCAATATACGGAGAACAGTTCTTCTTACAATAAATTTTGAAGGTGTTAGTTGAGTGGGTTTGCTGGCGTTCGAGAAAGGGAATACACCTGCTGGTACTGAGACTATTCATTGGGGTCATTTGCATGCACGTTAGTTACGCACTTCTATCTTCGATCCATTTGAAATCTAGATTTTTTTGGACCATCTCATGGCATCGGTGCTCACACTTCTTGTCTTTCTCGAGGTTAAAATGTACCTATTACTTACTTTTACTTTTACCCACATACTTACCAAACTTTAGGTAAGTGTTGCATGAGCATTATTTGACCAAGTTGAGTGGTGTTGGTGCTTGGTACGTTCTATAGGTAGGTGTTGAGATTTTATTTTATTTTCATTTTTTTTTACCTACTTAATTACTTATTTTTTATCTATTTTATTTTTATATTTTTGGCGTATTTCTTAACATTAGGAGATTTTGTATGTCTGGCACGAAGATCGTGAACTTTGTCACTTCGTCCTACCTCACTCATTGATTACCAGTTTCTAAGATTAGTTTCTAAAGATAGCGGAATCCAGAAGCATACACACTCCCACCCTAACTGTTCATCCAAGCAGAAGTAGCATCAGAATAACCCGTTCTCAAAGCCCTCACGCTCACCTTAGTCTCACCTCATGTCTGATCAGTCGCGTAGAATGACGACAGTTTATCAAGACGTTAATAAACCCTACTGATGATTGACACAGGAGAAAAGAATATAGGACTTACCCAAATTATTACATCCACCTCGCCGCGCCGACATTTTTTCTTGCATGGAGTTGGATTAGGATATAGGCACCGTGACTATACAGCCAAACTTTTCTCTGGCCGCTGCTTCCGATGATTCCAGGAGGTGTATTCCCTTTCTCGAACGCCAGCAAACCCACCCAACAAACACCTTCAAAATTTATTGTAAGAAGATAAGGCACGCCATGATGCAATATACGGGCAACAGTTTCTTCTTACAATAAATTTTGAAGGTGTTAGTTGGGTGGGTTTGCTGGCGTTCGAGAAAGCGAATACACCTCCTGGCGAGTTTCGTTTCGTTGCGCTTCCGGTCAGTGGACGGCCAGCTTTAAAATCGAACTCTGTACAAGTGTTTTATAAGAAAGGTTGAACACAACCAAGAGTACTTACCAGCAAACAACACTATGTGGACACTGTGGACAGGCGTAACGTAGCTTAACGCGGCGTTATGGTTCAAATCCTCGTACGCTAGGAATTTTTTGACCACTTTTTGGTCAGCAATTTTCGTAGCTTATTAAGTAATTTTGAGATTATGGGTGATAATATGAAAGTACGTAGGCAGGTACTACAATTTTGCAAGTAGGTACTGGGACTGGGGGCTGACGGATACTATTATCAAATTCAACGTTCCCTCCAATTCCTGTCGTTTTAGGTAGATTTCGAAGAAAAATCTACCTAAGTATTGTAGACGTACCAGTAGTCTTACTTTTGAAAAATTTCTTCACAGTTCTTCTTTTCTGGGCCCTTCTGACCCCTGGATCCCAAAACCACCGTCAGTTCAAAAGTTTTTTTTTTTTTTTTTTTTTTTAACGCGTGACGTTCGGAGAATGTTGGTTTATTAGATGTTTTTGGCCGAAGCCGAAGATGAAGTGGCCGAAGCCGAATATGAGTGGGCCGAAGCCAGTTTAGTAGTGAGTCGAAGCCAATACATCCATGTCGGAAGCGAAATATTTTCCGTTCCGCCGGGATTCGAACCCGGACCTCTCAGGACACAAAGCGGACCCCTTGATCACTCGGCCACTGAGAGGCACTATCTATATCTACAGAGTGATTCAGGACGAATGGTACATTTTTTTTAGGGTGGATAGGGGGGTTCATTTCGATATCAATGGGCACTGGTGGCGGAAGGGGGGTGCATTGCACCCCCCAGGAGTTGAAAAAAAGGAACTACAAAAAAAACTCATTATAACGATATAGGAGTAAATTTACCGTATAAGACGAGAGACCCTCTCCCGAAAAAAAATCTAAATACATACACCCCCCAGGAAAGTAGCCTTCCGCCACCAATGTCAATGGGTGTCCGGAAGTGAACCGTTACTGAGATACAGGTGCGAGAACAGGTAAATTGGTAGGGAGGTGTACTTTATTCTAGTTTGATGTTTTACCGAACAAATTTTATCCAACATAATAATTATGGCCAATATTGGCATTATCGTAGGAAAATTTTCCATAAATGGAAATCACGTTTTTGATTGGTTAAGACGGATTTGCAACAACCCTACTTGACAGATTTCCTTGAAAATTGTCTCAGATAGATGCTTCAAGGTCTCTTTCAATAGATTTTCAATTACTTGAAAATTAAGGCCGTGACATGGAAAATAGAAAACACGTAATTTGCGCGTCGAACGACACTTCACCATTTGACGGATATGTTTTAAATCCGGTGAGTAGGTGCCTAAAATTATTGTCCAGTGTATGGCAAAATATTTTTTAGAAGAAGTTAAAATTTTGGTCCAAAAAAAATAAATTACGTAAAAAAAAAATCAAAATTTTCGATACGGCTGGCATAAAAATTGCGAGAAAGTCAAGTGCGACCATTGTCGGACCCCTTATTTTTGTCAACAATACAAGTACTGTGTGAAGGACCCCATCCCCATCCATGCAGCCACTCCGCTTCACGCTTTTGATAGCATTCAGTAGGATAGAGACCTTAACTTTTTACTTTCTCGCCCGTATGTAATACATGGGCTGAGAAAGTTATGTTATCGTGCGAAATTTCGATTTTGAGATATTCATTGCAAAAGGCGTTTCAGAGGTCCTAGATACCAAAAAAGTGGTATTTAGGTCATGTCCGTCCGACGTACGTACGAACGTTCGTACGTACGTACGTCCGTACGTTTGTCTGTAGCACGGCTAGCTAGAGGTCACACCAGTCAACTGATTTGGCTCAAATTTGGAATATAGATGTCTAAAATCAGTTCCAAGATACATTGTTAATATAATTTTGATTACTCAAAAATTGCGCCGACTATTGTCAAAAAAGTGTCAAAAAAAATTCAAAATCGTGTTTTTGTCTACTCAAAACGCATTTCACCGTACGGTAATAAAGTTAGAACATTCAAATTTTGGAGTCGTGTTGCCAGATAGATGTTCCAGGATTATCTTTATTGTTTTGGAGATGGGCCAAAAATTTGGGCCAAAATTGGCCCATACGTGAAAATCTTGGCCTCATGAACAGTATTAGCCGGAATTTCACAAAAATCCATAAACTTGTGCTTAATAACATTACTTCAAGGTTTGTCGAAGAAATATTCAATCAATTCAGAATTGCGGCCAATATAGGAAAAATAAAGTCAAAAATAGGAAAAAAAACTAGAATCTCGTTTTTGATTGGTCAAGACGGATTTGGCACTACAGTTATTAAGTTAGATCCTTGTTATTTCGCAATAGTGTTCTCAAATAGATGCTACAGGATAATTTTTATTCTTATTGAGATGGGCCAAAAATTTGGGCCAATATTGGCATTATCGTAGGAAAAAATGTCCAAAAATGGAAATCATGTTTTTGATTGGTTAGGTCACATTTGCAACAACACTAATCGAAATTGGTGAAAGTGGTCTCAGATAGATGCTTCAAGGGCATTTTCAATAGATTTTCATTTACTTAAAAATTAAGACGCGGTGACATGCAAAATAGAAAACAAGTACTTTGCGCGTCGAACGACACTTCACTGTTTGACGGATATTTTTGAAATTCGGTAAGCAGGTGCCTAAATGTATCGTCCAATGTGTGGCAAATTACTTTTTAGGAAAAGTTAAACTTCTGAAAAAAAAAAAAAAAAATTATTCACGTAAAAAAAAACCAAATTTTCGATAAAAATTGCGAGAAAGTCAAGTGCGACCATTGTCGGACCCTTTATTGATGAGAACAATCGAGACTCACTCATTCCGTTAATCTGTACAAAGACCAAGATTTCCTCCCCCTTCAGCTGCTTTATAAATAAAGGGTTCGACAATGGTCGCACTTGACTATCTCGCAATTTTTATCGAAAATTTGATTTTTTTTTTACGTAAATAATTGTCAGAATTTTAACTTTTTCTAAAAAGTATTTTGCCTGACAATGGGCGATACATTTAGGCACCTGCATACCGAATTTCAAATATATCCGTCAAACAGTGATGTGTCTTTCGACGCGCAAAGTATATGTTTTCTATTTTGCATGTCACTGTCTTAAATTTTAAGTAAATGAAAATCTATTGAAAAAGCCCTTGAAGCATCTATCTGAGACCACTTTCACCAATTTTCATGAAAATCCGTCGATTACTGTTGTTGCAAATGTGACTTAACCAATCAAAAACGTGATTTCCATTTTGGAAAATTTTTCCTACGATAATGCCAATATTGGCCCAAATTTTTGGCCCATCTCAAAAAGAATAATAACTATCCTGTAGCATCTATTTAGGAACACTATTGCGAAATTACAAGGATCTAACTTAATAACTGTAGTGCCAAATCCGTCTTGACCAATCAAAAACGAGATTCTAGTTTTTTTTCTCCTATTTTTGACTTTATTTTGCCTATATTGGCCGCAATTTTGAATTGATTGAATATTTCTTCAACAAACCTTTAAGTAATGTTATTAAGCACAAGTTTATGGATTTTTGGGAAATTCCGGCTAATACTGTTCATGGGGCCAAGATTTTCACGTATGGGCCAATTTTGGCCCAAATTTTTGGCCCATCTCCAAAACAATAAAGATAATCCTGGAACATCTATCTGGCAACACGACTCCAAAATTTGAATGTTCTAACTTTATTACCGTACGGTGAAATGCGTTTTGAGTAGACAAAAACACGATTTTGAATTTTTTTTGACACTTTTTTGACAATAGTGGGCGCAATTTTTGAGTAATCAAAATTATATTAACAATGTATCTTGGAACTGATTTTAGACATCTATATTCCAAATTTGAGCCAAATCAGTTGACTGGTGTGACCTCTAGCAAGCCGTGCTACAGACAAACGTACGAACGTTCGTACGTACGTCGGACGGACAGGACCTCTGAAACGGCTTTTGCAATGAAAATCTCAAAATCGAAATTTCGCACGATAACATAACTTTCTCAGCCCCTGTATTACATACGGGCGAGAAAGTAAAAATGTATAGCATAGGTAGACTTATCTATTACATTTTTTCCTTTTTTAAAATCGTCACTTCACCACATACAGAGCAATTGTAGCCTATCCTTCACCGCATACAGAGAAATTGTAGCCTATCATTCATCACATACAGAGCAATTGTAGCCTATCATTCACCACATACAGAGCAATTGTAGCCTATCATTCATCACATACAGAGCAATTGTAGCCTATCAATCATCACATACAGAGCAATTGTAGCCTATCATTGACCACATACAGAGCAATTGTAGCCTATCATTCATCACATACAGAGCAATTGTAGCCTATCAATCATCACATACAGAGCAATTGTAGCCTATTCACATTGTTAACCCAATAATGATACCCGCGCGCCATGAAAGGCTTGGGAAATTTGTTTTGGTACTACTATAGTCTACTGTCTTGATTGTTTGGTTGTACAGGTTAAATTTAAATAAAGGGTCCGACAATGGTCGCACTTGACTTTCTCGCAATTTTTATCAAAAATTTTGATTTTTTTTACGTGAATAATTTTTTTTTTGTCAGAATTTTAACTTTTTCTAAAAAGTATTTTGCCACACAATGGGCGATACTTATAGGCACCTGCATACCGAATTTCAAACATATCCGTCAAACAGTGAAGTGTCGCTCGACGCGCAAAGTATATGTTTTCTATTTTGCATGTCACCGTCTTAATTTTTAAGTAAATGAAAATCTATTGAAAACGCCCTTGAAGCATCTATCTGAGACCACTTTCACCAATTTTCAAGAAAATCCGTTGATTAGTGTTGTTGCAAATGTGACCTAACCAATCAAAAACGTGATTTCCATTTTTGGAAAATTTTTCCTACGATAATGCCAATATTGGCCCAAATTTTTGGCCCATCTCAAAAAGAATGAAAATGATCCTGTAGCATCTATTTGAGAACACTATTGCGAAATTACAAGGATCTAACTTAATAACTGTAGTGCCAAATCCGTCTTGACCAATCAAAAACGAGATTCTAGTTTTTTTTCCTATTTTTGACTTTATTTTGCCTATATTGGCCGCAATTTTGAATTTATTGAATATTTCTTCGACAATCCTTTAAGTAATGTATTTAAGCACAAGTTTATGGATTTTTGGGAAATTCCGGCTAATACTGTTCATGGGGCCAAGATTTTCACGTATGGGCCAATTTTGGCCCAAATTTTTGGCCCATCTCCATAACAATAAAAATGATCCTGGAGCATCTATCTGGGAACACGACTGCAAAATTTGAAGGTTCTAACTTTATTACCGTACCGTGAAATGCATCTTGAGTAGACAAAAACACGATTTTGAATTTTTTTTGACACTTTTTTGACAATAGTGGGCGCAATTTTTGAGTAATCAAAATTAAATTAAAAATGTATCCCGGAACTGATTTTAGACATCTATATTCCAAATTTGAGCCAAATCGGTTGACTGGTGTGACCTGTAGCCGCGCTACAGACAAACGGACGTACGTACGTACGTACGTACGTACGTACGTACGTCGGACGGACATGACCTAAAAACCATTTTTTTGGTATCTAGGACCTCTGAAACGCCTTTTGCAATGAAAATCTCAAAATCGAAATTTCGCACGATAACATAACTTTCTCAGCCCATGTATTACATACGGGCGAGAAAGTAAAAAAAATCAGTCCTGCGGCACCGCGTTCCCTATCCTATTACAGTCAGGGCAGTAAATTTTCAAAATTCGGGGGGGGGGGGGGGGGAGAACAAAAATCAAGTTGACCCATAATCCATAATGCAGTATAACTAATCTAAAGAAGTCCATTTGTATTTTGTTCTCACTGATGCCTTTCACAAATTCATTGAGAAGAGTGCGAAGGCTGCAAATTCGCATGGTAATTTCATTATAAATTTGCTACAAAGCAAAGCATTGAGGTGAAGTGGATCTTAAATACGATTTGAGTCTTCGTAGCGTTGAAAATGACAAAAAATATTTAAGCATTTTTGAAGGGGGGACGGCTTCGCCTCACCGGGCCCCCCCACCCACCCGGGCCCCCCCCCCCAACCCCACCCGGGCCCCCCACCCCTGCAGTATAAGTATGCTTAGTTGAGATAAGACAGCCTTCCTAGCTGGGTTTGTAGTAGAATATTTGGTCGGAGGCTCTTGGTGTGCTCTTGGGTTCGATTTGCGGTCTCGTCTGAACAATAATTTCAGACACAAGCAAGCCCTAACCGAGGCCATTTCACCCACCTTCCCATCTACCAGCGAGCGAGAAGAAATCTTTATGTAAAAAAATGCTTGAATAAAAAGCTAAGGATATCTTTTTTTCGTCCAGTTGCCTTGGCTAGACCTCTTTGACGTCCCCTTCAGGCGCCCCACCCCACAAACAATACCAAGGAATCGAGCGAAGCGAGCGAGAACAAATTTTGAGATCCAAATAGTTAGCAGTGATAAAACGTTTATTTATTTATTCACTTGCCTTTTCTAAACCGTGCCAACCGCCTACAGCGGGACGCCCTGACCCCCGAAAAAGGAAGTCAGTAATCGAGTGAGCGAAGCGAGCTAGGCGAAAATTTGAGATCCAAATAGTTAGCAGGTATAAAACGTTTATTTATTCATTTGCCTTTTCTAATCCGTGCCAACCGCTTACGGCGGGCCGCCCTAAACCCCGACAAACGAAGTCAGTATAATCGAATGGCGAGCGAAAGGAAAATTTTAGCAAAACAGCTCGGAAAATATGACCTCCTGTTTTAAATCTAACACAGGAGCCTTCGGGGCCTCAGGCCCCGGCCCCCTGGGGCCCCCTGGGCCCGGGGCGGAGAGCCCCCCCCCCCCCCCGACCCCCCAAATTTACGCTACAGGGGGCCTTAACGGGAAAACCCCAGCAGCACTCTCATCACATTTCTCCGCGATATCTTATTGATAAAATAATGTGATGTTTCCACAACAGGGTGTAGTCCAGGAAAGGAGTCACGGACGTAATGGATCCATCACCAAACCCATCTGGTGAGGATGATCACGTCGATCCGCAAGATAATCTACACGCTGCTGGTGATAACGTGGATCCAGCTCCTGCTGAGGGTGATAACGTGGATCCAGCTCCTGCTGAGGGTGACAATGTTGATCCAGCTCCTGCTGCTGGTGATAACGGGGATCGAGCGGTGAACTCACCTCCTGCTGCTGGTGATAACGTGGATCCGGCTGATGAACCACCTGCTCCTACGGGTGATAATGGGGATCGAGCTGATATTCCACCTCCTGCTGTGGGTCAAGTGGGTCAAGCAGGAAATGTCCCTCCTTCTGGTGACAATATAGCTCCAACAGCAAGCGGTAAGTTTGGTTATAATTGTTCTAAATCTATACTGATTACTCTGAGTCGGATTAGCACCGTGTTAAAGCACTGAGTTATGAAGGAAAAGGAGGCAGGACCTATAATGTATGGTTTATTGTTTATTGTCTCCACTTCTCCACATCTTGCCAATCACTGGGCTAACTCAGTACAGCCTTGACTGCTCTTCATCACCTTGTGATAATCTGACCCTATAATCCCTCTACCCTGGCCCTTCTAGGACTCTGACGCCGCCACGGAGACATTTTCATTGACTGTCACTATAACTGACAAAGTTTACTTGCATCTAACTACACGCATCAGTTTGTTCTTCATTCACAAAATGTACGCAGGGGAGTCGTGAATGCTGCATGTCATCAGCCGCTATTAGTAACGGTTTATGATATAAATTGATAGTTAGATGGGTGAGCGGGAGTTTGCTCCCATGTCCCACACCCCCTGCACCCCCAGCCTCAGCTATGCCCATCCTATGTGAGGCCTTAGTATTACACGAGGTATACAAAACACTGCTATGTTAAACAATTTAACTGTGCAAACTGAAGGGCTATTCTAGTTCTACAATGAAATATCAATGAAATATATCAAGACCTCAACATGCTGCTGACGCCTTTATCGCAGCATGTTGAGAATTATTTCCAAAAGCGGTCAGAAGCCATTACTTCCATGACATAAGCGGAAAATATCGCTTACGACCGAATTCAAAATCAGACCGCTCAGGAACAGATACCCCTTGAGCACTCGGCCACTGAGACGCGCGTGTAGAATAGCCCCACCACCACTGTTAACTTGTTCAACTAACCTGGGTTTTGTAATTCGGGTAAGAAGGCCTTACGTCTTAAGGAAAAGGTGTGACTTGTCATTTGCTCGGTGTATTAGAACCGCATTAGAGTTGCATGTATTGTGGTTCATGTCAATGTTGGATAGGGGAGGGGAAAGCGTTACATAATGTATAGGGCCAGCTGTCCGATCTCACTGATTGAGTCACAAATCCCAACCTACTTTAGGGTATAAGCGTACTTCTTGTAGTTCAGGACAGGTTTCTTGATAAATATTGATAACTCAAAAATTGCGCCTGCTATGGTCAAAAATAAGGCAAAAAATCGTATTTTTTGACAGTTAGGAAGCGCTGGAGGCTATGTATATCATGTTGGAACCTTGACAATTTGCAGAAATGTTTTTAAATAGTTGCTTTTGGGTCAGTTGCAACCAATTGGAGGTGGCCAATAACTCGGCCAAAACGGTCGTTACTTCGGTGGGACTGTTCGATCGATATCAAGAAAAATTGGCAGGGAGGTGTACTTTTACCTAGTCTGAAGTTCTGCCAAACGAAATTTATCCAACATAGTAAGTACGGCCTTATTTTTTGGCATTACCTATCGTCCGAATATTTTCCAAAAATGGAAATCGCATTTTTGATTGGTTAGGTCAGATTTCCCACAACACTTATCAACAGATTTTCTTAAAAATTATTGGTGAAAGTGGTTTCAGATAGATGCATCAATGTTTTTTTCAATTGATTTTGAATTACTTGAAAATTAAGGTCGTGACATGGAAAATAGGACATGTGACATGAACTTGATATACAAAGCCTCCAGCCTTTCCTAACTGTAAAAAAAAACACAATTTTTTGCTTTTTTTTAGCATAGCAGGCGCAATTTTTGAGTAATAAAAATTTATCAATAAACATGTCCAGATATTTACATTAGGTAGGTACCTAAGTACCGAATTTGAGACAAATCGGATGAACGGTGTGACGTACGTACGTACGTACATTTTTTGAAACCCATTTTTTGGACTTGGGGGACCTCCAGGATTACCCAAAATCTCAAAATCAAAATTTGGCAAGATGACATAACTTAGCCCATGTATTACCTATCACATAGTTAAAAGTGGCAAAAACGAAAATAACATTTTTGATTGGTCGAGACGGATTTGACAGTACACTAATTGACAGACGATCTTGCAAATTGGAGAAAGTAATTCAGATAAATACTTCAGACTTTTCAACAGATTAAATTTCTGAATAATGACGGCCACCAAGAACCAGCCAAAAGAAGAAACAAGTAGTTTGCGCACCCACAGCAACTTCACCGTTCAGTAGAAATACTTGAGATCCGGTGTGCATGTGCCTAAAATTATTGCGTAGGGGTTTGCAAAATATATTATTGATAAAATCAAATAGTGGCAAAAAAATTAATGACCGTAAAAAAATGCGAGAAAGTCATGTGCGACCATTATCGGCCCCTTCATTACTTTCTCGCCCGTATGTAATACATGGGCTTTTATTGTTTTGGAGATGGGCCAAAAATTTGGGCCAAAATTGGCCCATACGTGAAAATCTTGGCCCCATGAACAGTATTAGCCGGAATTCCACAAAAATCCATAAACTCGTGCTTAATAACATTACATAAAGGTTTGTCGAAGAAATATTGAATCATTTCGAAATTGCGGCCAATATAGGCAAAATAAAGTCAAAAATAGGAAAAACAACTAGAATCTCGTTTTTGATTGGTCAAGACGGATTTGGCACTACAGTTATTAAGTTAGATCCCTGTAATTTTGCAATAGTGTTCCCAAATAGATGCTACAGGATTTTTTTTATTCTTTTTGAGATGGGCCAACATTGGCATTATCGTAGGAAAATTTTTCCAAAAATGGAAATCACGTTTTTGATTAGTTAGGTCACATTTGCAACAACACTAATCGACGGATTTTCTTAAAAATTGGTGAAACTGGTCTCAGATAGATGCTTCAAGGGCGTTTTCAATAGATTTTCATTTACTTAAAATTTAAAACATATACTTTGCGCGTCGAACGACACTTCACTGTTTGACGGATATGTTTGAAATTCGGTATGCAGGTGCCTAAAAGTATCACCCATTGTGAGGCAAAATACTTTTTAGAAAAAGTTAAAATTCTGACAATTATTTACGTAAAAAAAAAAATCAAATTTTTGATAAAAATTGCGAGAAAGTCATGTGCGACCATTGTCGAACCCTTTATTTTTTAGTACTCATTCAGAGGTTTAAAAATAATTCACAGGGAGGAATAAAGTAGGAAAGTAGGAATAATTTCCAGCGGTATGAAATGGAGGAATACCGTCTTTTCTTAGCATTTCTCACCATAAGTGGCAGGTGAAAATACCAGCCATACCCCCTTGCAACGTGTGTTCAATTGGTGATTATATTACTATTTTCATATGCAGGCTCTGACAAGCAACAGCAAGAGAACTTCTCACCTCCTGCTATTGAAAAGATAGATCCGCAGGAGGATCCGTTGGCTTCTTCTAGCGATGACATGGATCCGCAGGAAGATCCTTCGTCTTCTTCTAGCGACGATATGCATCCGCAGGAAGATCCTTCGCCTCCTTCATGCGATGACATGGATCCGCAGGAGGATTCCTCACCTCCTGCTAGCGGATTCATGGATCCACAGGAAAACCCCGCACCTTCTGCTGGTGGTGATTCATTAGCAAATCTCACATGTCCTGCAGGTGTTGGCACCGATCCGCAAGCGACCACCGCACCTCCTGCTGGTGTTGACACTGATCCGCAAGCGAGCGCTACGTCTCCTGCACGTGTTGGCACCGATCGGCAAGCGACCGCCACACCTCATGTTGGTGTCGGCACTGATCCGCAAGCAAGGGCTACGTCTCCTGCACGTGTTGGCACTTATCCGCAAGCGAGCACCTCATCTCCTGCAGGTGTTGGCACTGATCCGCAAGAGACCGCCGCATCTCCTGCACGTGTTGGCACTTATCCGCAAGCGAGCACCTCATCTCCTGCAGGTGTTGGCACTGATCCGCAAGAGACCGCCGCATCTCCTGCACGTGTTGGCACTGATCCGCAAGCGAGCACGACATCCCCTGCACGTGTTGGCACTGATCCGCAAGCGACCTCCGCATCTCCTGCACGTGTTGGCACTGATCCGCAAGCGAGCACCTCATCTCTTGCAGGTGTTGGAACTGATCCGCAAGGAAGCGGTGAACCTCCTGCAGGTGTTGGCACTGATCCGCAAGCGAGCAACACATCTCCTGCAGGCGTTAGCACTGATCCGCAAGCGAGCACCTCATCTCTTGCAGGTGTTGGAACTGATCCGCAAGGAAGCGGCGCACCTCCTGCAAGTGTTGGCACTGATCCACAAGCGAGCACCTCATCTCTTGAAAGCGTTGGAACTGATCCGAAAGCGAGCGGTGCACCTCCTGCTGGCAAAAATGTCCCAAAAACGCGAGCTATGTGGGTCCGCAGGGTAAAGTACCTTTTTATTTCAAATATGATTGTGTACAATGTAATATTTTATTTGACAAGTAGGTGAGTCCGTCCCACTTTTATTGCCCAGTTAGCACCCATTTAACACTAAGGGTGCGTCCCACCATACTCAGTTAACGGTTAATCTCAGGTTAAATTCGGTTTTTACCGAGCAATAATTGAAATTTAACTGGAGATTAACCGTTAACCGAGTATGGTGGGACGCACCCTAAGTGTAGTGAACAAGTACCATTGGAAGCAGTACTGCCTGAATGGAAGGTGTGTCCAACTGTTTGACCTTGTAACCTGTACACAGAACCCTGCAGGGCGCTTGGAGCGTGGAACACCTCCACCGCCTCCGGACCCATCGTGCCGTGTAGACACTGACAAGAGCAGCAGCAGCAGCAAGAAACAGAACTCAAGTAAGGATAATTCCCTGGCTTTCCTACTTACCCAGAGCCAAAAGCCAAAACAGCCTCAATAGCCTCACGGCCTAGATCAGTGGATTCCAACCTGTGCGCGGAGGTTCGCGACAACCTTAAGCTGCCCGTCCACTGGCCGGAACCAAACGGCCCGACCGGCCAGACCGACCCTAAGCGTCAGAAGCACCGGAAGCGTAGTAAACGTCCGAGGCGGCCTGAGAATAGTGAGATATTATGTATCCCACTATTCTCCGGCCGTCGCGGCCGCTTCCGGCGCTTCGGTTCGTTCTGGTCGGTCGGGCCGTTTGGTTCTGGCCAGTGGACGGGCAGCTTTAGAAGTGGTTTGCGAGAAGGTCGATTCAGGAAGAATAATTTCCTGTCCCCCCCCCCCCCCCCCCCCCCGGGACGAGCTACTTATTTCAGGTGGATACAACTAAATTTTGATTTTCCATACGGAGATCATCATAAATTTTTTCTCGCTCGCTTCGCACGCTCGAATATTGTGTCGCTTTGCACTTTCCCGCGTGTGGTTCCCCCAAAAAAGCTCTTAGCTGCTTCCCACTTTTTGTTTCAACTGTTATGTTCTCTAATCGAATTTCTATCCTGCTTTTACAAGCAGACGAGAGGCCTCTCATCTCGCAATGGGAGTTTTTATATCAGTAACAATCTTGTATTTTGTTCTCGCTCGGTTGCCACCTAGATTATCCTATACTTTTTTTATCTTTCAAAATTACTCTCCTTAGAAGCCAGTAGATTAAAGTGGCAATTTCAACCCCCCTCTCCCCCTTTTAGGGATTACAGTGGTAAGTACCTACATCCCAAAAAAAATTATACCCTCACGAAGAATTTTGGCAGAGGTTTGCCCTCCCACACCCCCGAATTTTTTTTCTTATGGCTCCGATTTGCATGAGATTTACAGCACAGTAACAAATAAACCACCTTGTTTAAAATCCCTAATAATGTTTCAAAAAATCTCGAAGGTCTAAAAATGGCGGCTCCTGATGCAACAGACAATAGACGCATCAGATTTGCATGAATTTCAACATTAAAATTTGGTAACAGGTGCCTAAAATTATCGCCCAGTGTATGGTAAAATATCTTTTCGAAAAAGTTAAAATTCTAGCCCAAAAAAAATAATTAATGTAAAAAAAAAATCAAAATTTTTGATACCGCTGCTGGCATAAAAATTGCGTGAAAGTTAAGTGCGACCATTGTCGAACCCTTTATTTTAAGGGTAAACGAGGCGATCCCGAAAACCAGTAGAAATATTAAGAGTTCCAGCAGGAAGTTACTGAGGCTATGTAATCCCGAGTCTTCCCATCCATTGAAATCAGATTATTTTGCCGAGTGCAGTGGTGGTATCTTTGGATCAGCTGAAGCCAAAGTTGGAAAATATCCTTCTACGCGTTGCCCAGTGAATGTGTCAGGATTGGATTATTTTCTTCGGCTATTTTAGGCTCTCCTCTACAAGAAAAATAAGAGAAAAAACCGCTGAAGACAAAAATAAAGCTGTTATTAACAGCTAACCTTGTTTGGTGCAGGTGGCGAAACTTATTCTCCTGGAAAACGTCCGAGTTCAGAGAAGAAGCCGCCACGGAAGCGAAGAGATTCAGATGAGCCTCGGGCCACAAAACTTGACTCATCTGCGGGGCCCTTCGCGGAACCCTCCACCCCAAATCCATCCCCGCATTCTCTCTCGGATCCCACCCCTCATAAGCTTTCACTTACACCTCCCCGACCTCCTCCCACACATCTCACCTCCTCACGCTCACCTCCTTTACCACAATCCTCCCCGCTTCAGCTCCCACTACACCCACCTCCGTCCGAGCGCTACCAGCTCTTACCACGCACTCCTACGTCTCAGCTTCCACTCCAGATCCCATCACTCACTCCTCCCCCCCAGCTCCCACCATCCACTCCTCCGTACCAGCTTCCCCCCCAGCTACCACCATCCACTCCTCTGACCGAGCTCTCCGACATCTTACCACTCACTCCAATGTCCCAGCTTCCCCTACAGATCCCACCACTCACTCCTTCCCCCCAGTTCCCACCATCCACTCCTCCGTATCAGCTTACCCCCCTGCTTCCACTAACCACACCTCTGTCCGAGTACTACGACGTCCCACCACTCACTCCTGCGTCCCAGCTTCCCCTTCAGATCCCATCACCCACTCCTTCCCCCCAGTTCCCACCATCCACTCCTACGTCCCAGCTTCCCCCCCAGCTCCTACCGTTCACTCCTCCTCCCCAGCTCTCACAATCCACTCTTCCCCCCCAATTGGCACCAGTCCTGGGCCCTCATCTTCCCGCTGTACAACCTCCTCCGCCATCACCACCGTCACAGTCCCCAGAAGTTGACCCTCTGCGACCCATCCGACTTCGGCGAGCAGAAAGGGGCTGGGCTGTTTTCCAGGAGCCAAGGACTAATGGTTCGTCTCCAATTCTATACGTGGTACTCGATACCCCTTCAGAATGTTCACATCTGTAGCCATGCATAAGGCTCTATAGAGTGGCAGAAGAGTTGTTTTTAATGAGATCGTTCCCAGGAGACTGCTGCCTATTGTAGTCGTACCAGTAGTCACACTTTTGAAAAATTTCATCACAGTTTTTCGTTTCATGACCACTGGATCCAAAAACCACCATCAGCTCAAAAGTTTATTTTTATATTTTTCACTTTCTTGTGAACACGCTAGGATCCGTATTTTTGCAAAACAATTGGTTTTGACTAATTCATAAAATATAGGGGACTAAAATCTAGGATGAGTTCGTCAAAGGGGGAAATCGAACAAGGGGCGAAATGGTGGGACTTTTTCGAAAACTGGTTTTTACTTTCTCGCTAGCCATATAGGTATATGGCGAGAAAGTATTGTTTTCGTGCAAAATTTCGAAATTGAGATTTTTGGTTTCCCATGATCCTGGGGGTCCCCTGAGTCCAAAAAAGTGGTTTCTGGAAAAAGTCTGTCGTCCGTTAGTCAGTCCGTCCGTCCGTCCGTCAGTCCATCCGTCCGTCCGTGCAGTGCTCTAGAGCCTATACCGTTCACCCGATTATGATGAAATTTGGTATGGAACTGTCTAAAATCACTGCTGACGGGCACTTTTAAGGATGTTTTGATTGGTCAAAAATTGCGGCCGCTACTGCCAAAAAACCGCCAAAATAATTCAAAAATCGTGTTTTTGGTTAGTCGGACTATCGCCGACGGTACACTTTTCAAACTATAACACTGAAAATTGGTATGTGTGTTGACAAATAGACTCTTCGAGGTCATAATCAGTTGAAAATTACGGCCGTTCTGGACCAAAGTTCGATCGTTTCGGCGCCATTCACATTTATTGACCGATTGTCGTGAAATTTGGTTCATTTGTGTAAAACTATGTAACTTAAGCAACTGTCGACCAGAATAGTGTTAGCTTCAAAATTAAGGCCATTTTTGTCGAAAAAGTGTTGAAAATGAGTTGAGAATGAGAAACCATGTTTTTGAATGGTCGGGACGCATTTGGGACTAAAGTAATAGAATGACAGTCATGAAATTTGGTATGAGTGATCTCAGATAGATGGTCGTGGGTCACTTTCAACCGATTCTAGATGGACTGAAAATTACGTCCGCAAAAAAATTTCAAAAAATCCAAAAAAAAAAAAAAAAAAAAAAAATCATATGGGGCGAGAAAGTTAAGTGCGACTGTTGTTGGACCCTTTATTTTACCATAACTCCCTTAATATTGCAACTAATGAAAGTTTGATTCTTCTGTGGGTCGTCGAACAGTAGTAACCTACAACTTTTCTTAGTAACGTTTTTTGATCCCACCCTTTATGGTTAAATGAGGGTGGAAAACTGGGGTTGGCGAACAAAAAAATTAAAAACTTGTGTCCTAGGGGTGTTATCTCACCAAATAAGTTAGTTATGACGTTTTGAAAATTCAACCCCCACCCCCCGCGTGGACGTATAACATTTTGAGGCAAAAGGTTTAAGTAATATTAAGAGGACGCTATACCTGACGGTGAATTTTTTGCCGCCCATAAGCTTAACATTGCGAGCGGCGATTCATTGTCAAGGTTTACCCTTGGTTGCAAAGACACAAAATTTTGCCTGTACCTAACCCTAACAATGTTCTAGGGAGTGTTCGAAGCAGATTTCCCAATTTCTCACTGGTTTCTTTTATTGCAACCGTTTTGCAAATGCTAGCATCGCATACCTCAAGAAAAGTGCTGTATCTCGAGAACCAGTAAAAAAATGGGAAATCTGCTTCGAACACTCCCTAGAACATTGTTAGGGCTAGGTACAGGCAAAATTTTTGTGTCTTTCCAACCAAGGGTAAACCTTGAAAATGAATCGCCGCTCGCAATGGTAATCTTATGGGCGGCAAAAAATGCACCGTCAGGTATAGCGGACCCTTAAGGCAAATTCATTACAATAAAGGGTCCGACAATGGTCGCACTTGACTTTCTCGCAATTTTTACGCCAGCGGTATCGAAAATTTTGATTTTTTTTACGTATTTTTTTTTTTTGGACCAAACTTTTGGCTTTTTCTAAAAAATATTTTGCCATACACTGGACAATAATTTTAGGCACCTACTCACCGTCGTTCGACGTGCAAGGTACGTGTTTTCTATTTTCCATGTCACGGCCTTAATTTTCAAGTAATTGAAAATCTATTGGAATTGACCTTGAAGCATCTATTTGAGACCATTTTCACCAATTTTCAAGGAAATGTGTCGATTAGGGTTGTTGCAAATCCGTTTAACCAATCAAGAACGTGATTTCCATTTATAGAAAATTTTCCAACGATAATACCAATATTGGCCATAATTATTATGTTGGATAAATTTTGTTCGGTAAAACATCAAATTAGGTTAAAGTACACCTCCCTATCAATTTTTATAGAAATCGATCGAATAGTGCTACCGGAGTGACGACCAACGCGTTTGGGCCGCCAAAACTGTGCCAAGTTATTGGCCCACCTCCAAATGATTGTAAAAAACCTGAAAGCATCTATTCAAAGACACTTTCGCAAATTTTCAAGGTTCCAACTTGATAGACGTAGCTTCCAGCCCTTCTTAACTGTCAAAAAACACGATTTTTTGCCTTTTTTTGACCATAGCAGGCGCAATTTTTGAGTTATCAAAATGTATCAAAAATCGGACCCAGATATTTACATTAGGTACCTACATACCGAATTTGAGCAAAATCGGACGAACGGTGTGACGTCCAGTTGCGCGACAGACTGACGTACGTACGTACGTTCGTACGTAAGTACGTCGGACGGACATTTTTTAAAAACCACTTTTTTGGACTCGGGGGACCTCCAGGATCATGGGAAACCCAAAATCTCAAAATCGAAATTTTTCACGAAGTCATAACTTTCTCAGCCGGGCGAGAAAGTAAAAAGAAAGATTTGATGGTAGTTTTGGAATTCAGGGGTCATGAAACGAAGAACTGTGAAGAAATCTTTCAAGAGTGAGGCTAGTGGTACTGGTACGAAAATTTCATAAGGGGTAAGAAGGTTAAGTACGACTTTTGTCAAACCCTTTATTATTCTATAGTATTATCTGTCAAAAACTAAATAAGCGAGTTGGAATAAGGTTGGGCATTTGCTTGATTGGAAAGATTTCTTATTGTCCAAAACTCCCTCGATCACTGCCCTCAATAATGTGACGAAATCGAAAATTTGATGGGAACTGCGTGGATACGTTGCTAGAATTTTTACAGAAGATAGATATTCCTGAATGGAAGGTCCATTGTTAAGTGGAGGCAATTTAATCGAAACCCATTCATTCATTAAATCCCAGCCTGACTATCACTAATCTATATTATGTTTCAAACCAAAAAATATCCAACTGTGTGTTGACAGAGATATCACAGTACCTTTCCCCTGCAACCGGTGATGGGGTTATTCTAGTTCTAACATAAGTTATCAACAACGTGCCTCTCAGTGGCCGAGTGGTCAAGGGGTCCGCTTTTCCGCTTTGTGTCCTGAGAGGTCTGGGTTCGAATCCCGGTGTAACGGAAAAGTTTTCCACTTCCGACATGGATGTATTGACGTCAGCCCACTACTTAACTGGCTTCGGCCACTTCGGCTTCGGCTTCGGCCAAAAACATGTCCGAACGTCACGCGTTTAAAAAAAAGTTATCAACTCGCTGTTACATTGTTGTTTTGAGAACTAATCGCAGAACTAGAATGGCCCATCCCCATCACTGTTAACTTGTTCAACTTATTATGTTACTTGTGCATGTATAGTAAGCCCTTTCGATTGTGTTTCTTATAAATAGTAACATTGCACACCTATTGAAATAACAAGTTAAACACTGCATGCATTAATGTTCTAATCACTTCACATTATAATGGAGTCATAGTTATAGTTTAAAAAAAAATTCTTTCTTGATTTTTCAGATAAAGAATGAGTTTCGCGACCGGTCACCTTTTATGGAAAAATATTTTTTAAGATATGTCTAATTATTGTTTGTGTTTTAAGATATGTCTGTAATTGATTGGGTTTTAAGATATGTTTGTGATTAAGACATGTCTTTTTTTTTTCAATTTATTTACCTTAGGCTGTATTTTACCATAATCGCGGTTAAAAGAAAATCGTCCATTTCCTTGGTAATTTCACACGGTACACGATCATTTCATTACGGTAGAATATTGAACATTTTTTTTCGAGTATCTGTGTCCCTTAGTGTGTTAGTGCTTACAAGAGTAGGTAGAGATTACATCAATTGGTTTTAAATATTCTTGAAGACGTGCCTAAAAATCTAATGATTTCGGTGTTTCTACCTATATATTTTTTAATGTCAATAAAAATAATTTAGTATGTAGTAATAGTAAACTTTTATTCAACTAAATTTAGGATGGTGTCTTGTTCGTTAAGTTCTCAATTACAATTACAATTTACTGCATTTAGGGTGGACTTCACCACTTCTTAAAGTACTAGTGATAGTGGTAAGATAAATCTGTTGGATAGGAGACACTATAGGTACATATTCTATTCTTGGGAGAAGTCTAAGAGTACCTAGGTTGTACGATAAGATAAATGCTACAAAATTCGAAACATCCGTTCAGCTTATCGCAAGGTTTACAGGATGGTTTGTCTCTTCCCACAAGCTAAACATACCCTTCAATAATAATAGAATTATTTATTTGATCGATAAGTTGGGCACTCTAAGAAACTTTCCAGGCCTTATAAAGAACCCTCTCAGTCCAGAAACTGTACTTCTCGCACAGCAAGTCTTGTTTTTGTTTTTTGCAGCAGAAATTATTTCTTCCTCTTGCCATACAATTTGTATTTCCAATCCTTGGTCTGTACGTTTGATGTTTTGGAAATAAATTATATACTTACTGGGTTTATGCTAAAATTCTTTCGATTAAATCTTGTTCTTGTCCTCGCATGCAAGGAAAATAAGAAGAAATATTCGTGTGTCACTATCAGTAACACATCAGTAACACCCTAACTCGCATTTACTCCTCGGTATTGGCGAGGGTCCTCGAGGCATGTAACCTGACACCTGAGGAAGCCTGTCTTTGGTGTGTTGTGTTCAATTTTTCTTCGTATTTGGCGCACCAAACTGGAGGATATTTCCAACACGGTGTGTTTGAAATATCCTTGTTTTTGGCGAGGCTTATCAGCGTTGAATCAGTGGAGTCAAGTATCACATTCGTCAGTGACTTGGCTAGATTAAACTTTCGCATAACAATTAATTCTTTGAAAGGAAATTTTATTTCCAGGTACTTATAGAGATACCCAGGGTCCAGGGGAAGGGGGGGGGGGGGGGGGGTTACCATACTTTACACCTATTTTTTTTTTTGCTTCCCGTTGGAAGTGTCATGTTAATTTTTTGTTTATGGGGGGGGGGGCTGAAAAACCTCTACCCTCCCCCGTGGATACGGTTATGGCTTACCTTGTAAAAATATGTTAAAATATGTAACTAGTAGGTACTTAAGTAAGTTACGAAGTGATGTATATACAAGGGTTTATGGGGGTTTTCACACCCTATACTTAGTTAATGCTTACAATAATATTCGAGGATTCACCGAACTATGTGATGCCCTAAAACAGGTACCTTGTCATCTGGATAGGTACCTACTTACATGGATAAATTTTCTTAATTAAAATAACAGGGATTACAGTGGTAGGGAGTGAAATGTATAAGTAGGCAAAGTATAGTACCTAGGAGGAAAGATAACGGCAAAAATTTAAAAGGAAGTGCCTCTCAGTGGTCGAGTGGCCAAGGGGTCCGCTTTGTGTCCTGAGAGGTCCGGGTTCGAATCCCGGCGGAACGGAAAAATTTTCCGCTTCCGACATGGATGGCTTCGGCCCACTACTAAACTGGCTTCGGCCCACTCTTATTCAGCTTCGGTCACTTCATCTTCGGCTTCGGCCACAAAACCTAACAATCCAACTCATCGGCGCATATGTTCTCTAAACGTCACGTGTTAAAAAAAAAATTTAAAGGAGGCAGTTTTGGCAAAATTTCTCCCTTAAAGCACCAGTTCCTGTTTTGATTGTTGAGTTGGGGTAGGTACCCAATCTTTTAGAAATTATAAGATTTCGAAAGAGCTACCTATATATAAACAGGAAATTGATATCTCAAAAAGGGCCAATTTGGATTAAGAAGCATAATTAAGAATTCGCAGGCGAATACTATCCGAACCGTGAACACGTGGTTACATTCAATCGTGCCTTCAGAAAGCGCGCCAATGACAATTTAAATACGGAAATTAAATACGGAAATTGGTCACAAAAACAATAAAGGGTTCGACAATGGTCGCACTTGACTTTCTCGCAATTTTTATCGAAATTTGATTTTTTTTTACGTGAATAATTGTCAGAATTTTAACTTTTTCTAAAAAGTATTTTTCCTCACACTGGACGACACTTTTAGGCACCTGCATACCGAATTTCAAACATATCCGTCAAACAGTGAAGTGTCGTTCTACGCGCAAAGTATATGTTTTCTATTTTGCATGTCACCATCTTAATTTTTAAGTAAATGAAAATCTATTGAAAATGATCTTGAAGCATCTATCTGAGACCACTCTCACCAATTTTGAAGGAAATCTGTCGATTAGGGTTGTTGCAAATCCGTCTTAACCAATCAAAAACGTGATTTCCATTTTTGGAAAATTTTTCCTACGATAATGCCAATATTGGCCCAAATTGTTGGCCCATCTCAAAAAGAATAAAAGTGATCCTGTAGCATCTATTTGGGAACACTATTGCGAAATTACAAGGATCTAACTTAATAACTGTTGTGCCAAATCCGTCTTGACCAATCAAAAACGAGATTCTAGTTTTTTTTCCTATTTTTGACTTTATTTTGCCTATATTGGCCGCAATTTTGAATTGATTGAATATTTCTTCGACAAACCTTTAAGTAATGTTATTAAGCACAAGTTTATGGATTTTGTTGAAATTCCGGCTAATACTGTTCATGGGGCCAAGATTTTCACGTATGGGCCAATTTTGGCCCAAAGTTTTGACCCATCTCCAAAACAATAAAGATAATCCTGGAGCATCTATCTGGGAACACGACTGCAAAATTTGAAGGTTCTAACTTTATTACCGTACCGTGAAATGCGTCTTGAGTAGACAAAAACACGATTTTGAATTTTTTTTGACACTTTTTTGACAATAGTGGGCGCAATTTTTGAGCAATCAAAATTATATTAAAAATGTATCTCGGAACTGATTTTAGAAATCTATATTCCAAATTTGAGCCAAATCGGTTGACTGGTGTGACCTGTAGCTGCGCTACAGACAAACGTACGGACGGACGTACGTACGTCGGACGGACATGACCTAAAAACCATTTTTTTGGTATCTAGGACCTCTGAAACGCATTTTGCAATGAAAATCTCAAAATCGAAATTTCGCACGATAACATAACTTTCTCAGCCCATGTATTACATACGGGCGAGAAAGTAATAACATAACTTTCTCAGCCCATGTATTACATACGGGCGAGAAAGTAAACAAGCGGTACGACACGGTCGGACAAAACTTTACCTGCTTACTTGCGTGATTCCTAGAAAAAAAAACCCTTGGTTAAATGATTGGAGACGGAAAAACTTTTTGACGAAAGGAATGGCACCAGGATGTTCCCCCGAGTACTTAGAGACCCCACACGACGTACTATGGCAACCACCCAAAACTACCCCCTAAAACGAGGTGAGGTGGTTGGGGAAGATCGGAAAAACTTTTTGACAAAATAAATTGCCTCAGAACGTTTCACCGAGCATTTTGATACCCCATACAACGTACTTTGGAAAGTAACCAAAACTCCCCCCATAAGGGGGGGGGGGGGTGGCGAAAAAAAATTTTGACCAAATATATTGCCTCAGAACGATCTCCCGATCATTTTGAGCCCACACAACCCATATTTCGCAAACCATTCAAATCTACCCCCCTTAGGGGGTGGGGTGCTTGGATACGTTCAGAAAAACTTTTTGATACAAAAAATTGCTTCACAACGTTCCCCCGAACAGTTTGATACCCCATAAGCCGCACTTTAAAAGTCACTCAAAATTGCCCCCCTCCCTGGGGGGGGGGGGGGAGGGGGAGGCTCGAAATAAGCCATATACCATTTGTGACGAGTATGGCCGTTGTCACGTGTCATATCCAGAACTACTCATATACCACAAACAACTGAATCCACTGATTTCACCCTTTTACAGGTCCAGTGGGGACTTCCCCCCTCCCAGGGAGTTATGCGGGGGTAGTGGGTGGTATCATTGGATTTGTAATTTTTTGTTCTATAATAGCCCAAAATTTGATCAAAATCGTTAGAGCCATTTTTGAGCAAATATTTTTTTTCTACTTTTTGGGGAAGTTTTGGGGGGGTAACCCCCCTTAATTTTGAAGGGGGGAAACTGGGCTTCCGGATTCTGATTTCTTCCAATTTTAGAAAGATCATTACCGATTTTGAAGAAAATCGGTTGAAAAGTGTGCCGTCCAGGTCAATGCCACATACATAGCTAGCTAGCTAGCTAGCTACATACATACATACATACACACACACATACATACATACACACACACATACATACATACATACGTACTGACACGGAGTACCTGACCTCTTCTAAAAATTCCTGTGGGCAAACTTTTCGTCGGAGGAAAAAAGTGAGATGGTTTTCATATTCTAAAGGGATGGACGTTTCCGAAACGTATATCCAAGTTTCAGTCGCTTTTGAGGTCTGGGAGCAATGACGTTTCAAAGTTGAGGTTTGCCGAAAATTGGCCCGCACGAATACAATACTTTACCTTACGTATACTCCGTATACAGGTAAAGTAACAAGCGGTACGACACGGTCGGACAAAACTTTACCTGCTTACTTGCGTGATTCCTAGAAAAACCCCTTGGTTAAATGATTGGAGACGGAAAAACTTTTTGACGAAAGGAATGGCCCCAGAATGTTCCCCCGAGTACTTAGAGACCCCACACGACGTACCTACTATGGCAACCACCCAAAACTACCCCCTAAAACGAGGTGAGGTGGTTGGGGAAGCTCGGAAAAACTTTTTGACAAAATAAATTGCCTCAGATTTCCCCGAGCATTTTGATACCCCATACAACGTACTTTGGAAAATAACCAAAACTCCCCCAATAAGGGGGGGGGGGGGTGGCGAAAAAACATTTTGACCAAATATATTGCCTCAGAACGATCTCCCAATCATTTTGAGCCCACACAACCCATATTTCACAAACCACTCAAATCTACCCTCCTTAGGGGGTGGGGTGCTTGGATACGTTCAGAAAAACTTTTTGATACAAAAAATTGCTTCACAACGTTCCCCCGAACAGTTTGAGACCCCATAAGCCGCACTTTAAAAGTCAATCAAAATTGCCCCCCTCCGGGGGGGGGGGGGGGGGAGGCTCGAAATAAGCCATATACCATTTGTGACGAGTATGGCCGTTGTCACGTGTCATATCCAGAACTACTCATATACCACAAACAACTGAATCCACTGATTTCACCCTTTTACAGGTTCAGGGGGGACTTCCCCCCTTCCAGGGAGTTATGCGGGGGTAGTGGGTGGTATCATTGGATTCGTAATTATTTGTTCTATAATAGTCCAAAATTTGATCAAAATCGTTAGAGCCGATTTTGAGCAAATATTTTTTTTCTACCTTTTGGGGGAGTTTTGGGGGGGTAACCCCCCTTAATTTTAAAGGGGGGAAACTGAACTTCCGGATTCTGATTTCTTCCAATTTTAGAAAGGTCACTACCGATTTTGAAGAAAATCGGTTGAAAAGTGCGCCGTCCAGGTCAATGCCACATACATAGCTAGCTAGCTAGCTACATACATACATACATACGTACTGACACGGAGTACCTGACCTCTTCTAAAAATTCCTGTGGGCAAACTTTTCGTCGGAGGAAAAAAGTGAGATGGTTTTCATATTCCGAAGGAATGGACGTTTCCAAAATGTATATGCAAGTTTCAATCGCTTTTGAGGTCTGGGAGCAATGACGGTTCAAAGTTGAGGTTTGCCGAAAATTGGCCCGCACGAATACAATACTTTACCTTACGTATACTCCGTATACAGGTAAAGTAAAAAGCGTAGTTGTTATAAATGACAATGTTCGACTATCATCAGACAGTGAAACAGAAAAATTCCACAATAAGAGCTCTCAAAAGGGACCCCATTTCGGAGCTAGCTAAATTTTAGAAACATTGCACAACACACCGACTTTTTTATAACACTCAATGATAGCCTAAAGTTCGCTTTAACTATGCTATCAGTAACAGCTCTTATGATCTAATCACCACGGATAGAGATTTTACT
Organism: Mesopsocus fuscifrons; assembly: GCA_950004255.1. Classification (NCBI taxonomy): domain Eukaryota; kingdom Metazoa; phylum Arthropoda; class Insecta; order Psocodea; family Mesopsocidae; genus Mesopsocus; species Mesopsocus fuscifrons. The sequence continues at coordinate 1,212,952 of OX465378.1, forward strand.
AAAGTCAGACTGTTTATTTCTTGCTGCTGCCTAGGATTCTCCCTCTACACCCCAAACTAGAAGGTCAATTGAAACTTTGATAACACTCAATGATAGCCTAAAGTTTGCTTTAACTATGGTATCAGTTACAGCTCTAATGATAGAATCACCACGAACAGAGATTTTATTAAAGTCAGACGGTTATTTTCTTGCTGCTGCCTATGAATCTCCCTCTACACCCCAAACTATAATGCCTATTGAATTTCTAATTACACCTTGTAATAGCCTATTGTTTACTTTAGCAGTGCTATCAGTAAGAAATCTTACGGTTGAATCAATACGAGTCAAGAACATTAAAAATCCAGAGATTTTTTTTCTTGCTCCTACCCACGATTCGTCACGTACACCCCAAACTATAATGCCTATTGAGATTTTGATAACACCCAGTGATACCATTAAGTTCACTTTAACTATGCTAACAGTAACATATCTTATGGTCCAATAGCCACGGTTGTATAGGGGAGACCAAAGTCAGACGTTTCTTTTCTTGCTCGCGCCTCGGATATTCCCTTTCTACCCCAAACTATAAGGTCTACCGAAATTTTGATAACAATTTGTAATAGCTTGATCCTCACTTTTGCAGTGCTATCAGTTACATGTCTTAAGATCGAATTGCCACTGGTGCAGAATTTCCTTACTCCCTACTAGGTTTCTCAACAAAAAAAAATTGTTGCTACCTTAGTTTTGTCTTCTTAGATCCCACATTATTGTGCGGAGCTGTAGTTCTAAAGCAGTAAATGATAGCGAAATGTTTGTTTTATTAGCCCTAGAAGCGAAAGGGCCCCGGATCAAATCGACACGGAAGAAGAATTTACTCAATCCAGACTATATTTTTCCCTAAAAAAATGGACTAACTTCGATTTGTTGCACTAGACCCCGCACTATTGAGCCGAGCTGAATTTCAAAAGCTGGTTATGATAGCTTCATGTATGGCCTAATAGCTCTAGGAGCCAAATAGCCCAGGATCAAATCGACGCTGTAGTAGAAATTCATAACTCCATATTTCTCCATAAAAGATTGTTCGCACCTTCGAGTCGTCTTCCTAGACCCCACACTATTGAGCCTAGCTTAATTAAAAAACCCCGAATGGTAGCCAAATATTTCATCAGCTAATAGCACTAGGAGCTACAACGAAATACATAAGCCAGGATCGAATCTTAAGAGAATCCATGCAGCACGCTGCACAAAACAGAGCCGTCACTATATCCGATAGGACCATCTTCACCCCAAACTATATTGCCTAGCTGAATTTTGATAACAGTCTCTGACTGCTTAATAAGTGCTTTAGGAGTGCTGTGAGACATAGGGCCGAGGATCGAATCGACACGAGTGAAGGAGTTTCTCCATCCATATGGCCTAGCTGAATTTTGACGTTGTAGAGCAATCATTTAAAAATTTGAATATATAATTTTTTCCATCTGAAGTGAAAACTAGGAGAGCTAGATGCATTTCATCAGAGGCTACCTGGAATTACATTAACCGAAGGTTAACTTAATGTTGTGCCACTACTGCTTGGCTTAAGAGAAAAAATGTTGTTGGGTGGACACAACATCGGTATCTTGCAGAATAGTCAAACATCGAACTTTCAACACATGGGGGTGGAAAGTAGATCTGATGGAAGTTGGCATTTGATCCCCATTCCAATCACCTTTCCTGTTCCTCCAGAGGAACCTCATACACTTCGTCAGCTGTCTCCCTGACAGTCTAGTTGCTAGTCTTGTCCCCCCACCCCTCTACTAACCAACCTACATAGTTTGAATACTCAGAAATATAAAAAAAGTAAAATAAAGGGTCCGACAACAGTCGCACTTAACTTTCTCGCCCCATGTGATTTTTTATTTTTTTTTATTTTTTGGAGATTTTTTTGCGGGCGTAATTTTTAAGCAATCCAAAATCGGTTGAAAATGACCCAAAAGCATCTATCTGAGATCACTCCTACCAAGTTTCATGGCTGTCATTCTATTACTGTAGTCCCAAATGCGTTCTAACCATTCAAAAACGTGGTTTCTCATTCTCAACTCATTTTCGACACTTTTTTGACAAAAACGGCCGTAATTTTGAAGATAACAAAATTCTGTTCGACAGATGTTTAAGTTATATGGTTCTACACAAATTTACCAAATTTCATGACAATCGGTCAATAAATGTGAATGGCGCCGAAACGATCGAACTTTGGTCCAGAACGGCCGTAATTTTCAACCAATTCAATTTTAGTTGAAAATGACCTCGAAGCATCTATTTGTCAACACACATACCAATTTTCAGTGTTATAGATTGAAAAGTGTACCGTCGGCGCTTGTCTAAGTAACCAAAAACACGATTTTTGAATTATTTTGGCGGTTTTTTGACAATAGCGGCCGCAATTTTTGACCAATAAAAAAAATCCTTGAAAATCCCCCTCGGCAGTGATTTTAGACAGGTCGATACCAAATTTCATCAAAATCGGATGAACGGTATAGGCGCTAGAGCACTGCACGGACTGACGGACTGACGGACTGACGGACGGACGGACGGACAGACTTTTTCCAGAAACCACTTTTTTGGACTAAGGGGACCCCCAGGATCATGGGAAACCCAAAATCTCAATTTCGAAATTTTGCACGAAAACAATACTTTCTCGCCATATATGGCTAGCGAGAAAGTAAAAAAACTCAAGAGAAATAATTTCGCTTAACTCATTTCAGAAAATTCATCTTGTCATGTTGTATGGTATACCGATGATAGTGTAAGCAGAAAGCATACCCGGGAAAATGACAGGTGACGATGTGCTTTTTATTAGTCAAAGGAATAAGTTCGTACGTCATCACTACGGACCTAACTTGAAATCGTGATCTGAGTAGCAGTGTACACATTATTGTTTATTTGTTTGGTCAGTAGGTAATGCTTCTTTTAACAGTGTTATGAAGTTTTGAAGTGAGTCATAAGTCATAATCATATATTATCTCTTCATTCTTCACAGAAAGTCAGATAATAATCAAATTCTTGTAATAAAACTAAAAGTGATATTGGCGGAAATACTTTATTGGCGGGAATCTAGTTCCACGCCAGAAGACGCCATGTTTCTGAAGTGACCACGTGACTGAATTCCGCGCAATCACTAGGTATTTCAAAATGTTATAAAATTTATTTATAAATCGATTTTTTTTCCGTAGAATGAAGAGGCACGGTTAATATTCTCTAAAAGATATCATGACATTGATAAAAGAGGCAACATTGACAATGGATTATTGAAAAAAGACACTGCTGTTTAATTCGAGATTTTAACTCGGGTCGGTAGCAAACTCGAACGAAGTTACCCCTATACCTAACTATAACAACGTTGTCATCCGTCATATTTCAGGCTAGGCAATATTCTTTCACAAACAAGGCGCGTCATTTGAGCCCCAAAATTAAAATAATTGAGAAATTGCACAATAGCAGTGCTATCTGTTACAAATCTTTCGGTTGAAACAATACAATACTAGACCTATCTAAATCTAGAGATTTTTTTAACTTGCTTCTACCCACGATTTGCCTCCTACACCTCAAACTATAAGGCCCATTGAAATTTTGAAGACTCTCAATGATAGCCTAAAGTTTGCTTTAACTATCCAATCAGTAACACATCTTATGGTCAAATAGCCATTGTTGTAGGGGAGATTAAAGTCAGACGTCTCATTTCTTGCTCGAGCCTTGGATATTCCCTTTCTACCCCAAACTATAAGGTCTACCGAAATTCTGGTAACATGTAATAATAGATTAAACTTTACTTTAGCAGTGCAATCAGTTACATATCTTATGGTCCAATAGCCATTGTTGTAGGGGAGATTAAAGTCAGACGTCTCTTTTCCTGCTCGCGCCTTGGATATTCCCTTTCTACCGCAAACTATAAGGTCTACCGAAATTTTGGTAACATGTAATAATAGATTAAACTTTACTTTAGCAGTGCAATCAGTTACATATCTTATGGTCCAATAGCCATTGTTGTAGGGGAGATTAAAGTCAGACGTCTCTTTTCTTGCTCGCGCCTTGGATATTCCCTTTCTACCCCAAACTATAGGGTCTACCGAAATTTTGGTAACACGTTATAATAGCTTAAACTTCACTTTAGCAGTGCAATCAGTTACATATCTTATGGTCCAATAGCCATTGTTGTAGGGGAGATTAAAGTCAGACGTCTCTTTTCCTGCTCGCGCCTTGGATATTCCCTTTCTACCGCAAACTATAAGGTCTACCGAAATTTTGGTAACATGTAATAATAGACTAAACTTCACTTTAGCAGTGCTACCAGTTACATATCTTATGGTCGAATAGCCATTGTTGTAGGGGAGATTAAAATCAGACGTCTCTTTTCTTGCTCGAGCCTTGGATATTCCCTTTCTACCCCAAACTATAAGGTCTACCGAAATTTTGATGACACGATAAAATAGCTTAAACTTTACTTTAGCAGTGCTATCAGTTACATATCTTATGGTCGAATAGCCATTGTTGTAGGGGAGATTAAAGTCAGACGTCTCTTTTCTTGCTCGTGCCTTGGATATTCCCTTTCTACCCCAAACTATAAGGTCTACCGAAATTTTGATAACACATTATAATAGCTTAAACTTCACTTTAGCAGTGCAATCAGTTAAATATCTTATGGTCCAATAGCCATTGTTGTAGGGGAGACTAAATTCAGAGGTCTCTTTTCTTGCTTGAGCCTTGGATATTCCCTTTCTACCCCAAACTTTAAGGTCTACCGAAATTTTGGTAACATCTAATGATAGATTAAAGTTCACTTTAGCAGTGCTATCAGTCACATATCTTATGGTCCAATAGCCATTGTTGTAGGGGAGATGAAAGTCAGACGTCTCTTTTCTTACTCGCGCCTTGGATATTCCCTTTCTACCCCAAACTATAAGGTCTACCGAAATTTTGGTGACATCTAATGATAGATTAAAGTTCACTTTAGCAGTGCAATCAGTTACATATCTTATGGTCCAATAGCCATTGTTGTAGGGGAGATTAAAGTCAGACGTCTCTTTTCTTGCTCGCGCCTTGGATATTCCCTTTCTACCCCAAACCATAAAGTCTACCGAAGTTTTGATGACACGTTAAAATAGCTTAAACTTTACATTAGCAGTGCTATCAGTTACATATCTTATGGTCCAATAGCCATTGTTGTAGGGGAGATGAAAGTCAGACGTCTCTTTTCTTGCTCGAGCCTTGGATATTCCCTTTCTACCCCAAACTATAAGTTCTACCGAAATTTTGATAACACGTTATAATAGCTTAAACTTCACTTTAGCAGTGCAATCAGTAACATATCTTATGGTCCAATAGCCATTGTTGTAGGGGAGATGAAAGTCAGACGTCTCTTTTCTTGCTCGAGCCTTGGATATTCCCTTTCTACCCCAAACTATAAGGTCTACCGAAATTTTGATAACACGTTATAATAGCTTAAACTTCACTTTAGCAGTGCAATCAGTTACATATCTTATGGTCCAATAGCCATTGTTGTAGGGGAGATTAAAGTCAGACGTCTCTGTTCTTGCTCGCGCCTTGGATATTCCCTTTCTACCCAAACTATAAGGTCTACCGAAATTTTGGTAACATCTTATGATAGATTAAAGTTCACTTTAGCAGTGCTATCAGTCACATATCTTATGGTCCAATAGCCATTGTTGTAGGGGAGATGAAAGTCAGACGTCTCTTTTCTTGCTCGCGCCTTGGATATTCCCTTTCTACCCCAAACTATAAGGTCTACCGAAATTTTGGTGACATCTAATGATAGATTAAAGTTCACTTTAGCAGTGCTATCAGTCACATATCTTATGGTCCAATAGCCATTGTTGTAGGGGAGATTAAAGTCAGACGTCTCTTTTCTTGTTCGCGCCTCGGATATTCCCTTTCTACCCCAATCTATAAGGTCTACCGAAATTTTGATAACACGTTATAATAGAAAAAACTTCACTTTAGCAGTTGCAATCAGTTACATATCTTATGGTCCAATAGCCATTGTTGTAGGGGAGACTAAATTCAGACGTCTCTTTTCTTGCTTGAGCCTTGGATATTCCCTTTCTACCCCAAACTATAAGGTCTACCGAAATTTTGGTAACATCTAATGATAGATTAAAGTTCATTTTAGCAGTGCTATCAGTCACATATCTTATGGTCTAATAGCCATTGTTGTAGGGGAGATTAAAGTCAGACGTCTCTTTTCTTGCTCGCGCCTTGGATATTCCCTTTCTACCCCAAACCATAAAGTCTACCGAAGTTTTGATGACACGGTAAAATAGCTTAAACTTTACATTAGCAGTGCTATCAGTTACATATCTTATGGTTCAATAGCCATTGTTGGAGGGGAGATTAAAGTCAGACGTCTCTTTTCTTGCTTGCGCCTTGGATATTCCCTTTCTACCCCAAACTATAAGGTCTACCGAAATTTTGATAACACGTTATAATAGCTTAAACTTCACTTTAGCAGTGCAATCAGTTACATATCTTATGGTCCAATAGCCATTGTTGTAGGGGAGATTAAAGTCAGACGTCTCTTTTCTTGCTCGAGCCTTGGATATTCCCTTTCTACCCCAAACTATAAAATCAACCGAAATTTTGATAACACGTTATAATAGCTTAAACTTGACTTTAGCAGTGCAATCAGTCACATATCTTATGGTCCAATAGCCATTGTTGTAGGGGAGATTAAAGTCAGACGTCTCTTTTCTTAATCGCGCCTTGGATATTCCCTTTCTACCCCAAACTATAAGGTCTACCGAAATTTTGATAACACGTTATAATAGCTTAAACTTCACTTTAGCAGTGCAATCAGTTACATATCTTATGGTCCAATAGCCATTGTTGTAGGGGAGACTAAATTCAGACGTCTCTTTTCTTGCTTGAGCCTTGGATATTCCCTTTCTACCCCAAACTATAAGGTCTACCAAAATTTTGATAACACGGTAAAATAGCTTAAACTTTAGTTTAGCAGTGCTATCAGTTACATATCTTATGGTCCAATTGCCATATTTGTAGGGGAGATTAAAGTCAGACGTCTCTTTTCTTGCTCGCGCCTTGGATATTCCGTTTCTACCCCAAACTATAAGGTTTACCGAAATTTTGGTAACATCAAATAATAGATTAAAGTTCACTTTAGCAGTGCTATCAGTCACATATCTTATGGTCCATTAGCCATTGTTGTAGGGGAGATTAAAGTCAGACGTCTCTTTTCTTGCTCGAGCCTTTGATATTCCCTTTCTACCCCAAACTATAAGGTCAACTGAAATTTTGATAACTTGTTATAATAGCTTAAACTTCACTTTAGCAGTGCAATCAGTTACATATCTAATGGTCCAATAGCCATTGTTGTAGGAGAGATTAAAGTCAGACGTCTCTTTTCTTGCTCGCGCCTTGGATATTCCCTTTCTACCCCAAACTATAAGGTCTACTGAAACTTTGATAACTTGTTATAATAGCTTAAACTTCACATTAGCAGTGCAATCAGTTACATATCTTATGGTCCAATAGCCATTGTTGTAGGGGAGATTAAAGTCAGACGTCTCTTTTCCTGCTCGCGCCTTGGATATTCCCTTTCTACCGCAAACTATAAAGTCTACCGAAATTTAAGTAACATGTAATATTAGACTAAACTTCACTTTAGCAGTGCTATCAGTTACATATCTTATGGTCCAATAGCCATTGTTGTAGGGGAGATTAAAATCAGACGTCTCTTTTCTTGCTCGAGCCTTGGATATTCCCTTTCTACCCCAAACTATAAGGTCTACCAAAATTTTGATAACACGGTAAAATAGCTTAAACTTTACATTAGCAGTGCTATCAGTTACATATCTTATGGTCCAATTGCCATATTTGTAGGGGAGATTAAAGTCAGACGTCTCTTTTCTTGCTCGCGCCTTGGATATTCCCTTTCTACCCCAAACTATAAGGTCAACTGAAATTTTGATAACTTGTTATAATAGCTTAAACTTCACTTTAGCAGTGCAATCAGTTACATATCTAATGGTCCAATAGCCATTGTTGTACGGGAGATTAAAGTCACACGTCTCTTTTCCTGCTCGCGCCTTGGATATTCCCTTTTTACCGAAAAACTATAAAGTCTATCGAAATTTTGGTAACATGTCATAATAGACTAAACTTCACTTTAGCAGTGCTATCAGTTACATATCTTATGGTCCAATAGCCATTGTTGTAGAGGAGATTAAAATCAGACGTCTCTTTTCTTGCTCGAGCCTTGGATATTCCCTTTCTACCCCAAACTATAAGGTCTACCGAAATTTTGATAACACGATAAAATAGCTTAAACTTTACTTTAGCAGTGCAATCAGTTACATATCTTATGGTCCAATAGCCATTGTTGTAGGGGAGACTAAATTCAGACGTCTCTTTTCTTGCATAAGCCTTGGATATTCCCTTTCTACCCCAAACTATAAGGTCTACCAAAATTTTGATAACACGGAAAATTAGCTTAAACTTTACTTTAGCAGTGCTATCAGTTACATATCTTATGGTCCAATTGCCATATTTGTAGGGGAGATTAAAGTCAGACGTCTCTTTTCTTGCTCGCGCCTTGGATATTCCCTTTCTACCCCAAACTATAAGGTCTACCGAAATTTTGGTAACATGTTATAATAGATTAAAGTTCACTTTAGCAGTGCTATCAGTCACATATCTTATGGTCCAATAGCCATTGTTGTAGCGGAGATTAAAGTCAGTCGTCTCTTTTTTTGCTCGAGCCTTGGATATTCCCTTTCTACCCCAAACTATAAGGTCAACTGAAATTTTGATAACTTGTTATAATAGCTTAAACTTCACGTTAGCAGTGCAATCAGTTACATATCTAATGGTCCAATAGCCATTGTTGTAGGGGAGATTAAAGTCAGACGTCTCTTTTCTTGCTCGCGCCTTGGATATTCCCATTCTACCCCAAACTATAAGGTCTACCGAAATTTTGGTAACATCTAATGATAGATTAAAGTTCACTTTAGCAGGGCTATCAGTCACATATCTTATGGTCCAATAGCCTTTGTTGTAGGGGAGATTAAAGTCAGACGTCTCTTTTCCTGCTCGCGCCTTGGATATTCCCTTTCTACCGCAAACTATAAAGTCTACCGAAATTTAAGTAACATGTAATAATAGACTAAACTTCACTTTAGCAGTGCTATCAGTAACATATCTTATGGTCCAATAGCCATTGTTGTAGGGGAGATTAAAATCAGACGTCTCTTTTCTTGCTCGCGCCTTGGATATTCCCTTTCTACCCCAAACTATAAGGTCAACTGAAATTTTGATAACTTGTTATAATAGCTTAAACTTCACTTTAGCAGTGCAATCAGTTACATATCTAATGGTCCAATAGCCATTGTTGTACGGGAGATTAAAGTCACACGTCTCTTTTCCTGCTCGCGCCTTGGATATTCCCTTTTTACCGAAAAACTATAAAGTCTATCGAAATTTTGGTAACATGTCATAATAGACTAAACTTCACTTTAGCAGTGCTATCAGTTACATATCTTATGGTCCAATAGCCATTGTTGTAGAGGAGATTAAAATCAGACGTCTCTTTTCTTGCTCGAGCCTTGGATATTCCCTTTCTACCCCAAACTATAAGGTCTACCGAAATTTTGATAACACGATAAAATAGCTTAAACTTTACTTTAGCAGTGCAATCAGTTACATATCTTATGGTCCAATAGCCATTGTTGTAGGGGAGACTAAATTCAGACGTCTCTTTTCTTGCATGAGCCTTGGATATTCCCTTTCTACCCCAAACTATAAGGTCTACCAAAATTTTGATAACACGGAAAATTAGCTTAAACTTTACTTTAGCAGTGCTATCAGTTACATATCTTATGGTCCAATTGCCATATTTGTAGGGGAGATTAAAGTCAGACGTCTCTTTTCTTGCTCGCGCCTTGGATATTCCCTTTCTACCCCAAACTATAAGGTCTACCGAAATTTTGGTAACATGTTATAATAGATTAAAGTTCACTTTAGCAGTGCTATCAGTCACATATCTTATGGTCCAATAGCCATTGTTGTAGCGGAGATTAAAGTCAGTCGTCTCTTTTCTTGCTCGAGCCTTGGATATTCCCTTTCTACCCCAAACTATAAGGTCAACTGAAATTTTGATAACTTGTTATAATAGCTTAAACTTCACTTTAGCAGTGCAATCAGTTACATATCTAATGGTCCAATAGCCATTGTTGTAGGGGAGATTAAAGTCAGACGTCTCTTTTCTTGCTCGCGCCTTGGATATTCCCATTCTACCCCAAACTATAAGGTCTACCGAAATTTTGGTAACATCTAATGATAGATTAAAGTTCACTTTAGCAGGGCTATCAGTCACATATCTTATGGTCCAATAGCCTTTGTTGTAGGGGAGATTAAAGTCAGACGTCTCTTTTCTTGCTCGCGCCTTGGATATTCCCTTTCTACCGCAAACTATTAAGTCTACCGAAATTTAAGTAACATGTAATAATAGACTAAACTTCACTTTAGCAGTGCCATCAGTAACATATCTTATGGTCCAATAGCCATTGTTGTAGGGGAGATTAAAATCAGACGTCTCTTTTCTTGCTCGAGCCTTGGATATTCCCTTTCTACCCCAAACTATAAGGTCTACCGAAATTTTGATAACACGATAAAATAGCTTAAACTTTACTTTAGCAGTGCAATCAGTTACATATCTTATGGTCCAATAGCCATTGTTGAAGGGGAGACTAAATTCAGACGTCTCTTTTCTTGCTCGAGCCTTGGATATTCCCTTTCTACCCCAAACTATAAGGTCTACCACAATTTTGATAACACGATAAAATAGCTTAAACTTTACTTTAGCAGTGCTATCAGTTACATATCTTATGGTCCAATTGCCATATTTGTAGGGGAGATTAAAGTCAGACGTCTCTTTTCTTGCTCGCGCCTTGGATATTCCCTTTCTACCCCAAACTATAAGGTCTACCGAAATTTTGGTAACATGTTATAATAGACCAAAGTTCACTTTAGCAGTGCTATCAGTCACATATCTTATGGTCCAATAGCCATTGTTGTAGGGGAGATTAAAGTCAGACGTCTCTTTTCTTGCTCGAGCCTTGGATATTCCCTTTCTACCCCAAACTATAAGGTCTACCGAAATTTTGATAACACGTTATAATAGCTTAAACTTCACTTTAGCAGTGCAATCAGTTACATATCTTATGGTCCAATAGCCATTGTTGTAGGGGAGATTAAAGTCAGACGTCTCTTTTCTTGCTCGAGCCTTGGATATTCCTTTTCTACCCCAAACTATAACGTCAACTGAAATTTTGATAACTTGTTATAATAGCTTAAAACTTCACTTTAGCAGTGCAATCAGTTACATATCTAATGGTCCAATAGCCATTGTTGTTGGGGAGATTAAAGTCAGACGTCTCTTTTCTTGCTCGCGCCTTGGATATTCCCTTTCTACCCCAAACTATAAGGTCTACCGAAATTTTGGTAACATCTAATGATAGATTAAAGTTCACTTTAGCAGTGCTATCAGTCACATATCTTATGGTCCAATAGCCATTGTTCTAGGGGAGATTAAAGTCAGACGTCTCTTTTCTTGCTCGAGCCTTGGATATTCCCTTTCTACCCCAAACTATAAGGTCTACCGAAATTTTGGTAACATGTAATAATAGCTTAAACTTCACTTTAGCAGTGCAATCAGTTACATATCTTATGGTCCAATAGCCATTGTTGTAGGGGAGATTAAAATCAGACGTCTCTTTTCTTGCTCGAGCCTTGGATATTCCCTTTCTACCCCAAACTATAAGGTCTACCGAAATTTTGATAACACGATAAAATAGCTTAAACTTTACTTTAGCAGTGCAATCAGTTACGTATCTTATGGTCCAATAGCCATTGTTGTAGGGGAGATTAAAGTCAGACGTCTCTTTTCTTGCTCGCGCCTTGGATATTCCCTTTCTACCCCAAACTATAAGGTCTGCCAAAATTTTGATAACACGGTAAAATAGCTTAAACTTTACTTTAGCAGTGCTATCAGTTACATATCTTATGGTCCAATTGCCATATTTGTAGGGGAGATTAAAGTCAGACGTCTCTTTTCTTGCTCGCGCCTTGGATATTCCCTTTCTACCCCAAACTATAAGGTCTACCGAAATTTTGGTAACATGTTGTAATAGATTAAAGTTCACTTTAGCAGTGCTATCAGTCACATATCTTATGGTCCAATAGCCATTGTTGTAGGGGAGATTAAAGTCAGACGTCTCTTTTTTTGCTCGAGCCTTGGATATTCCCTTTCTACCCCAAACTATAAGGTCAACTGAAATTTTGATAACTTGTTATAATAGCTTAAACTTCACTTTAGCAGTGCAATCAGTTACATATCTAATGGTCCAATAGCCATTGTTGTACGGGAGATTAAAGACAGACGTCTCTTTTCCTGCTCGCGCCTTGGATATTCCCTTTCTACCGCAAACTATAAAGTCTATCGAAATTTTGGTAACATGTAATAATAGACTAAACTTCACTTTAGCAGTGCTATCAGTTACATATCTTATGGTCCAATAGCCATTGTTGTAGAGGAGATTAAAATCAGACGTCTCTTTTCTTGCTCGAGCCTTGGATATTCCCTTTCTACCCCAAACTATGAGGTCTACCGAAATTTTGATAACACGGTAAAATAGCTTAAACTTTACTTTAGCAGTGCTATCAGTTACATATCTTATGGTCCAATTGCCATATTTGTAGGGGAGATTAAAGTCAGACGTCTCTTTTCTTGCTCGCGCCTTGGATATTCCCTTTCTACCCCAAACTATAAGGTCTACCGAAATTTTGGTAACATGTTGTAATAGATTAAAGTTCACTTTAGCAGTGCTATCAGTCACATATCTTATGGTCCAATAGCCATTGTTGTAGGGGAGATTAAAGTCAGACGTCTCTTTTTTTGCTCGAGCCTTGGATATTCCCTTTCTACCCCAAACTATAAGGTCAACTGAAATTTTGATAACTTGTTATAATAGCTTAAACTTCACTTTAGCAGTGCAATCAGTTACATATCTAATGGTCCAATAGCCATTGTTGTACGGGAGATTAAAGACAGACGTCTCTTTTCCTGCTCGCGCCTTGGATATTCCCTTTCTACCGCAAACTATAAAGTCTATCGAAATTTTGGTAACATGTAATAATAGACTAAACTTCACTTTAGCAGTGCTATCAGTTACATATCTTATGGTCCAATAGCCATTGTTGTAGAGGAGATTAAAATCAGACGTCTCTTTTCTTGCTCGAGCCTTGGATATTCCCTTTCTACCCCAAACTATGAGGTCTACCGAAATTTTGATAACACGATAAAATAGCTGAAACTTTACTTTAGCAGTGCAATCAGTTACATATCTTATGGTCCAATAGCCATTGTTGTAGGGGAGACTAAATTCAGACGTCTCTTTTCTTGCATGAGCCTTGGATATTCCCTTTCTACCCCAAACTATAAGGTCTACCAAAATTTTGATAACACGGAAAATTAGCTTAAACTTTACTTTAGCAGTGCTATCAGTCACATATCTTATGGTCCAATAGCCATTGTTGTAGCGGAGATTAAAGTCAGACGTCTCTTTTTTTGCTCGAGCCTTGCATATTCCCTTTCTACCCCAAACTATAAGGTCAACTGAAATTTTGATAACTTGTTATAATAGCTTAAACTTCACTTTAGCAGTGCAATCAGATACATCACTAATGGTCCATTAGCCATTGTTGTAGGGGAGATTAAAGTCAGACGTCTCTTTTCTTGCTCGCGCCTTGGATATTCCCTTTCTACCCCAAACTATAAGGTCTACCGAAATTTTGGTAACATCTAATGATAGATTAAAGTTCACTTTAGCAGTGCTATCAGTCACATATCTTATGGTCCAATAGCCATTGTTGTAGGGGAGATTAAAGTCAGACGTCTCTTTTCCTGCTCGCGCCTTGGATATTCCCTTTCTACCGCAAACTATAAGGTCTACCGAAATTTTGGTAACGTTTAAAATAGACTAAACTTCACTTTAGCAGTGCTATCAGTTACATATCTTATGGTCCAATAGCCATTGTTGTCGGGGAGATTAAAATCAGACGTCTCTTTTCTTGCTCGAGCCTTGGATATTCCATTTCTAACCCAAACTATAAGGTCTACCGAAATTTTGATAACACGATAAAATAGCTGAAACTTTACTTTAGCAGTGCTATCAGTTACATATCTTATGGTCGAATAGCCATTGTTGTAGGGGAGATTAAAGTCAGACGTCTCTTTTTTTGCTCGAGCCTTGGATATTCCCTTTCTACCCCAAACTATAAGGTCTACCGAAATTTTGATAGCACGTTATAATAGCTTAAACTTCACTTTAGCAGTGCAATCAGTTACATTTCTTATGGTCCAATAGCCATTGTTGTAGCGGAGACTAAATTCAGAGGTCTCTTTTCTTGCTTGAGCCTTGGATATTCCCTTTCTACCCCAAACTTTAAGGTCTACCGAAATTTTGATAACTTGTTATAATAGCTTAAACTTCACTTTAGCAGTGCTATCAGTTACATATCTTTTGGTCCAATTGCCATTGTTGTAGGGGAGATTAAAGTCAGACGTCTCTTTTCTTGCTCGCGCCTTGGATATTCCCTTTCTACCCCAAACTATAAGGTCTACCGAAATTTTGGTAACATGTAATGATAGATTAAAGTTCACTTTAGCAGTGCTATCAGTCACATACCTTATGGTCCAATAGCCATTGTTGTAGGGGAGATTAAAGTCAGACGTCTCTTTTCTTGCTCGAGCCTTGGATATTTCCTTTCTACCCCAAACTATAAGGTCTACCGAAATTTTGGTAAAATCTTATAATAGATTAAAGTTCACTTTAGCAGTGCTATCAGTCACACATCTTATGGTCAAATAGCCATTGTTGTAGGGGAGATTAAAGTCAGACGTCTCTTTTCTTGCTCGAGCCTTGGATATTCCCTTTCTACCCCAAACTATAAGGTCAACCGAAATTTTGATAACTCGGTAAAATAGCTTAAACTTTAGTTAAGCAGTGCTATCAGTTACATATCTTATGGTCCAATTGCCATATTTGTAGGGGAGATTAAAGTCAGACGTCTCTTTTCTTGCTCGCGCCTTGGATATTCCCTTTCTACCCCAAATTATAAGGTCTACCGAAATTTTGATAACTCGGTAAAATAGCTTAAACTTTAGTTAAGCAGTGCTATCAGTTACATATCTTATGGTCAAATAGCCATTGTTGTAGGGGAGATTAAAGTCAGACGTCTCTTTTCTTGCTCGCGCCTTGGATATTCCCTTTCTACCCCAAATTATAAGGTCTACCGAAATTTTGATAACTCGGTAAAATAGCTTAAACTTTAGTTAAGCAGTGCTATCAGTTACATATCTTATGGTCCAATAGCCATTGTTGTAGGGGAGATTAAAGTAAGACGTCTCTTCTCTTGCTCGAGCCTTGGATATTCCCTTTCTACCCCAAACTATAAGGTCTACCGAAATTTTGATAACACGTTATAATAGCTTAAACTTCACTTTAGCAGTGCAATCAGTTACATATCTTATGGTCCAATAGCCATTGTTGTAGGGGAGATTAAAGTCAGACGTCTCTTTTCTTGCTCGCGCCTTGGATATTCCCTTTCTACCCCAAACTAGAAGGTCTACCGAAATTTTGGTGACATCTAATGATAGATTAAAGTTAACTTTAGCAGTGCTATCAGTCACATATCTTATGGTCCAATAGCCATTGTTGTAGGGGAGATTAAAATCAGACGTCTCTTTTCTTGCTTGCCCCTTGGATATTCCCTTTCTACCCCAATCTATAAGGTCTACCGAAATTTTGATAACACGATAAAATAGCTTAAACTTTACTTTAGCAGTGCTATCAGTAACATATCTTATGGTCCAATTGCCATATTTGTAGGGGAGATTAAAATCAGACGTCTCTTTTCTTGCTCGCGCCTTGGATATTCCCTTTCTACCCCAAACTATAAGGTCTACCGAAATTTTGGTAACATCTAATAATAGATTAAAGTTCACTTTAGCAGTGCAATCAGTTACATATCTAATGGTCCAATAGCCATTGTTGTAGGGGAGATTAATGTCAACGTCTCTTTTCTTGCTCGCGCCTTGGATATTCCCTTTCTACCCCAAACTATATGGTCTACCGAAATTTTGGTAACATGTTATGATAGATTAAAGTTCAGTTTAGCAGTGCTATCAGTCACATATCTTATGGTCCAATAGCCATTGTTGTAGGAGAGATTTAAGTCAGACGTCTCTTTTCTTGCTCGAGCCATGGATATTCCCTTTCTACCCCAAACTATAAGGTCTACCGAAATTTTGATAACACGTTATAATAGCTTAAACTTCACTTTAGCAGTGCAATCAGTTACATATCTTATGGTCCAATAGCCATTGTTGTAGGGGAGATTAAAGTCAGACGTCTCTTTTCCTGCTCGCGCCTTGGATATTCCCTTTCTACCGCAAACTATAAGGTCTACCGAAATTTTGGTAACGTGTTATAATAGACTAAACTTCACTTTAGCAGTGCTATCAGTTACATATCTTATGGTCCAATAGCCATTGTTGTCGGGGAGATTAAAATCAGACGTCTCTTTTCTTGCTCGAGCCTTGGATATTCCCTTTCTACCCCAAACTATAAGGTCTACCGAAATTTTAATAACACGATAAAATAGCTTAAACTTTACTTTAGCAGGCTATCAGTTACATATCTTATGGTCCAATAGCCATTGTTGTAGGGGAGATTAAAATCAGACGTCTCTTTTCTTGCTCGAGCCTTGGATATTCCCTTTCTACTCCAAACTATAAGGTCTACCGAAATTTTGATAACACGTTATAATAGCTTAAACTTCACTTTAGCAGTGCAATCAGTTACATATCTTATGGTCCAATAGCCATTGTTGTAGGGGAGACTAAATTCAGAGGTCTCTTTTCTTGCTTGAGCCTTGGATATTCCCTTTCTACCCCAAACTTTAAAGTCTACCGAAATTTTGATAACACGGTAAAATAGCTTAAACTTTACTTTAGCAGTGCTATCAGTTACATATCTTATGGTCCAATTGCCATTGTTGTAGGGGAGATTAAAGTCAGACGTCTCTTTTCTTGCTCGCGCCTTGGATATTCCCTTTCTACCCCAAACTATAAGGTCTACCGAAATTTTGGTAACATCTAATGATATATTAAAGTTCACTTTAGCAGTGCTATCAGTCACATATCTTATGGTTCAATAGGTATTGTTGTAGGGGAGATTAAAGTCAGACGTCTCTTTTCTTGCTCGCGCCTTGGATATTCCCTTTCTACCCCAAACTATAAGGTCTACCGAAATTTTGATAACACGTTATAATAGCAAAAACTTCACTTTAGCAGTGCAATCAGTTACATATTTTATGGTCCAATAGCCATTGTTGTAGGGGAGATTAAAGTCAGACGTCTCTTTTCTTGCTCGAGCCTTGGATATTCCCTTTCTACCCCAAACTATAAGGTCTACCGAAATTTTGATAACACGTTATAATAGCTTAAACTTCACTTTAGCAGTGCAATCAGTTACATATCTTATGGTCCAATAGCCATAGTTGTAGGGGAGATTAAAGTCAGACGTCTCTTTTCTTGCTCGCGCCTTGGATATTCCCTTTCTACCCCAAACTATAAGGTCTACCGAAGTTTTGGTGACATCTAATGATAGATTAAAGTTAACTTTAGCAGTGCTATCAGTCACATATCTTATGGTCCAATAGCCATTGTTGTAGGGGAGATTAAAGTCAGACGTCTCTTTTCTTGCTCGCGCCTTGGATATTCCCTTTCTACCCCAATCTATAAGGTCTACCGAAATTTTGATAAAAAGATAAAATAGCTTAAACTATACTTTAGCAGTGCAATCAGTTACATATCTTATGGTCCAATAGCCATTGTTGTAGGGGAGACTAAATTCAGACGTCTCTTTTCTTGCTTGAGCCTTGGATATTCCCTTTCTACCCCAAACTATAAGGTCTACCGAAATTTTGGTAAAATCTTATAATAGATTAAAGTTCACTTTAGCAGTGCTATCAGTCACACATCTTATGGTCAAATAGCCATTGTTGTAGGGGAGATTAAAGTCAGACGTCTCTTTTCTTGCTCGTGCCTTGGATATTCCCTTTCTACCCCAAACTATAAGGTCTACCGAAATTTTGATAACACGTTATAATAGCTTAAACATTCACTTTAGCAGTGCAATCAGTAACATATCTTATGGTCAAATAGCCATTGTTGTAGGGGAGATTAAAGTCAGACGTCTCTTTTCTTGCTCGCGCCTTGGATATTCCCTTTCTACCCCAAACTATAAGGTCTACCGAAGTTTTGGTGACATCTAATGATAGATTAAAGTTAACTTTAGCAGTGCTATCAGTCACATATCTTATGGTCCAATAGCCATTGTTGTAGGGGAGATTAAAGTCAGACGTCTCTTTTCTTGCTCGCGCCTTGGATATTCCCTTTCTACCCCAAACTATAAGGTCTACCGAAATTTTGATAACACGTTATAATAGCTTAAACTTCACTTTAGCAGTGCAATCAGTTACATATCTTATGGTCCAATAGCCATTGTTGTAGGGGAGACTAAATTCAGAGGTCTCTTTTCTTGCTTGAGCCTTGGATATTCCCTTTCTACCCCAAACTTTAAGGTCTACCGAAGTTTTGATAACACGGTAAAATAGCTTAAACTTTACTTTAGCAGTGCTATCAGTTACATATCTTATGGTCCAATTGCCATTGTTGTAGGGGAGATTAAAGTCAGACGTCTCTTTTCTTGCTCGCGCCTTGGATATTCCCTTTCTACCCCAAACTATAAGGTCTACCGAAATTTTGGTAACATCTAATGATAGATTAAAGTTCACTTTAGCAGTGCTATCAGTCACATATCTTATGGTTGAATAGCCATTGTTGTAGGGGAGATTAAAGTCAGACGTCTCTTTTCTTGCTCGCGCCTTGGATATTCCCTTTCTACCCCAAACTATAAGGTCTACCGAAATTTTGATAACACGTTATAATAGCAAAAACTTCACTTTAGCAGTGCAATCAGTTACATATCTTATGGTCCAATAGCCATTGTTGTAGGGGAGACTAAATTCAGACGTCTCTTTTCTTGCTTGAGCCTTGGATATTCCCTTTCTACCCCAAACTATAAGGTCTACCAAAATTTTGATAACACGGTAAAATAGCTTAAACTTTACTTTAGCAGTGCTATCAGTTACATATCTTATGGTCCAATTGCCATTGTAGTGGGGGAGATTAAAGTCAGACGTTTCTTTTCTTGCTCGCGCCTTGGATATTCCCTTTCTACCCCAAACTATAAGGTCTACCGAAATTTTGGTAACGTCTAATAATAGATTAAAGTTCACTTTAGCAGTGCTATCAGTCACATATCTTATGGTCCAATAGCCATTGTTGTAGGGGAGATTAAAGTCAGACGTCTCTTTTCTTGCTCGAGCCTTGGATATTCCCTTTCTACCCCAAACTATAAGGTCTACTGAAATTATGATAACTTGTTATAATAGCTTAAACTTCACTTTAGCAGTGCAATCAGTTACATATCTTATGGTCCAATAGCCATTGTTGTAGGGGAGATTTAAAAGAGATGACGCCAGTAGGGTCACCTGCCTGCGTCTCCCGACGGGGGAGTACACCACTGATGAGCAAGGTACTTTGAGGTATCTGCTTGGTGTGCACTTCCCTGAGTCCGTTGACGCGATGCCGGGATCCTCTGAGGGCGATGTAGAAAAATACCCTCAAACCAGTCAAGATGACTGGGAGAGGGCCAAGGAAATATTTCAATTACACAAGCTGAAATGGGCAGTTAGCACCTTTGAGCCTTACAAGTCACCAGGGCCCGATGGTATCTTCCCCAAACTCCTTCAGGAGGGAGTGGAGATAGTCGGGAAACTGTTGACAAATATATTCAGAGCAAGCTATGCAATGGGTTATATTCCCAGGAAATGGAGACAGGTTCGGGTTGTTTTCATACCCAAACCTGGAAAACCCTCATACTATGAAGCCAAAGCACACAGACCTATTAGCCTAACATCGTTTCTACTGAAAACGATGGAGAAATTAATTTTACTTCATATAAATCAAGGAGCGATGATTCGGCATCCTCTGAATAAGTATCAGTGGGCATACCAACCTGGTAAGTCCTGTGAAACAGCTCTCCACAACCTAGTGTCCAGGCTGGAAAGGGCTATAGATGCCAGGGAGCTAGCCCTGGCCGCTTTTCTGGACGTCGAAGGAGCCTTTGACAATACCTCTCTGGCTACCTTGACAAGAGCAATGATAAAACGTGGTATTGATAAAGCAACTGTCAGGTGGGTCGATCAGATGCTCAAAAACAGAGTCATCAAGGCGACCCTCAATGATACGACGGTAGCAGTCAAAGCTATGAGAGGCTGTCCCCAGGGAGGGGTGCTTTCCCCGACCCTGTGGTGCCTGGCCATCGACGAACTACTTTGCGAGCTGAACGCTGCGGGTGTCTTCACGCAGGGGTTTGCTGATGACCTGGTACTGGTGGTCAAAGGGAAGTTCACAGCAACAGTGAAAGAAATCATGCAGGGGGCATTGAAGAAAATCGAAAGCTGGTGTCTGAGGGAAGGCCTCAAGGTTAACCCCTCTAAAACACACCTGGTAGCTTTCACCAACAGAAATAAGATCGAACCCAAAATATCTGTCTCGTTATTTGGGGAAGAGGTCTACCTCAGAAATGAAGTCAAATACCTAGGTGTAACATTGGACTCAAAACTTCAATGGAAAGCCCACGTTGAAGCTATTACAACCAAAGCTAGTAGACTTCTGTGGTGCTGCAGGAGGGCTGTCGGTCAGACGTGGGGGCTGAGACCGCATGTGGCCTGTTGGCTTTACGTCACGGTAGTCAGACCTATGCTGACCTATGCTGCAGTGGTGTGGTGGAGGAGGACTGAATTGGCCTCGGCTGCTTCATCACTCACTGCAGTCCAAAGACTCGCCCTGCTGTGCATCACAGGGGCAATGTCAACAACACCAACAGCCGCTATGGAGGTCATGCTTGCATTGCCGCCGGTTGACCTTGTCATCAAGGCGGAGGCGAGGGCATCCATATACAGGCTAGAAACAAATAGAACATGGTGGCCTAACGCTATAGCGAAGAGCCACACAGCTCACCAAGGATCATTAGCGGACAGCTCCGTTTTGAAAATGCGAGCAGACGCCATGGTTCCAGAAATTATATTCACGAATCGAATCTCATTTGGAATACCAGAAAGAGGATCATATGAAAAAACAACCAGAGGGATCGAGTGGTACACTGATGGCTCCAAAACCGAACAAGGCACTGGGGCGGGAGTGTACGGCGAGAGACCGAGGTTCAAAGAGAGTTTCAGTCTTGGGAAGCAGTCCAGTGTATTCCAAGCTGAAATATATGCCATCAAAGCCTGTGCCGATCTCAATATCCTGAAAGGATACAAAGGTCGGCAGATCAGAATACTGACGGACAGCCAGGCAGCAATAAAATCACTCAAAAGGGAAAAAACAGTGACACATCTAGTAAAAGAGTGCAAAGAGTCCCTCAACAGGCTCGCAGAGTCGAACCGGGTTACGGTAACTTGGGTGCCTGGTCACGAGGGCATAGCAGGCAATGAAGCAGCCGACCAGCTTGCCAGAAAGGGCGCGGAAACCCCCTTTATCGGCCCTGAACCAGTACTGGGTATATCAAAAGATACCTGTCGGCTGGAAATCAGGAAGTGGCTGGAAGAAAAACACTTACAAAAATGGAGGGCCACTAGAGGCATCAGACACTCGAAACAGTTTATACACACTATAGATAAGAAGAAATCCAAGGAGCTTCTAAACCTGAATAGATGCTCTGTAAAAACACTAACCGAAGCAATAACTGGCCATTGTAAACTGAGAAAGCAT
Organism: Mesopsocus fuscifrons; assembly: GCA_950004255.1. NCBI lineage: Eukaryota > Metazoa > Arthropoda > Insecta > Psocodea > Mesopsocidae > Mesopsocus > Mesopsocus fuscifrons. The sequence goes on from OX465378.1 coordinate 1,234,907, forward strand.
CTCGACTTAATAGGAAAAGCCTCCGAACCTGACTGCAGGGGATGTGGAGCGCTGCATGAAACACCCCATCACGTTCTGTGTGAATGTCCGGAACTGGTGGACATCAGGAAAAAATATTTCCAAAGCAGAATCATCAAACCCCAGGACCTAATGAGGGAGCCCTGGACCAAATTTATAAATTATATCAATGATATTGGGCTCATGGCGCCCCAGTGAATTACACTAGAAATAAGGGGTGGTACAATGGCCTAATATGAGCTACGTACCCGTCTGGTTAGCAAACCCCACAATGAAGAAGAAGAAGAAGAAGAAGCTTAAACTTCACTTTAGCAGTGCAATCAGTTACATATCTTATGGTCCAATAGCCATTGTTGTAGGGGAGATTAAAGTCAGACGTCTCTTTTCTTGCTCGCGCCTTGGATATTCCCTTTCTACCCCAAACTATAAGGTCTACCGAAATTTTGGTAACGTCTAATAATAGATTAAAGTTCACTTTAGCAGTGCTATCAGTCACATATCTTATGGTCCAATAGCCATTGTTGTAGGGGAGATTAAAGTCAGACGTCTCTTTTCTTGCTCGAGCCTTGGATATTCCCTTTCTACCCCAAACTATAAGGCCTACTGAAATTTTGATAACTTGTTATAATAGCTTAAACTTCACTTTAGCAGTGCAATCAGTTACATATCTTATGGTCCAATAGCCATTGTTGTAGGGGAGATTAAAGTCAGACGTCTCTTTTCTTGCTCGCGCCTTGGATATTCCCTTTCTACCCCAAACTATAAGGTCTACCGAAATTTTGGTAACATCTAATGATAGCTTAAACTTTACTTCAGCAGTGCTATCAGTTAAATATCTTATGGTCCAATAGCCATTGTTGTAGGGGAGATTAAAATCAGACGTCTCTTTTCTTGCTTGCGCCTTGGATATTCCCTTTCTACCCCAAACTATAAGGTCTACCGAAATTTTGGTAACATCTAATGATAGATTAAAGTTCACTTTAGCAGTGCTATCAGTCACATATCTTATGGTCCAATAGCCATTGTTGTAGGGGAGATTAAAATCAGACGTCTCTTTTCTTGCTCGCGCCTTGGATATTCCCTTTCTACCCCAAACTATAAGGTCTACCGAAAATTTGGTAACATCTAATGATAGATTAAAGTTCACTTTAGCAGTGCTATCAGTCACATATCTTATGGTCCAATAGCCATTGTTGTAGGGGAGATTAAAGTCAGACGTCTCTTTTCTTGCTCGCGCCTTGGATATTCCCTTTCTACCCCAAACTATAAGGTCTACCGAAATTTTGCTAACATCTCATGATAGATTAAAGTTCACTTTAGCAGTGCTATCAGTCACATATCTTATGGTCCAATAGCCATTGTTGTAGGGGAGATTAAAGTCAGACGTCTCTTTTCTTGCTCGAGCCTTGGATATTCCCTTTCTACCCCAAACTATAAGGTCTACCGAAATTTTGATAACACGTTATAATAGCAAAAACTTCACTTTAGCAGTGCAATCAGTTACATATCTTATGGTCCAATAGCATTTGTTGTAGGGGAGATTAAAGTCAGACGTCTCTTTTCTTGCTCGAGCCTTGGATATTCCCTTTCTACCCCAAACTATAAGGTCTACCGAAATTTTGATAACACGTTATAATAGCAAAAACTTCACTTTAGCAGTGCAATCAGTTACATATCTTATGGTCCAATAGCCATTGTTGTAGGGGAGATGAAAGTCAGACGTCTCTTTTCTTGCTCGAGCCTTGGATATTCCCTTTCTACCCCAAACTATAAGGTCTACCGAAATTTTGATAACACTTTATAATAGCTTAAACTTCACTTTAGCAGTGCAATCAGTCACATATCTTATGGTCCAATAGCCATTGTTGTAGGGGAGATTAAAGTCAGACGTCTCTTTTCTTGCTCGCGTCTTGGATATTCCCTTTGTACCCCAAACTATAAGGTCTACCGAAATTTTGGTAACATCTAATGATAGATTAAACTTCACTTTAGCAGTGCTATCAGTCACATATCTGATGGTCCAATAGCCATTGTTGTAGGGGAGATTAAAGTCAGACGTCTCTTTTCTTGCTCGAGCCTTTGATATTCTCTTTCTACCCCAAACTATAAGGTCTACCGAAATTTTGATAACACGTTATAATAGCTTAAACTTCACTTTAGCAGTGCAATCAGTTCCATATCTTATGGTCCAATAGCCATTGTTGTAGGGGAGATGAAAGTCAGACGTCTCTTTTCTTGCTCGAGCCTTGGATATTCCCTTTCTACCCCAAACTATAAGGTCTACCGAAATTTTGATAACACGTTATAATACCTTAAACTTCACTTTAGCAGTGCAATCAGTTACATATCTTATGGTCCAATAGCCATTGTTGTAGGGGAGATTAAAGTCAGACGTCTCTTTTCTTGCTCGCGCCTTGGATATTCCCTTTCTACCCCAAACTATAAGGTCTACCGAAATTTTGGTAACATCTAATGATAGATTAAAGTTCACTTTAGCAGTGCTATCAGTCACATATCTTATGGTCCAATAGCCATTGTTGTAGGGGAGATTAAATTCAGACGTCTCTTTTCTTGCTCGAGCCTTGGATATTCCCTTTCTACCCCAAACTATAAGGTCTACCGAAATTTTGATAACACGGTAAAATAGCTTAAACTTTACTTTAGCAGTGCTATCAGTTACATATCTTAGGGCCCCTTTAGTCGGAGCGATTGCTTGCAGCGCAACCGCGGGTTGGTCATAAATAACTCACAAATTTTGACACTAGTTGACAGAATTTTTTCGAGCGGGTGCGTGTAAAGGGATGAGCGATTCGACCGCAGTTCACTCGACGAAATCGCGAGTCCGCCCCAATATCACCATGGATTTTGTACCTACTGCAATGTCAAAACTAGTGATTTTTATTTAATCAGGAGTTCATTTAACCGAATTTCTTTAATTAAAAGGTAATTGATACATGGTACTTGGATCTCATCTCATCAATGGTTAGCTGTAGGCATATTTTTTTCTTAATTCTGCTTTAGTATTCAGAGTGTGGTAGGAGTGGGCCTCGATGTAGAAAAATAGAAATACTACGTATTGTGGTGATGACAGGATAGGTGAAGCAGGTTGGGTATAGCAGAGCTATCACCCCATTATCCAGTGAGTACCGTTGGGAGCACATTGTTCCTTTCAAACCAAATTTACCTGGAAGGTTCTCTGACATTTCCAATTTTTTTGCACTTGTAAAACTTGTATGAATGAAAATGGAATGTGACTGGTGCTAGGGAGAGGGTGCAGGACTGCCAATGTCCAGTGTGTCCAGTGACACAATGGAGTACGAAGAGGCAGCATGTGTGTATTATTACCTTACCAAAAAAAGAAGGAAGAGGAAAAACAGGGTGTGGGTACGTCGGCTCCTACAAAAAAGAGCGCAGAAGGGGGTTTTCCACACAATCTATGAGGACCTGAGAAAATCGCCTGGTGATTTTTTCACATTCACTAGAATGTCGATACAAAGTTTTGATGAACTTCTGAGGCACCTTCAGCCTAACATTCAGAGAAGCAATACGGTGATGAGAGACGCCGTTTCGCCGGCTGAAAAGCTACTTATTACGTTGAGGTAAGTAAAAACACTTTTATTGTTAAATGTTTTGTTACAATTTTTATTTATAGAAACGACTGAGTGACAAAAGTGATAAAAAATTATGGATGAGGAGTAAATAAGTAAAAGATGCAACTAAGTTGGAAGTTTCGATTTAAAAAATGTATGATTTAATAAGGAGGGTAGTTGGGGCCATTGTAGGTACCATTCATTGAATTGGATGGCTGCGGGGATTGCAAATTTTCTGGTTGTCTTTGATTCGAGTTGATGTTGTACGAAGAAGCACCTTCTTGCGTTTTCCATTACTTGGCTTAATTCGAAACGGACGCCATACTTGAACTCTTCTGGAAATTTTCTCATGGGCTCCAAAAACGCCAAGATGAAGTGTCTGTCACTATCTTCTTCTCTCGCTTCCCTCGCTTTAGCACCCATCTCAATAGCACTGACCAGTTTGTCCACCTCAGATTCTTTTTCATTTTTCTTTTTCTTCTTGGGAGGTACGCAACTTGAAGTGGGAGTAGTGTTGACACTTTCGTCTCAGATCGCATTTTCACTGTTGTCGCCCTCAAGGCCAGTGGTTTCATTGCCTTCTTCAAAATTGTCTGCAGTATCTCTACTCTTGACGTTTTTTATCAGAAATGAAAGCAAGTTGAAGTAGACATACTGACTCTTCTTCGTTGCTGCTGAGCCACTTTTTGTTTTCATTATCTTTGAATTCTCTCTGTTGAACGAATCTTTCAAGTTCTTCCATTTACTTTGAAGGGTTTTACCTACGATAAAATAAATAATTACAACTTCTAATTAATTGCTACCTATTATTAATTTTTACTTATTCTTGGGTTAAAAAAGTAACCTACAATTTTGGCTTCATGCAGTGAAGTTTACAGGCTAACTCCAACTATCTCTGCTTATATAGACGTCAGTAACAGGGCTAGATATTTATGCCCCTCTCCGTTAAAATAAATAACGCGCATTGTCGTTATTCCAGATACCTTGCCACCGGCTGTACAATGACTGACCTTCACATACTCTTCCGCATGGGGTTGACAACAGTTACTTTCATCATTCAGGAAGTTTGTCAAGAAATTTGGAAAACTATGAAGGATACGTGTTTGGCCGTACCAGATACGGAAAAATGGAAATCTATTGCAGATGATTTTTACAGAAAAGCTAACTACCCAAACTGTGTCGGTGCTTTAGACGGGAAGCACATCAGGATGATACAGCCTGAACACTCAGGTTCCATGTTTTTCAACTATAAACATTTCTTTTCAATAGTCTTACTGGCCATGTGTGACTCGAACTACCTGTTCACTTTTGTGGACATTGGTGCCTACGGCAAAGAGAGTGATGCTGGCGTGTTTCGAAAGAGTGCTCTTTGTGACGCAATATTAAAGAAAAAATTGAACCTGCCAGCGGCCACTCCGATCCTAGATTCAAAGGATGACACACCGCTACCGTACGTAATTGTTGGAGACGAAGCATTTGGATTGTCCGACCATGTCATGCGCCCCTTCGGTCAAAAATCACTGACTTCCATCAAAAGAAACTACAATGAGCGTCATATTAGAGCTCGTCGGTACATAGAGTGCACTTTCGGCATCCTCAGCAACAAGTGGAGGATCTTCCATCGCCCAATGAATGTTAAGCTATCTTTTGCGGAAGATATTGTCAAGGCATGTTGCGTGCTTCATAACTTCGTTAGGGTAAGGGACGGTTTCAACGATGATGACGCAGAGACCATAAACGGGATGACGGTCAACCTCAAATGTGATGACGAAAGCAGACCAACAAGTGCTGGATTCACGATTCGAGAAAAGTTCGCCAAGTTTTTCGCCAGTCCTGAAGGCAAGCTACCATGGCAAAAACCATGTATTCCTTAAAACCTGAATTTCAGCCTTTTCTCATTGTCTGCACCCTGTTGCTTGCTCAATTATTATAGCAAAAAAAAAAAAAAAAGTGTATATTACGTATTCTGTTTCTCTTTGCCTACGCTGAAAATTAGGCAGTAGGTACCTATAGGTGAGTTTTCGTTTTTTTCAACAAAAAAAAATCACAATAACCACATTACAATTTCTGCCTTTAAAAATACATACCTATTGTATTTTAGAACAGTTTCCTCATAAGTTTGTTGAAAAAACGTAAACAAATAGCGAATGTAGAATGTTAGCTCACCGTACTTCTCGAAAAATCGCTGTAGTCAGTCGCTCCGTGTAAAGGGGTTTTACGGCTTCCATAAGCTAACTAGACAAACAGCCCTCCAGCGGAAACGCGGTCGCAATCACGATTTGCGGATTTGCAGCTGTCGCAGTCGCGACTAATGCGGGCGGCGATTGGCAGTCGCTACGTGTAAAGGGCTCCATAAGGTAGCATTGGGAGCAGATCGCTATAGCGTTTTCCTGTCAAGGTTTTTGAGTGATTTATTACCCCAACCCGCGGTTGCGCTGCAAGCAATCGCTCCGTCTAAAGGGGCCCTTATGGCTGAACCAACTATAGTCCAAGTCAGGCTGGGAGCGTACCGATTAGTCATAATTTTTTGAAGATTTTCAGTTGACGCCGATCCGGATTTGGGTTCTATATCCTACCATACGCTAAAAGTGCCAATCCGACCCTGAGCAGATATTTCCCTGATCAATAAGAAGTTTGGTCTGCCCTAGATTTGCAAGAAATTATGAGTAATCAGTACGCTCCTAGCCTGACTTGGACTATAGCCAGGTGGATTCAGCTTACTGTGCACTTTCTTATCTCATCCCACTCCCGTGTACGCGACGGCACTTTTCAATACTCAATTCTTCATCGTCACCAGGTACCAGGTACCAGGATGATTCGAGCACTCTTAATCTGGTTCCTACTATTCCTGCTCAGACTCCAAAGAGGAAGTATAAAGTTCCAATGTCTTTATGGTTGGTAGAAAATAATCATTTATTAATATTAATGGGGTGGCTTCATCTTTGCACCCACGTCTATACTTTCTCGCTCGTATGTAATACATGGGCTGAGAAAGTTATGTTATCGTGCGAAATTTCGATTTTGAGATTTTCATTGCAAAAGCCGTTTCAGAGGTCCTAGATACCAAAAAAAATGGTTTTTAGGTCATGTCCGTCCGACGTACGTACGTACGTACGTCCGTACGATTGTCTGTAGCGCGGCTAGAGGTCACACCAGTCAACCGATTTGGCTCAAATTTGGAATATATATCTCTAAAATCAGTTCCGAGATACATTCTTAATATAATTTTGATTGCTCAAAAATTGCGCCCACTATTGTCAAAAAAGTGTCAAAAAAAATTCAAAATCGTGTTTTTGTCTACTCAAGACGCATTTCACGGTACGGTAATAAAGTTAGAACCTTCAAATTTTGCAGTCGTGTTCCCAGATAGATGCTCCAGGATTACTTTTATTGTTTTGGAGATGGGCCAAAAATTTGGGCCAAAATTGGCCCATACGTGAAAATCTTGGCCCCATGAACAGTATTAGCTGGAATTTCACAAAAATCCACAAACTCGTGCTTAATAACATTACTTAAAGGTCTGTCGAAGAAATATTCAATCAATTCAAAATTGAAGCCAATATAGGCAAAATAAAGTCAAAAATAGGAAAAAAAAACTAGAATCTCGTTTTTGATGGGTCAAGACGGATTTGGCACTACAGTTATTAAGTTAGATCCTTGTAATTTCGCTATAGTGTTCCCAAATAGATGCTACAGCATAGGTTTTATTCTTTTTGATATGGGCCAAAAATTTGGGCCAATATTGGCATTATCGTAGGAAAAATGTTCCAAAAATGGAAATCACGTTTTTGACTGGTTAAGACGGATTTGCAACAACCCTAATCGACAGATTTCCTTCAAAATTGGTGAAAGTGGTCTCAGATAGATGCTTCAAGGGCATTTTCAATAGATTTTCATTTACTTAAAAATTAAGACGGTGACCTACAAAATAGAAAACATATTATACTTTGCGCGTCGAACGACACTTCACTGTTTGACGGATATGTTTGAAATTCGGTATGCAGGGGCCTAAAAGTATCGTCCAGTGTGAGGCAAAATAGTTTTTAGAAAAAGTGAGAATTCTGACAATTATTCACGTAAAAAAAAAAATCGAATTTTCGATAAAAATTGCGAGAAAGTCATGTGCAACCATTGTCGAACCCTTTATTTACTTTCTCGCCCGTATGGAATACATGGGCCATGGGCTGAGAAAGTTATGTCTTCGTGCAAAATTTCGATTTTGAGATTTTGGGTTTCCCATGATCCTGGAGGTCCCCCGAGTCCAAAAAAGTGGTTTTTAAAAAATGTCTGTCCGACGTACGTAAGTACGTACGTCAGTCTGTCGCGCAATTGGACGTCACACCGTTCATCCGATTTTGCTCAAATTCGGTATGTAGGTACCTAATGTAAATATCTGGACATGTTTTTTGATAAATTTTGATAACTCAAAAATTGCGCCTGCTATGGTTAAAAAAAGCAAAAAATCGTGTTTTTTGACAGTTAAGAAGGGCTGGAGGCTACTTTTATCAAGTTGGAACCTTGAAAATCTGCGAAAAAGTTTTTGAATAGATGCTTTTAGGTCATTTACAATCATTTGGAGGTGGGCCAATAACTTGGCCCAGTTTTGGACCAAACGCGTTGGTCGTCACTCTGGTAGCACTGTCTGCAACCCTCTATGGTGCTCGCTAGATGGAGCGCAATGTCTCTTTTATATACATAAAATTGCTAAGTCAGTTAAACAATAACTTCAATAGTCAGTGACGCTAAGTAAGCGGTAGCACTCACATCTCTTTGTCTCTCGCGCATCTCGGTGCCTTCTTTGCGGTGTTCCACCGTGCTCAACCTCATCAACTCATACTTCTCTTCTCATTTCTGGATCGGATATACATCGCCTCATTCCAAAACTGTATGTTTTATGTCCATCCCTCACTATTATCGTTAATTTACCTATTTTTAATCCTTTAACCTCCTCCTTTCCGAGGCTCTGTTTTCGAGTTTACGCCTCCTAAACGTCAACGGTAAGTTAACTTCTTTCTCACGTGATCAGTGAGTGGTCCTTCGAACGTATCCCCCCACATTTGGTCACTTCGAACCGCGATTGAATCAGTAATCTTTGTAATTTTTGTTTTTGTATGGAATCTCGGCCCATCTTGTGTTGTATGGCAAGCGCGTTATTGTATGGCAAGCCATCAGGATTGCGGCTGTCTCACGCTTATCTCTGTTATTGGCGAGGTGCCAATACCTACCATCATCATTTCTGTCTATTATCAGTGCATGCCTAGTGCAAGTGCATGTATTTTATTCATACCTACTTAGTTTTACTTGGGGTAATTACTAAGCTCGTTCATTAATTAATTAAGGGTTAAGTAATTAATTAATGCTCCTTATCTTTAATCATTATTTTCTTAAGCATGTTATTTTAAGTAACTAATCACTAATCATGTCGTCGGAAAGCCGTTGTCTTGTAGAACAAAGACAAAATCTCTTGCAGAAAACTACTAAACTGCATGATCGTGTATTCAGACCCGAAATCGAGGCTTCTGAAGTCAAAGCTGCTATTGTATCAGCTAAAAAGCTCCAGGATAGATATGAGGAACTGGAGATTCAAATCATCAAATGTAATGTTTCTTTACCTAAAAAGGCTTGTCAAGTTGACCTCGAACCTATCGCATCTCAGTTCGATGCTCTGATCAATGATATTTTAAAACTCGAATTTGAAAATTCAAATAGTGTGAATGTAAATACGCCTACTCATTATGTCCCTCAGGTAAGTGTTCCGCCTCTGGAATTACCTGTTCTCACTGATAAGAACCATGTGTTGTTCTTCGATCTGTTCGATTCGTTAATTGACTCGAACCCAAGCCTCTCAAGTTCAGTAAAATATCAGTACCTACTTAGGAGTCTTGATCCTTCTCTTGCACATTTAGTTGCTAATTTTCGGCCAATCAATAGCGATAACTATGCTTTGGCTCTTAGTGCTTTGATAGCACATTTCACTAACACTCGCGCTACTGCTAGCGAATCTGTTACTCAGTTTCTGGGTACCTCATCTCTTCCTGCTAAATGGAATTCCGGGAATCTACAAGAATTGTTGAAAGGTTTCACGGAAGGGATTTCCAAATCTCGTCGCATTTTTAAAGAAAATGATAAGGATTTCTTGGACTTCCTACTCTTTCAGTTGTTGTACAGCAAACTCGACTCAAGTTTGAGGAAATCGTTTGATTTGTCTAGGGATAATACTAAGGATATAGTTAGGTATTCTGATCTTGTAAAATTCCTTCAAGAGCGTATTACGGCTAGTCAGCTTACTAAGTTCGCGGAGTCATGTGATTCCAATCGTTCGCCTGCTGTTAAGGTTTCTGTGTCTACCTCGGTCTGCAAGGCTTCTGGTAACCATTTTCAGAAGTCAAGTAGGCCTATCTCTCTTCTGTCTGAGGACAAGGTGTCATGTCTCTTGTGTTCATCCTCGTCTCATGTATTGTGTAAATGCCCTGACTTTATCAAGTTGTCAATTGATAAAAGATGGGATTTTGTGAAGCAAAATCACTTGTGCTTTCTGGACTTTGCAAAGCATAGTCGTAAGGATTGTTTTTCGAAACATGTCTGTCGTAAGTGCAATACTACTGCACACAATGTTCTCCTTCATCGTGATAAGCCCGAGAGTGCTTCGTATGCATCGTCTCCGTCTAGTTCGCAGGGCCAGAAGTTTTCTGAAGGTTCTCCCCCTTCTTCTTCTGGTGGTTTTTCTCCTTTACCTGTGAATGAGGTCAAGGCTTTATCTTGTATGGCTGGATCTCCCAACCATTCTCTATTGGCTACTGCTGTAGTCAATGTCAAGGACGCTTCTGGTACCGTCTGCTCGCTTCGATGTGTGATCGATAGTGGATCTCATGTCAACTTTGTTTCTGAAAATGCTGCTCAATGTCTGGGTCTCAAACGTCACCATGATAAGACTATCGTTCAAGGTCTTGGTGGTACTCTCTCTTCTAAGGGTAAAGTGTGTTTGGAAGTGTCTTCTAGGCTTGACCCTAACTTCGTTCGATCTCTCAGTGCCGTAGTAATTCCTAGAATTTGCGGTAGTCTCCCTGCCTCGCCACTACCTAGTAGTGTAAGCTTGGCTTCTGAAGGCCTGCGCTTGGCAGACCCCTCGTTCTCTCAGCCTGGTGAAATTCATATTTTGCTTGATGCCTCTGTGATCTCAGAGATTCTGTCTGACAGCCTCCCCTTAATTCGTATTGGTGGTCTGGTTGCTCAGTACTCTCATCTTGGGTACTTGGTTAGTGGCTCCCTTGGGGGTGCGGCCTCGAATCCCACCTCGTTGCTCTCTGTTGATGATTCGCTCACTCAGCTTGTTAACAAATTCTTTGAAGTTGAAAGTGAGAATCACGTCGTTGTTCCTGATCCTGACGATCTGTATTGTGAACACTTTTTCAAGGAAACGACCACTCGTCTTTCTGATGGTCGTTATGTTGTTCGTCTCCCCTTTCGGGAAAGCCCTGTTGATTTGGGACCTAATAAGCTTTGCCCTGTCGCAAACTTTCTGAAAACGGAATCCCGTTTGTATCGTAAACCTGAGGTTCATGCTCAGTATGTCAAGTTCTTCGATGATTACATTTCTGAAGAAAAAATGTATCCTGCTCAAAATAGGGCGCAGTACATTTTGCCTCATCATCCTGTCTTCAAGGAATCTAATGGAACTATGAAAGTTCGTGGTGTTTTCAATGCTAGTTCTCTTGATGTCAAGGGTTCCTCTTTAAACAAGAAACTTCATATTGGACCTAAATTACAGTCTGATATCTCTGACGTTCTCGTTCGTTTTCGCCTGCATGAGATAGGTTTGATTTGTGATGTTAAAGGCATGTACAATGCCATCCTTCTGCATCCTGAGGATCGCATCTACCAGCATATTCTCTGGCGTGATGATCCTGACTCTGAACTCATTGAGTACGAAATGTCTCGTGTCACATTCGGACTCGCTCCATCGGGTTATTTAGCCCAAAGGGTCATTTCGGACCTAGTCGATGTGGAAAAGGAAAATTTCCCTTTAGCCGCAAAATCTCTCAAGACATGTACCTATGTTGACGATGTCTGTCTCAGTGCTCCTTCCGTCGAAGAAGCCATTGAAATCAAATCTCAAATGGTCAACCTCCTGGAAAAGGGTGGTTTCGAACTCAGAAAATTCGCATCGTCCAAACAAGAAGTTTTGGAAGATTTACCTCCTGATTTTCGGCAAATCAGTTTCAGTAATGATGAAGAATTCATCAAAGTTCTTGGCTTGAGTTGGTCTCCTGATAATGATTGTTTCTTTTACAATGTCAATGCCTTCTCTGGTCCGCTATCTAAAAGGAATGTGTTGAGTTTTTTAGCTCGCATATTCGATGTTTTGGGGTTTTTGTGTCCCCTTGTCTTGAAAATCAAGTTGTTTCTTCGCAAACTCTGGTTGTCTTCTCTCGATTGGGATGAACCTTTCGATGACTCACTTGCCCAAGAGTGGACAAGTTTCTGTGCTGTTCTAAATCTTGATGATTTGCGCATTCCTCGTTGTATTCCAACTGACTCGGCTGTGTCCATTCAAGTTGTTGGTTTCTGTGACGGTAGCAAAGATGGTTATGGTGCCGCTTTGTATCTTCGTTGTGTGTTCTCTACGCATGCTCGTATGTATCTTCTCAAGGCAAAGTCAAAGCCTTCTCCATCGAAACCTCTTACTATTCCTCGTACTGAGCTTCAAGCTGCAAAGATGCTAGCTTCTCTTTATGATGGTGTTCGTAAATCTCTCGAAGAGCTCAGTATTTCAGCTACTTATTTCCTGTCGGATTCTAGTATCGTTCTAGCATGGCTGCGGACTGCCCCGCATCGCCTCAAAACGTATGTCAGCAACAGAGTGGTTGCTATTTTGGAAAAAACATCTCTCGAAAATTGGAGATACATTCCTTCTGAGCTAAACTGTGCTGATATCGCATCTCGTGGTGCTTCTGCTCCTCAACTCGTCTCTTGTGATCTTTGGTGGTCAGGTCCTGAATTCTTGCAGGAAGTCTACCCTGTCTGGCCTGATCGCTCTCCACTGTCGGTTGAGCTGCCCGACGTCGTTGTGGAAAAACCCACATCTCTCCTCGCTCCTCTCGCAGAGTTTGACATTGAGGACGCTCTCATTTCTCGTTTTAGTGACATACGAAGACTCATTCGTGTCACATCGTACTGCTTGCGTTTCATCGCTAATTGCAATCGCAAAAAGTCACAAAAGGAACTCAGTACTGGTTATCTCAGTATTTCGGAGCTACGTCACTCGTTGGATGTTCTACTTCTTGGGGTACAAGGAAAGTACTTCTCTGACATTCTCAAGGGCAAACCTCTCAGTCGTGAGCTCTTACCTCTGTCTCCTTTCGTCGAGTCCAGCAGTGGTCTCATCAGGGTTGGAGGGCGCCTTGATAAGGCTCCTCTAAGTTTCTCTGCTAGGCATCCCTGCCTTCTTCCTCATCAGTCGGTCCTATCTCAGCTGATAGTCCGCGATGCTCATCTCAACACGCTTCATGGTGGTAATGCAGTCACCAAAGCCTATGTGGCCCAGAAATTTTGGATTCTTGGTGGTAATCGTCTTATCAAGAAGTCAATCTATCAATGTCTCCCCTGTTTTCGACTTCGTGCTCATCCCTCTGAGCCCATGATGGCTGATCTGCCAGCCTCTAGGTTTGAGCAAGTTCGTCCTTTTCTCCACGTGTCCTCTGATTTTGCTGGACCTTTCTATGTCCACGCTGGTATTCACAGTCGTGCTAAAATTGATAAGGTTTATGTTTGTGTATTTTCTTGTCTCTCAACCCGTGCTACTCATCTGGAAGTAGTCACAAGTCTCAGTGCCGAAAGTTTTCTGGCTGCTCTCGATGCTTTCACTGCGCGTCGAGGCAAATGTATCAGTATCGTTTCTGATAACGGTACAAACTATGCTTCAGGAAGCAAGATGCTTGATGAAGTAAAGTCGTTCCTCTCTCAGCATGGTTCGGATGTTGAAAAGCTGCTTGCACAAAATCAGGTCAAGTTTTCTTTCGTAAGTCCTGCCTCTCCTTGGAAAGAAGGTGTTTCCGAGTCTTTGGTTTCTGTTATGAAGAAACTTTTCGTGCGTTCCGTCGCCGATCGTCGTCTCACTCTCCCTGAATTCATCACTTTGGTTACCCGTATTGAGGGCGTGATGAACTCTCGTCCTCTTATTCCTTTGTCGTCTGTAGAACCAGGCGTTTTCTTGTGCCCTGGTCACTTCCTCATCGGAAGCCCTATGTTCTCCGTCCCTGAGGAGGACCTGACTCAGAGCAAACTCAGTCATCTAGGTCGATGGCAAGTTATGCGTGTCACCCTTCAGCTGTTTTGGAAGGCATGGCGTCAGCATTATCTAAATACGTTGATCTCTCGCTGCAAGTGGAACAAGTCCACTCCCAATCTCGAAAAGGGTGCCATTGTTCTCATCAAGTCTGAGAACACTCCCCCTCAGTCCTACCCTCTCGGTGTCGTGGAAGAAGTCCTTCCTCACTCTGACGGTGTTGTTCGTGTCGTTCGCGTTCGCACTGCTTCCGGATATTTGATTCGTCCGGTCAACAAACTTCTTGTTTATCATGTAGACTAACGCTTTATGCATGTCTTCTCTTAGCTTAAGGTTCATATTCATGTATTCTCGGGTTTCATTGTATTTTATTGGGTATATTCTTTATGTTTGTGCTTGCTTGTACAGGTTCAAGCAAGGTCGGCCGAGAATGTCTGCAACCCTCTATGGTGCTCGCTAGATGGAGCGCAATGTCTCTTTTATATACATAAAATTGCTAAGTCAGTTAAACAATAACTTCAATAGTCAGTGACGCTAAGTAAGCGGTAGCACTCACATCTCTTTGTCTCTCGCGCATCTCGGTGCCTTCTTTGCGGTGTTCCACCGTGCTCAACCTCATCAACTCATACTTCTCTTCTCATTTCTGGATCGGATATACATCGCCTCATTCCAAAACTGTATGTTTTATGTCCATCCCTCACTATTATCGTTAATTTACCTATTTTTAATCCTTTAACCTCCTCCTTTCCGAGGCTCTGTTTTCGAGTTTACGCCTCCTAAACGTCAACGGTAAGTTAACTTCTTTCTCACGTGATCAGTGAGTGGTCCTTCGAACGTATCCCCCCACAAGCACTATTCGTTCGATTTCAATAAAAATTGGAACGGAGGTGTACTTTAACCTAGTTTGATGTTTTACCGAACGAAATTTATCCAACATAATAATTATGGCCAATATTGGCATTATCGTAGGAAAATTTTCCAAAAATGGAAATCACGTTTTTGATTGGTTAAGACGGATTTGCAACAACCCTAATCGACAAATTTCCTTTTCAATTACTTGAAAATTAAGGCCGTGACATGGAAATTAGAAAACACGTACTTTGCGCGTCAAACGACACTTCACCATTAGACGGATATGTTTGAAATCCGGTGAGTAGGTGCCTAAAATTATTGTCCAGTGTATAGCAAAATATTTTTTAGAATAAGTTTAAATTTTGGTCCAAAAAAAATAAATTACGTAAAAAAAATCAAAAATTACGATACCGCTGGCGTAAAAATTGCGAGAAAGTCAAGTGCGACCATTGTCGGACCCTTTATTTGGTTTCACATTGGCATTACCATATTAATTTTCCGGTCATGGGGGGAGGGGTTTAACACCCTAACCCCCCACCCCCTCCCCAGGGCCGGCCACTCCATAATGCGGGTAATGCGCGGCGCATTGGGGCCCGGGGCCCCGAAGGGGCCCGCGGGCCCCCAGATTTTTTCCAAAGTATTGCCTGGGAGTGGTCCGCATTGGGGCCCGCGAACGCTGTGGGCGGCCCTGCCCCTCCCATGGATACGGCAATGATGCCTCCTTCATGCCTACCAACCAGCCCACACACGGCTATGGTTCCTTGATGACCATGAGATGCAACCAAGCACGTATTCAGAAATACACACCTAGGACGTTCCTCCCTCCTCCGAAATTTGAGAAAATGAGAAAAGGGTAAAAGGGGTGTAGGTATATTGAAATATAGTTTTGAAGGAGCCGATGTAGAGCCGTTATGGGTCTTCCCACGATGGTTTTCAAAGCAGGTGTCCATGACCAGAACCAAAACGTGACTTACACAATGGGGAGGGTTTTTGCAAACCTGTGATAGTTGTTACTGCCAGAAAAACATTTCCAGGATTTCTAGATTATGGAGATGGGGGGTATACAAAGAATTGGGGTTTTAGCGAGATTTGGACACATTTATGATATCTAACAAAGAACATGCCAGACTTCCAAAGAAAGGCTCGGAGCATCACGCAAAAAATTACGGACCGCAAATTTTATCCAATAATATTCAACGCCACCTTCACTCTACTCAGTCCTCGCATTCCTCGCAACCTAGAAACCTATTTGGGATGGTACACAGGGTACAACACTTCTCTAAAGTATACTGTAGTCACTACAGTATACTACAGTGTAGTGTATCCTGTCTAACAGATTTATCTTATCGCACGTTTACCGATCTTTTGAGTTCAGGCCTGTTCCCCCCTCCCTCTCCGAAACAAAAAGCTGGATACGTGCTTGGATGTAACATGCATATATCCATCGTAAGTGACGTAGGTACGGCGAACAAAAGACTACCGAAATCACCCTAATATAGTATGCATAAAATAAGAAACGTATCGGTAAAAGTGACTCACCTCCACAGTTTAGGTTTCATTGGCTGCCAGAACTGGTCATCATAATGTATGACCTCCTCCCACTGCCACTGGGGGGTGTACACAAAAAATACACATTGTTTGGCCCCGGTGAGGGCCATTTGCCCCTGAATCTGGTAATAGTACCGGTGGTTTTTTTTTTAAACCTACTTTTCCGGTCTTTTCACCATTACTCATGAAATCCATCTGAAACAAGAAAGGAAATAAATATGTTGTAGGATTTCAGGTATTACCCGATTTATTATCATTATAGGCTACCCTATATTCTCAATTCAATAATTAGAGGGATATATACAATAAAAAATTTTATTATAATTACTATACCAAGAGATTCATGTGGGGGTGTAGTATTTATCACTAGAAGTAAGACTTGATTTTCCTACCTTGGAAATTGCAGAAAGAAAATTATCTGTGTCCCTAACATTGTAGGGACATTTAATTTCGATCAGCGTGTCCTCATCGATTATTCCACCTAGAATCAAAATAAAGTAGGTGTAAGTACCTAATAGGTGTGCGGAGCTGTAGTGCTGCAGTACTACTGTAATATCCCGTCAATTACGGTATATCGCACCAGCAATTATACATCACTCCAACAAGAAATAGGGACGTTTCCCAGTAAATTCCATTAAATTTGTATTTTCACCTTCGCCTCAATCCCATCCCCCACAGCCCAAGATCCTACATCTCATTGCGCAGGCCCGTATCCCGTATCTTGAAAGTGGTCATAGGGGGGGTTTCGCCTATATTTTTTTGCTTCACGTTGGCAGTACCATGTTAATTTACCGTTCATAGGGGGGGGGGGGGGGGGGGGGTCACCCCCCCCCCCCCCCCCCCCCGTGGATACGGCTATATCGTTGCGACTATCCACATGACAAATGCCATGTAGGTACCTACCAGGAGAAGCTGCGAGAAAAGGTTTCTTTATAGGTTTCCCGCTCTGCTCCTCGTAGAATTTACGGGCCACATCCTCCATTTCCACGCCGTAGGCAGTGGCCCGAGATGTGAAGTGGCCGAAAATAATATTTTTTGCCCGTTTCTCGGGATTACTTTTTCTGGTCATTCTAGCAACTGCCCCAAAGTTGCTAGCCGTGAGGCGTTTACGGCGCTCCTCTCGCCATTTGGGGCACTCGGCTTGCTCCCTTGTGACTGCTTCCAGATCACTCCGCTGCTCTGTAGTCATACTGAAAGCAGGGGTCCAAAATTACTGGAAAATATTTCACCAGATGTGCGTCCAGATTTTTTAAGGAACCTAAAAATTCAGATTTGCAGACAGGCAGATTCTTTTTATAAAGGCACTTACGTCAAACGCTGGATGAGGACTTCCAACTCTTATTCGTCACTCAATTTCTCCGCTATTGCTACTGGTTCCGGGCTCGTTGCGCCGTAATCCACCGATGGTGGGAATAATTGCCGCCTCCTTTTTGTTTTTTCCTTCTCCTTCTTGTACAGCTTAGTTTTCAAAACTTTTTCTTGTAGTTTCTTCGCTGCAGATCCTAGAAAAGCGACATCATCATCATCATCACTATAGTGCAGTAGTAGGGTAGGGAGACTATACTCGCCCTAGGGTTACTGGTTTATCTATAGATGCACTGATGGTATTATAGGTAATATGGAATTGTTACAAAACCAGGGCTGACGCCATGTGTTAGGTCCTTGGTCGTCTGCCGGAGATAATCTCCAGAATTAAATTTGATGACAGTGGAGGCAACGCGAATGATATAACCATCTCTCTGGGTCAGGTTCACTCTTTTACCTGCCACCTGGAAAGTAATTCGTTCTATGAGAAGACGTGACAATTGACAAATTGTGTTGACACTGAAAAATAGTAACGAAAGTACGTAGCAAAGCGTGTGCACCCCTTCTTGCCTATAACGGGAGCCCCCCTGTTCCCGTGGTAACGCTGAAATACAACTAACCTAAGCGAAACATATAGATACATCGGAGAGTGGCCGGTCTATGGCTGAAGGGAACGTTGTGCCTTGAGGGTACGGGGGCACGGCCTTACCCTGTTTACTGTACATCAGTGGCTTTTTAAATTTAAAATTGTATGCACGTCAATTGTCATCCGGCCATGGGAACTTTTGTATTAGTTTTAAAAATACTATTTATTTCCGGCATAAACACCCCCCTGTTTCCCCCTAAATAAGCGTCTGTGCATGCACCAGACCACACGTAAAGTATTATATTCTATTATCCTCCGTGCGCTTTCTCACCTGTTTATTCAAGACGCTGTTGAAATTTTCACAAGGGTTACTGGATTTATTTACAAGGAAGCTCGGCGCATTTATGACGAGCCTCTTTGTCGCCCTCATCACCTCGGTAAATAGCGGTGACTGCAGCAGCTCTGAATTTAGGGGTACACTCGCAGGATCGCAAGTGGTCTCGCTAGAAAGTACCAGAGTAAAAACAATTATAATACAAATACAAATGCATGGGTTACCCTACGTATAGTTTACCTACTTAGTTGATTGATTTATGAATATGACTATGTGCATGCAGCTTACATATTTCCCCAAACTGCTCGTGTTATGTCACCCCAGTGATTATATTTTCGCCCCTTGTGTCCCTCTTCTTCCCCTGAATTTCGTCCTGAAGCTTGTGTACGGCGATAGGGGACTTGTCCACCTTTTTTATGGCCAGGTCAGTAATTGACCGCCTCAATGCCTTTTGAACTTTCTCCCCTATCGCCTTCCGATGGGCCAGAGGGAACTGCGTGTTTTTTTTTGCGCATTTTTTATTCTTTTGCAGAAAACACGCATCAGGTGGTTTCTGCACTCTGTTTTTGTAACCTCTACGGCCGGCCCGTAGGGCATTGCAACGTTACTGTCACCATCACCTGCAAGTAGAAACAGGCTGTAGGGATCCATAATGAACCTACTGGGCCACACAAATTATTTTGTGAGCAGTTTCTGATTCTGGATTATAATTTACCGAACCGGACATCTGGCTGAGATAAACCTTCGACCTATAAAACATTAGGTAATTGTGAAAGGTACCGGACATAGACCACAAACAATTTTCACACCACAATTTTTGAAAGTTATTCACTATCGACCATAATAATTACTAAGGAAGTACAATAGCAGCTAAAGTTGCGTCCCTCCAAAGGTGAATTGGCAGCATGCCCCGGGGCGCGGGGGTCGTCTTATAACAGATTTCCATGCAGTGGTTTCTTTCCCCTCGGGATCTCCTAAGATACTGTTACTTGGGTTATGAACATATGGTATATGAGTAGTTCTGGATATGACACGTGACAACCGCCATACTCGTCACAAACAGTATAATAATATGGCTTATCTCAAGCCCCGTTTTTTGTGACTTTTAAGTGCGACTTATGGAGTCTCAAACTGTTCGCGGGAACGTTGTGAATCAATTTTTTTGTGTCAAAAAGTTTATCTGAAGATTGTTTTAAGGCAATTTATTTGGTCAAAATGTTTTTTCAACCGTCCGAATTCCCCCTCCCCCCCCCCCCCCTTATTGGGGGATATTTGGACACTCTCCAAAGTACGTTGTAATGGGTATCAAAATGCTCGGGGAAACGGAGAAATTATATAAATAAAGGGTTCGACAACAGTCGCACTTAACTTTCTCGCCCCATATGATTTTATTTTTTTGCTGGCTTAATTTTTACGCAATCTAAAATAGGTCGAAAATGACCCAAGAGCATCTATCTGAGACCACTCCTACCAAATCTCATTACTCATTACTGTCATTCTATTACTTTAGTCCCGAATGCGTTCCGACCATTAAAAAGCGTGGTTTCTCATTCTCAACTCATTTCCAATACTTTTTTGACAAAAACGGCCGTAATTTTCAAGATAACGAAATTCTGTTCTATATAATATGTTTAAGGTACATGGTTCTACACAAATTCACCAAATTTCATGACAATCGGTCAATAAATGTGAATGGAACCGAAACAATCGAACTTTGGTCCAGAAAGGCCATAATTTTCAACCGATTCAATTTTAGTTGCAAATTACCTCGAAGCATCTATTTGTCAACACACATACCAATTTTCAGTGTTATCGATTGAAAAGTGTACCGTCGGCGCGGCGCTTGTCCGACTAACCAAAAACACGATTTTTGAATTATTTTGGCGGTTTTTTGGCAACAGCGGCCGCAATTTTTGACCAATCAAAAAATCCTTGAAAATGCCTCTCAGCAGTGATTTTAGACAGGTCCATACCAAATTTCATCAAAATCAGATGAATTATAGGCTCTAGAGCAGTGTACGGACGGACGGACTATCGGACGGACGGACTGACTGACTATCTGACGGACGGACAGACTTTTTCCAGAAAACACTTTTTTGGACTCAGGGGACCTCCAGGATCATGGGAAACCCAAAATCTCAATTTCGAAATTCTGCACGAAAGCAATACTTTCTCGCCATATATGGCTAGCGAGAAAGTAAACGTCTTCCTGCAGTCGGGCAGGCTCCTGCAGTAAGGTACGGAAAGCGGGGTGGCCAGGGCCGGATTAACCATTTTTTCTAGGGTAAACCAATCTTCGTTTTGCCCCCCCCCCCCCCCCCCCCCCCCCTTCCCTTCCTGCATTCAATACAAGCCTGCACCCTAACTTGGAAGGGTAGGTATTGTTGAAGGAAAAAAGGTATTAAATTGCTTCCACTTACCTACCATCTATTCAGTCAATGCACTAAAGTTCGTCCTTTTTTCTTAAACGGAAAAACTCTTTTTTCTTGATTTGGAATGGGCGAATTTGAGAATAGCGCTGTCAAACGAAACTTTTTTTGTGAATTCACTTTCGATCGAGAGAAGCGCTAGCCCCGACAGTTTGGCTTCCCCCAGTGCAGTTCGGAAATGATTCTTTATTCGCGCTAACGCCGAAAAGCTCCTTTCCGCTGAGCAGTTCGCCACTGGCAGAGATTTGTAAATTCGAAGTAAAATCTCCACGTTCGGGTACACATCTTCGAAGCTCCCCATCTTCATCCATGACAAGTAGTTGTTGACATTACTTGGTTTTTCGGTGATTGATAATTTGGAAATATGAAGTCTCAAATGCCGCAACTCACTCTTTATTTCTGGCGTAACATCCGGGTACTGTGTCAGGTCCATTTTGTCTAAAGCAGCCTCAAAATCTGGTGCATTTTTCAATAACGGAGAACCGTTTCATTATTTCTGAATAAGCTACCTTCCTGGTAGGTACTTAGCTCACTGTAGCATTTGTCCAGAATGGGTAGATAAGTATTTATCCGGAAGATTTCCCGGCCGTCACTGAAAGATACTTCTCCCTCACGGCTTTCGTCTGGCTGCAGTTTCCTTTTTTTTTGTCTCCTCTCCTCGTATGTTTTCCCAGGCAATATTTCGGAAGCTTCCTTTTCGAACGAGTGCAATTTGTCCCTCAGATCAGTTACAAACTCAGCCAGAGTAACAGTTGTACTGCCCCTCCCAAGTCAAGGTCGACTTTTTGCAGAAAGATACTGGCCTTTTGGAATCGATTAAGAAGGTTGGTCCATACGACAAGCATTACGATGCTTTCAAATCGCTGCAGTTTCGATTTTAAAGCAGACGACTCCAGTCGAGTGGCTGCCTTTTGCTGCGCATCGTCTGCAATTTCTGACAGTGCCTTAATGACAGGCTGGTAACTTTCTTTGAGTGCGATACATGCGTCGTAACGCGCTGACCACCTGGTCACCGACAAACTTTTGAGGGTCTTTTTCAGTTCAAGTAACTTCCATCTAGACGTCGAAGCAGAAAAGAAGCTGTAAATGGCCTGAAGCAAATCAAATAGAGCAGCTCCCTCCAAAGTGCACTCCACTGCATGAACTCCTATAAGATCAGTAGAATACCCGCAGCATGGGACATAAGGTGCATCAGGGTTGATTGCTTGGATTAAGGCCTGCAGCCCACCATATTGACCTGACATACTTGCTGTAGTAGCATAGGCCTGGCCTCGGCAATCCAATGTCTACGTTCAGGGCCGCCCACAGCGTTCGCGGGCCCCAATGCGGACCACTCCCGGGCCCCCTCCACCCCCCCCCCCCCCCCCTTCCCCCACAGTCATGGATGGAAATAGTTGATGTTTAATTAAGGACAATACTTTTGTAACGGTTTAAAAACCTGTCGTTCGGGATCACACTCCTTGCCCGGCTACTGTGGGGGGTTCTAAAAGTTTCGGAATATTATTGTTTATTGTTTGCGAATTTTAAAATTTATCGTACGGCGTAAAGCTGGTTTTTTTATTCGGGGCTTGAAGTCACCCATCATAATGAAGGGCTAATCTAAAGAGGGGCATGGGGTGAGGCCCCGAGCGGCTGAAGCATCTGGAATCTGTATTTTCTTTTGGACAACTTTCAAATTTCCGTGTATCGACTATACCTCCAGTTAATGTATTAAATGAGAACCCTCCTCCAAATTCAACATCTTTCCTCGAAATGGAGTAGGCGACTATACTTTGGAAAAAAAATCTGGGGGCCCCGGGCCCCAATGCGCCGCGCATTACCCGCATTATGGAGTGTCCGGCCCTGTTACGTTCAATACTGCCAGTTCTTTCAGGACGCTGTCACGCGGGAAAAGTTTTAAGTGTTTGATTATTCCGCAGAATTATAAACAACGAAATATAATTAATTTATTTCAAGAAATCACAATTATTTTATTTATTTTTGCCTTCACATGGCGCCCCTGCGACCAAAATAGGGTGTCCATGCACACACCTGGTCATATGGCTAATCCGGCCCTGGGGGTGGCACAATGTTCTACGTGTTCAGGGGTTCCTCGGGGACCGCCTTAAAGGAAAGAAAAAAAAAACTGCAATCATTATCTCCACCCCCAGTAATGGAAATTACAGTTGACATTTAACACTGATGTTTGCAGCCGTCAGCTTGCCAACAAGTTGCAGAGGTAAAATGGATGTCTCACTGAATAAGCATAGCCATTAGAGCCATTACAGTTTTGCATCATCCCCCCCCCCCCCCCTCCTCCTCCCCAGACTTCAATTCCAGAATGAAGAGAATATTTTACATATAAAAAATATAATTTGAAAAATAAACACATTAGGGGAAGCAGTCCTAAGGACAAATAAAATCGACAGCTTTTTTCTGACACAAGCTTCTTCCATCCAGACGTCAACTCCAGAAGTTACTAAACATTTCCCTCCAATATTTTCTAACAATGTTTTTTAAGTATTTGAGAACCTAAGAAATGTCTTGAATACAATTTCATTAAATAAATATTGGGTTTTAGGGCGAGGGGCGAGAATACGGTGTTTGTAGATGACTGTTTTCAGCATTTTCTTTGGCATCTGTGGTATGTCGCCTATAGGTAAGGACCATGTAAAAATATGTAAAATGTAAATTAGAATAACTTTTTACCCTTTCAAAATTAAACGGCCTCCTTTTATTAGGTAGATTTCGAAGAAATCGTACCAGTAGTCTCACTTTTGAAAAATTTCTTCACAGTTCTTCTTTTTATGACCCCTGGATCCGTACGTACGTACGTCGGACGGACATTTTTTAAAAACCACTTTTTTGGACTCGGGGGACCTCCAGGATCATGGGAAACCCAAAATCTCAAAATCGAAATTTTGGGCGAAGACATAACTTTCTCAGCCCGTGTATTACATACGGGCGAGAAAGTAAAAATTGGTACGGAGGTGTACTATAACCTAGTTTGAAGTTTTACCGAACGAAATTTATCCAACATAATTGGTAATTAGGACCAACATTGGCATTATCGTAGGAAAATTTTCCAAAAATGGAAATCACGTTTTTGATTGGTTAGGTCAGGTTTCCCTCAACATTAAACGACGGATTTCGTTGAAAATTGGAGAAAGTGGTCTAAGATAGATGGTTAAAGGTAATTTTCAATAGATATTGAATTACTTGAAAATTAAGGTCGTGACATGGAAAATAGAAAACATGTTTTTTGCGCGTTGAACGACACTTCACCGTTTGACGGATATGTTTGAAATTCGGTGAGCGGGTGCCTAAAATTATCGTCTAGTCAAGTGTATGGCAAAATATGTTTTTGAAAAAGTTAAAATTCTGGCCCAAAACAAATTTTTCACGTAAAAAAAAAAAAAAAAAAAAAAAAAAAAAAAAAATTGATACCGCTGGCGTAAAAATGGCGAGAAAGTCAAGTGCGACCTTTGTCGGACCCTTTATTTCTATCTCCGACGTTCTAGCTAGGTATACTAACCAAATTGGTGCTAAAACGTTAGGGGGCTACAGTTTTAGATTTGATCTGAGTTCAAAGGTAAGTTGTCCCCCCCCCCAGATATCTTTTCATCTCGTTATGTTTTTAAAATGGTCACTTTGGTGATAACTGGATCGTGAAAGTGAAACCGGAATGGTCCAAATACAACACGATCGTGAAGGAACTATAACTATAGACGCATACAGTCTGGTTTTGACAGCAGACACAAGCTGGTACTCGCGGTACCAGAACAGACAATGCCATTGCTTGGTAAGAGCAACATAATATGTTCATCATCAGTTGCATGCGAGCATCGCGCGTGTTCGGTCGCATTGTTCGTGTTAGTGCAAAGAAATGATCAGTGTCTCGTTCCGCCTATACATATCTTATCAGTGGCATCCCAAAAGCGTTCACTTTCCCCAAAATTTACTATTTGGGGATTTTTACATCGAAATGATGGAAAGCGGAGAGGAAGACAACTCTGATGGTCCTTGGCAAACTGTCAAACGGAAAAAACCAGGTACGCCAGAGGGCACGAAACCTAGTAACCCCATCAGTTTTACTCAGAAAAGCAACTCTGATCCAATGCATTCCTTTTTAAAAATCACCAATGCGGATAGCAATCAAAACCTTGCAGCCGTCTCAGTATTTTTGATACACAGGGCTGTAAAAAATGCAGTGAAGGCCCGGGTGTTCCTATCTCTATTAAAAAAGTCAGAGCAGGTCATGTAAATGTCGAAACGGCCAATCATGACCAAACGGCGCGGCTGTTAGCGCTTACTACTTTGGAGGGTCAGGTCAGTGTTAACGTTGAATTGCATCCCACTTTACACCAGAAAAAGGGGGTGATACGATCTTGGGACCTGCAGTGGTATTCCCTTTCTCGAACGCCAGCAAACCCACCCAACTAACACCTTCAAAATTTATTGTAAGAAGATAAGGCACGCCATGATGCAATATACGGAGAACAGTTCTTCTTACAATAAATTTTGAAGGTGTTAGTTGGGTGGGTTTGCTGGCGTTCGAGAAAGGGAATACACCTCCAGGATGGCCTCACTGAGGAGGAGATTAAAAAAGAGCTAGCCCCCCAGGGGGTGATTGGTGTCCGCCGCCTCTCAAAGGAGGCTATCGGGCCTGTCCCACCTGCATTCCTGCTTACCTTTTCCCATACCCTTCCTATTCCTGACGAGGTCAGTGTTGTGGATATTGCTTACAAAGTCCAGGAGTATATTCGACCCCCATTAAGGTGTCGAGGATGCCAACAATTTGGGCACGCGGAACCCTGTAATAAACCCAAAGTGTGTGCCATCTGCTCCAAAAGAAAGGATTAACACGTCACGGGGGGAGAATGTCCGGGGCCCGCCCTATGTGCCAACTGCAATGGGCACCACCCGGCAAGCTCGCCGATGTGCCCGAAGTACAAATTTCAATTGCAGTCCCTGCGTCATGCAGTGAAGGCAAATATACCTATTCCTGAGGCTAAATAAGCTATCCGAAAGACCCAGCGCGAACGCGCTATTACATACTCGGACGCCCTTACCCGAAGTACTCTCACTCCAGACTCCCACAGGGCGTTCCCTCCCCTCCCTGAGCCGCGGCGTAACACGCCAAAAGCCACTTCCTCCCAGCCTCCTATCCGTCCTAAAAACCCTCGTCAGGAAAATAATCCCCAGAAGACGCAAACCCTTACCTTACCCCCTCTTGTCAAAATTGCGCCGTGCTGTTGCCCACTATACAACACCTATCAGACCAAATTAGCCATCTGACTGATCAGGTGGCGGCCCTAATCACTGCACTGGCCGGACAGCTCGCCTCAGTGGGGTTAACCATCCAGCCCGCATTAGCCCACCCCCGACCAGGCCCCACCCCCAACCTCAAAAGACTTAACACTGCCCCTGTTCCTCCAGGGAAAGAATCAGGAAAGGGAAAAAACAACCGCACTACATTAAAGGTGCATAATACCGCACATCACCCTTGTGACGGCTGCAAGGTCATTGACTCACTCTCCGCACCCCCGCCTACCAAAGACACAATAAGTGTGTCCCCGAGTGACACTGGGGTTACCAGGGTAGAGCCAGGCGCGACCAGTACCATGGCACTCGCTTTATCAGATCAGGACAATGCCAGTAATTACACAATGGAATGTTAACGGGTTTTACACTCGAAATGAGGAAATCAAACAACTGCAAGTCAGTAGCCAGGTAGATTGTCTTCTTCTCCAAGAAACCCATTTCTTACCCACCCAAAAAGTCACCATGAAAGGATATCAAATTTTTAGACATGATGTCCCACTTTCCCCCCTTTCTCATGCGCATGGCGGAGTCGCGATTCTTTTGGCAAATAATTTTGTGGTCCAACCAGTTCCGTTAACAACCAATTTACAAGCAGTGGCGGTTCGTACCACATTTGACAGAGAGATTACATTGTGTAGCCTTTATATTCCACCGGATTACGCACTAGTTGCTGGGGAACTTGAGGCGTTACTTCAGCAACTCCCCACGCCGTACCTACTGCTCACTGACGCCAATGCTCACTCGCCGCTCTGGGATGTTAATAGGCGCAGCACTGACCAACGGGGTAAGCTTTTTGAACAGCTAATACAGCATTCACAGGTGCAAATACTAAACGATGGGACCCCAACGCATTTTTCTACCCGTGGGACCTACACGGCTGTCGATTTGTCACTATGTACTGATCACTTGGCTCCAGATGTGGAATGGATGGTAAGCCCAGATCGTCGGGGGTCAGATCACCACCCTATTTTTATAACTTACCCCTACCGATAGCCCAATCTCCCCCTCGCTGGAAAATAGACCCCGAAAAGTGGCCAGTTCATGTACAAGCCCTGCGAGCCCCATCAGTGGCAATTTTAGGTATAGATACGGCGATGGCGCATTTTACAGAAATCATTACGGACGCTGCTGACACAGCCTTTCCCAAAACTAGGAGCCCCCTTCACAGAAAAGTAATACCCTGGTGGTCTCGGGAATGTGCCATGGCAGTAAAGGAGCGTAGGAGGCTTTACCACCTAGTTCGCCGCCACTGCACAGATGAAAATATCATTGCACTTAAAAAGCAAGAGTCGCTGACACGAAAGGTACTTAAAAATGCCAGGAGAGAGAGTTGGCGTAAGTATACAAGCTCACTTAATTCTTCAACAACCTCACGGGATGTGTGGGCACAAATTCGGAAAATTCGTGGAAAGGGGGACCCTGGATGTACCCCAATAAATGTCAATGGGCACATTATTAGTGATCCAAATATTCTTGCTAATGCATTTGCCTCACATTTTGCGGATGTTTCAAGTGATGATAATATTCCTTTACAGACTCGAGTATTTAAGCGTGCGCTAGAAACAAAGACCTACAGTTTTTTGGAACTCACGGGCCCCACGCCACCCTACAACGCCCCATTTTCTCTTTGTGAGCTAAAAGATACTCTCGCCAAATGTAAGAACTCTGCGCCAGGGCCAGATACCATCCCCTATGTGTTAATTCAGCACCTGCCTGATGGCCATCTAATGCATCTCCTGAAGTTGTATAACTACTTATGGACCAATCACGTCTTCCCTACCACGTGGCACAGCTCGGTTTTGGTCCCCATACCTAAGCCCGGGAAACAACGAGATCAACTGACCTCTTATCGCCCGATTGCTTTAACTAATTGCTTACAAAAAAATCTGCGAGAGAATGGTAAATAATCGTTTAACTACGTGCCTTGAAGATGGGTCACTACTCACCCCCATGCAGTGTGGGGTGCGAAAGGGCCATAGGACCCTCGACCACTTAGTAAGGGTCTCCACTTACATTCAGAATGGATTCGTAGGGCGAATGCATACAGTAGGTATATTATTTGATTTAGCCTGTGCGTACGACAAATCATGGAGACCTCTCATTATTGCAACACTATACATGACTGGGGGTTGCGGGGGCACCTATACCCTTATTTCTCCAGAATCTGCTAGCATCCCGTTACATCTCTGTCAGGTATGGAGGTTCCCTATCACTGCGTCTGGAGCTAGACAATTCAATACAGCAGGGCTCCCCACTAAGTGGGACATTATTTATTATCGCTATTAAAGGGGTGCTGACTCACATTCCCCGTGACGTCATGTCATGTCTTTTTGTAGATGATTTGGATGATTTGGTTTTACCAAGCCGCAAAACTGTCCACGATTGAGAATAAATTGGATAGAGCCTTGCGTAACCTGGAAGACTGGAGCCAAAAAACTGGGTTCACCTTCTCTATAGAGAAAACCGCTGCAATCAATTTTTGCAGGAAACATACGTGCACATCTGACCCGCAGCTTTTGTTGTATGACAGAGTCTTGCAATTTTCAACATCTCACCGCTTTCTCGGACTCCTCTTCGACAAGAAACTTACTTGGGCGAACCATATTATAATGCTTAAGCGTACCTGTATGCAAACTGTAAATATTTTAAAAACCATAAGCCATAAGTGGAGTGCACTGGGGGGCGGACCGGACAGTCATGATGAAACTCTACCGTTCACTGATAAGATCTAAACTGGATTATGGGTCTCAAGTTTACAGTTCCACCAGTGCCTCTCTTCTGAAAAGCTTGGACTTTGGACTCCATACAGAATAATGCTCTCCGCCTATGCCTGGGAGCTTTTCGCACCAGTCCAGTAGCCAGTCTGCTCGTAGACGCCAATGAACCCCCTCTTACTCTCCGACGGGAACAACTCATGCTCAAATACTATATTACCTTACTTGCACACCCACAACACCTGTGTCATGACGTCACACACCCCTACCCGTACCATGGCACCTCAAAACCCTATGGATGTCGAGCGGGTGTCCTAATAGAGGAATTGGGGCCCCAGCCACCCCTCACTAAATGGACCAATCACCCCCATCCGTGGACTACCAGTCCACCAAAGCCCATACTGAATTAGTCATTACTGCCAAAAGACGACACACCTCATGTGGTATATAATACACGGATGGGTCAAAAGATTGTGATCACGTAGGTTCCGCATTCTTTCACAATGGGGAAATCCATCTGTTCCCACTACCCCCTTTCACCTCAATATTCACAGCGGAACTTTATGCCCTACACCAGTGCATAGTACATATAGCTGGGTCCAGCTATACTCAAGCGGTAATATTTTCGGATAGACTAAGCTGCATGCCCGCACTTCAACAGCTCTACCCTAACAACCCCCTCGTACGCACCATCCTATACACGCTGGACACCCTATCCACCAAAATTATCAAGCTAGCTTGGATCCCTGCACATACTGGTATAATAGGAAATGAGGCTGCGGCTAGGTCACTCGCGGCTCACGCACGGCCATTTAATGGCACGGGAAGAGGCACCCCTGTGTGACCAGTGCCTGGAAACGCTTACGGTACGCCATCTCCTTCTAGAATGTGCCGTACATTCAGCCTTAAGGACCCTCCACCCTCCCTGAGGCTCTGGGGGATGATGCAAGGGCAGCCAACAAAATGCTTAAGTACATTACGAGGGCCAACTTAATGGCTGAAATGTAAGGGACGACTTTAGGCGAAATACGCCAACTCCCCGTGCGTGTGGTCCAATGGACATTGGCGCGGTTAAAAAAAAAATAATAATAAAATAAAAAATAACATGTTCATCCTCCGATTAATCTATTTTTGACAGTAGACTCTACGCCCATTAGGATACTGGTCTGGCCAATCCCGACGTGTGTACCCAGGTATTGTAATGGCCGCCTCTGAGCACAAACCTGATGATGATATACATATTGTGAATTAACTCTATTATAGGAAGTAACTTGGTTACTTCATAAACCATGTGGAGTCCCGATTAATGGTTGACCCGATTACCCGCGGTAGTTCGTTCAATTGAAATGTGTCATTAGTAAAGAATTCCTTTTTAAAAAAAATAAATATAGCCTGTTTTGTCCCCAACCTGTCTTGCGAGTATTTGCGGCAGTCTAATGTAACAGAATAGTGAGATCCAGCTAAACGTAACTGTTAACTGAGAATATTGAAACTGACAACAAGTGGCTAGGTACAATCCGTCATGAGGAGTTAGAAAGTGACACAGAAAAATCAAGTAAAAAGACATGGTCTAAGATCTAATCAGGAAACGACATCATCGTCATCACCAGGAGAATAACCGGCGGACGACGTGACGTTGCTTAACTCATGGAAAAAGAAAGAAAAGGTGTGGGCAATCGCATGGCCCAGAAGAAAAGCATTAGCATTAGCACTAGCACTAGCACTAGCACGAGCACGAGCACGAGCACGAGCACGAGCAGTAGCACTAGCACGAGCACGAGCACTAGCAATTTCACTCTTCTCTTGGAGCCAAGTTTCATACCACAGTTGAACTTCTGCCCCTGACCTCCGCCACAGTAAAACCTCAATTTCTATCCTCACATCGGCGTGCAAAAGACAAACGAAACGAACTGACAAGGCCGCGGATTTCTTTACAACACATCACCTCGCGTTGCCGCTACTAAAAATTATACTCACGCAGCCCGAAAACAATAGGGTGGCACTGATGGAAGAGCTGGACTTGACCACTGCGCCCAAGAGAGTTTACTATATAGCAGGGCAAGGTGAGGATCTCAAGCAGCAGAAAACTTCTCTGGTAAAGTCACCTTAAAATAACCGCACAATAAGCAGGAGATGGAAGGCTGCTGATTTCTGGTCCTGGCTGATATAGATAACAAATTGTACTGTGTAAAATCACCAGACTACCGAACCCCTAGTAGCACAGATGGCTCAACTTGAAAAAGAAGTCACCATTAAACCTGAGTTTGAAGTGGTAGTCCCTGTGCAGCCTATGTCACGACATTATGGATTCCAGCATATTGGCCTCCGTAACAACTAACATCTATCATACAACAAAATATATAATAGCACCTCGACAGATGGTTTCTGCAGTTTGTCCTTCTTTGGCTGCGGAATTACTCAGCAAAACGTTAACTTTGCTAGTGGGCTCTGAGCCCTCACCCCAACTTCTCAGATTACTCAAGGACAAGGAGAACCAACAGTAACTTTCTTCATTAGGAAACTAAGTAGAATAAAGGGTCCGACAATGGTCGCACTTGACTTTCTCGCAATTTTTACGCCAGCGGTATCGAAAATTTTGATTTTTTTTTTTTACGTAATTTACTAATTTTTTTTGGACCAAAATTTTAACTTTTTCTAAAAAATATTTTGCCATACACTGGATAATTTTAGGCACCTACTCACCGGATTTCAAACATATCCGTCAAATGGTGAAGTGCCGTTCGACGCGCAAAGTACGTGTTTTCTATTTTCCATGACACGGCCTTAATTTTCAAGTAATTGAAAATCTATTGAAAATGACCTTGAAGTATCTATCTGAGACCACTTTCACCAATTTTCAAGGAAATCTGTCGATTAGGGTTTGTTGCAAATTCGTCTTAACCAATCAAAAACGTGATTTCCATTTTTGGAAAAGTTTCCTATGATAAAGGCAATATTGGCCATAATTATTATGTTGGATAAATTTCGTTAGGTAAAACATGAAAGTAGGTTAAAGTACACCTCCCTACCAATTTTTATTGAAATCGATCGAATAGTGCTACCGGAGTGACGACCAACGCGTTTGGGCCAAAACTGGGCCAAGTTATTGGCCCACCTCCAAATGATTGTAAATGACCTAAAAGCATCTATTCAAAAACACTTTCGCAAATTTTCAAGGTTCCAACTTGATATACGTAGCTTCCAGCCCTTCTTAACTGTCAAAAAACACGTTTTTTTTCGATACCCCTGGCGCAAGGATTGCGAGAAAGTCAAGTGCGACCATTGCCGGACCCTTTATTTGACCATAGCAGGCGCAATATTCTGTGAGGACTTTGGGGAAGCTGAACTTTCCGAAGAAACTGTCGAAAGGTACTGACGCAAATAGTATGAGCCATGTTGTTGGGGTGACATATCCCGTACCATGATGGTGGTGGCTGGTGAAGGAGTCGTTGAAGGACTCTGTGAAGATACTTCTACAACTAAAGAAAGGTTGGGAAGGCCAAGTTTCAGTTACCGAGATACCATGTACAGTTCAAGCTCAGAAAGTGCTAAGACCCTCTAAGAGCTGTTGAAAAGCCTCAAGATAAAGATTCAGACGTCGTTAATATGATTGCGGAGAGGAGGAAAAACCTGTTTTTCCACCCTCATTCAACCATAAAGCATGGGATCAAAAAAAGTCACAATGAAAAGTGGTAGGTAGTACTGTTAGATGACCCACAGAAGAAACAAACTTTCATTAGTTGCAATATTAAGGGAGTTATTGCCCAGAAACCAGTTTCGGGGGGGGGGGGGGGGGGGTAATGCACTGCGACCAAAGGGTGATCTATTGTTCTCCTTCGGAGGGGGGGGGGGGGGGGGGTCGCAACCTCTGCCAGAATGCTTCGCGAGGGTACTATTCTTTGGGATATAGGCAGTTACAACTGTAATCCCTCGAGGGGGGGGGGGGGGGGAGATCACAGGTCCCCCCCCCTCATTCCAGTGGGCCTGTAGGTACTGTACTTCAAGCAGTGGAGATGCCATATAATATGAGCCCTCATTGTGAAGCATTTTTCAGCCCTCCGCAATCATTCTGATAGTTTCGTTATATTTTTTGGCCCCTAAGTGCGGTCGCTTTTTAAAACCGCATATTGGTCACTCAGACTGGATATCTGACAACATTCTAATGGAACACTCTGTATAGCACATTAACCTACCAAACCGTCCACTAGGAGTTCAGTAGGATGAACGGTCATATGCGAAACATAACGGTGATATTCCGAATATTTTATTGACGTGATAAACAGGACTTGCAGGCCTCTTACCGAGCACATGATTTTACCAGTGGTTCCTATCTGAGGCGTTGACCTCGAGGTATACTTCTGTGAACAAGGGGACGAGTTTCGAATGTGCTGTGTAGGTACCAGCCAGTCGAACCTTATCAACCTTCCTACACAAAGACCAAAGACTATAGAACAGCGAAAAGCACAAGACACCCTCGGCCCTGTGCATGTAGGCATGTAGGTATTTATTGTGAGGACACTGTGTGTGAGCGAGAGGAAGACTGAGCAGTGAGCAGGGAGAAGTGAGCAGTGAGCAGGGAGCAGGGAGCCGTGGGCAGGGAGCCGTGGGTAGGGAGCATTGAGCATCGCCTATCTTTGCGTTGTTTACATCAATGGTGAAATGCGATATTGGTTGGAAGACTGCGTGTTAGCAGGTAAAGCTGCATTCCACACGTTACTATTCTGCCAAGTGTTCTGTGTTTTCTTGATAATTACCTCAGCATGACTCAGCAATAACCTAATCACAACGTACCTGAATATAGGCAGCTATGGAAATTCATTTAAACTGACTGCCGCAGTGACTGAACGAGTGAACGGGATTCTACATATTATTATAGAGATTCCGAGTCGAGTCCCACATGACTACTGGTAAGTACCTATGTTATTACTGCCTGCCTCGGAGTACTCCGAGGGGGTAACCACTCCAGAGATTCCTTGAGATTCCACTAAGATTCCATAAAGATTTCCAAAGATTCCCAACGATATTCATAGAAAGATGAACCCAGAAGGGCTAACCACTCCAAAAAAAAATCCAAGATTCCCTGAGATTTCATAAAGATTTTCAATGATTCCCAACGAGTGGTTAACCCCTCGGAGTACTCCAGTCATACCGACTGTTTTAGATGAAATTCTGAAATAAATATAAGATGTTTCTTTCCTCATACATCAATAGACGTTGAACTTGGCTTATGGTATAGGTAACTTGAGGGCCTATCAAACAAGAGTACCGTCTGGTTCACATTTTCCCAGGTTAGGTTAGGTTTTTTTGCCCGGCCCTCGTACCTACTCACACTTGATGGTTACTACTTGGCCTTCACCTGTCGGGCGTAATTTTGCCCAAATCAGCAAACAACAACAAACAAGTAGGTACCTACTTAGGTATCTATAGGTTCATAGAACATCAACATGGTGTAGGTACTAACCGTTTTCAACATGCAGCAGAAAACTGTTTCATTCCGGCTTCCGATCAGTTTATTTTTCCTATTTCAAAGTTTAAAAACTAAATAAAAGTAATATTATTTGTAATTTTTCATATTTGTAATAAATGTAATCTATTTTTTTGTGATTGTAAACAATACCCATGAAAATTGATCGTGGCACTGGGAAACGAAGGTCAACCGAAATCTCCCGCCATATGCAAAATAGAATATCGGGGTTCGATCATTCACAAAATCAAATGAATCTTTTTATTTTTTTCAAAATAAAATTGTTTAATACTGAATTGAAGTCTGATTTAAAATCCTCCAAATTAGAAAACAATAATTTTTTTATTTTTAAATTTTTTATTGTTTAGGTTTTCAAAGGATGGCTACGCTACTTTCCATTGGCGGATTGTTATTTAATTAGTCTTGGTGAAAATTTCTGAAAAGATGGATCGGGAAAACGAGGATAATCATATTCATGGAAATGTTGATGAAGTGTGGGAGTTAGTAGTAAGTATACATTGCCTAACTTATCATTTATTCAACTAATTTAGTTACTCCTGATCGTCTTGCCTAAATTCTAGATTGACATAACCTATTGCTTTCAACACGAGTTACCTATTTGCTGCCCGTCGCTTTTGAAATGTCTAATATTGACAGTGTATAGGTAATCTGTAACTTGGCAATTGTGAAAAAGTATGAAAATAGACAAGCTAAGCCTTTTTCGATGAGTTTATCAATTTGCAAGCGGAGGAAATAGTAAAATCTTTACATAAAAAACATTTTACTCGTCGGTGTTTCGGATATTCCAACCCGCTGGTTTCTTAGTTTATCTACCTACTAAATGTTGTTGTCTTGTCAAATACTTATATGGTTATGTGTTATGTGGATTGCAATATAAAAGGTTACAAGTTGTAATGGGAAACAATGAAGTAAAGGCTGTCATCACTTCTATGCAGTACCTGCTATAGGTAGTGCGATTGCACTTGCAATAAGCTAAACATAGGATAAGGTGTTGAAGTGTAGGGACTGACTGATTCATCATTTTCTTGGCTCCTAATTGCCCGATCGCAGTGAAACTTTTTGCAGGTTTTAGGGGGTCCCAAATGGAGTTGAACGGGGGGTAAGCATCTCTGTCAGCAATTTCTGAGTCAGCAAAAAATCGAAATGAAAATTTTGAGCCGTTCTATTTCCTATTTATTGAGCCAGCGCAACGGTACTTGCAGGGTAGAGTGGCCCAATGCCCCCCATGACGAATATGATGCGAATTCGCGAAAATTCTAATTAGCCAGGGCCGTAGCCAGGGTGATACGAAGGTCATGACAATTTTCATTTATTGAGCCACGCGGACGGCAGCGGCATGGTATGGTGCCCTCGTGGCCCCAGCGACGAGTATAGTGTGAAATGTCACAAATTCGAATTAGCCAGGGGCGTAACCAGGATTAGTCGAGTTCCATGACCTCATGTTGTTTATGGACCGATCGTTATGATTTTCACAGGGTGGTCTCTACTGGTGGTACCAGTGATGAATATGGCAATACCAGCGGAATGGACGCATTATTTAGGGGCGTAGCCAGGAAGAAAAATGTTCGGACTTTTCATTAATTAAGCAAGGTGGGCGACAGTCACAGGGTATATTGTACTAATAGCCCTCATAAAAAATATGTTTAGAAGTGATGGAAATTCCAATCAGCCAGGGTAGTAGCCAGGGCACCCCAGATAGTGGCAACATATAGTGCTCTAACGGTGCCAATGACGAATTAGTGAAAATTCTAATTAACCAGGGCTGTAGCCAGGGCAGAAATTCGAATTACCCAGGGGCGTAGCCAGGATTAACTGAGTTCGATAGTTGCATGTTGTTTATGGTCCGATCGTTACGATGGTCACATGATGCTCTCCACTGGTGGTACCAGTGATGAATATGAAAAAAACCAGCCTGATGGACGTGTTAAACAGGGGCGTAACCATGATGAAAAAAGTTCGGACTTTTCATTTATTGAGCCAGGTGGACGGCAGTCTGTGCATATTCTGTTAATTAACCGATCGCCATGATATTCACTAGGTAGGCTGTACTGGTGCTGCTTATGAAGAATATGTGACAAAAATGACAGGAATTGTGAATTAATCAGGGGCGTAGGCAGGATTGCAAAAGTTCAATTATTGACGTAGCCGGATGGGAGTCGGCGAGTGCAGTGCTCGAATGGCCCAAATGACAAATATGTACCGAAATGCAACAAATTCAAGATAGCCATAGCCGTAGCCACGATTACGCAATTTGGTGCAATTGTGTGTGTTTAAGAGGCCGCTATATCTGACGATGCATTTTTTGCCACCCATAAGATTAACATTGCGAGTGGCGATTCATTTTCAAGGTTTACCCTTGGTTGGAAAGACACAATATTTTGCCTGTACCTAGCCCTAACAATGTCGCAGGTCGTAATCGAAGCAGATTTCCCAATTTGTCACTGGTTTCTTATATTGCAACTGTTTTGCAAATGCTAGCATCGCATACCTCAAGAAAAGTACTGTATCTCGAAAACCAGTAAAAAATTGGAAAATCTGCTTCGATTACGACCTAGAACATTGTTAGGGCTAGGTACAGGCAAAATTTTGTGTCTTTCCAACCAAGGGTAAACCTTGAAAATGAATCGCCGCTCGCAATGTTAATCTTTTGGGCGGCAAAAAAATGCATCGTCAGGTATAGCGGACCCTTAAGCACCGGTCGTTATGATTGTAACGGGGTGCCTTCCATTGGTGGTACAAATGCAGAATACAAATGCCGAATGTAAATGCTAACCACTGAAGTAGGGGTGAAGTGAAATTTTCCGATTTTCATTTATTTATTTATTTTTTTAATTGGAATTACATGGCGCTAGCTACTGGGCTATATCGCCTTTACACAGTCTAGGTGTATTTAAGTGAGGAAGCACTTATATAGTATCATACAATTTGACGTCCAGGAGAAAGGTTACGATCACTGCTATGGTGATTTTCGTAGTGTATAGCTGTGAGAAGTCATCGGGGATGTTGTGACGGCGGCGTTGGGGGGTATAGGTAGGGCAGTAGGAGAGAAGATATGACGGATAGTTAGGGGTTCTTGGCATGCACTGCAGGTAGGTGGAGGCGTGCGTTCTAGCAGATGGCCATGCGTTAGTCTGGAATATCCAAGTCGGACTCTTGTCAGCACCACGGAGTCTCGCCTGCTCCAGGGGCCAGGGAATGAGGGAGTTGTCACCTGAGGTTGGAACACTCCATGATTGTGTCATCCATACTTTTGTCTTCGATTTCATGTCAAGTGATGTGGAGAAGCAGCCATCCGTCAGAAGGTGTGCGGTTGCAGTTCGGGCTAAAGTGTCAACTATTTCATTTCCCGGTATTCCAACATGACCAGGAGTCCAGGCAAGGGTGACGTGCCATCCTGCTGTTGACAGCTTATGACAGAGGCAGAGGATGCGGTACCCAAGGTCGTGAGACGTAAACAAATCTTGTAGGGTGGAGATGGAGCTAATAGCGTGGCGGTAGGACGTCTGGTTGGTGAATTCTGTGACGCTTTGCCAAATGGCGGACAGCTCGGCCGTGAAAATGCTTGCAGTAGGGGGGAGTGACCAGCAACGACTAGTTGACGTTGCCGTTATGGCGCAGGCAGTCCCTGTAGAGGTTTTCGAGCCGTCTGTGTAGTACACACGTGAGTTTGGATAATCCGAATTTTCATTTATTGTGGCAGTGGGATGGGAGTCACAAGGTATAGGTACTGCCCGAATGAGAAATATGTTGCAAAATGGCGCAAATCCAAGATAGCACCAACTGCGCAATTTTGTGCATTGCGCGAGCACATGATTGTAACGGGTTGCCTTCAACTGGTGGTACAAATGCAGAATATTCGAAAACTAGCCGAATATAAGTGTTATCCAGGAGAGTAGCCACGATGGAAAAATTTCCGACTTTTTATTCATTGGGCAGTTGGATGTGAGTGACAGGATATAGTGCTCCAGTGGCCTCAATGACGCGTGGCAAAATGGCGAAAATACCAATTAGCCAGGGCCATAGCCAGCATAACTCAAACCGTGCGAACATATTTCGCTTCTCCACCGCGGACCACCATGTTATTCATGGGGCGCAACGTCCGGTGATAGGTACCAGTGAAGAAAACGTGAGAAATAAAGGGTCCGACAACAGTCGCACTTAACTTTCTCGCCCTGTATGATTTTTTATTTATTTATTTTTTTTAGATTTTTTGAAATTTTTTTGCGGGCGTAATTTTCACTCTATCCAAAATTGGTTGAAAATGACCCACGAGCATCTATCTGAGATCACTCATACCAAATCTCACGTCTGTCATTTTATTACTGTAGTCCCAAATGCGTTCCGACCATTCAAAAACGTGGTTTCTCATTCTCAACTCATTTTCGACACTTTTTTGACTACAACGGCCGTAATTTTGAAGATAACAAAATTTTGTTCGATAGATGTTTAAGTTACATGGTTGTACACAAATTTACCAAATTTCATGACAATCGGTCAATAAATGTGAATGGCGCCGAAACGATCGAACTTTGGTCCAGAACGGCCGTAATTTTCAACCAATTCAATTTTAGTTGCAAATGACCTCGAAGCATCTATTTGTCAACACACTTACCAATTTTCAGTGTTAAAGATTGAAAAGTGTACCGTCGGCGCTTGTCCGACTAACCAAAAACACGATTTTTGAATTATTTTGGCGCTTTTTTGACAATAGCGGCCGCAATTTTTGACCAATCAAAAAATTCTTGAAAATGCCCCTCGGCAGTAATTTTAGACAGGTCCATACCAAATTTCATCAAAATCGGATGAACGGTATAGGCGCTAGAGCACTGCACGGACTGACGGACGGACTGACGGACTGACGGACGGACAGACTTTTTCCAGAAACCACTTTTTTGGACTCAGGGGACCCCCAGGATCATGGGAAACCCAAAATCTCAATTTCGAAATTTTGCACGAAAACAATACTTTCTCGCCATATATGGCTAGCGAGAAAGTAAAAAGCGAAACGTAGCCAGGATGGAAAAACTTCCAACGCTTAATTTACTGAGCCACCCGGACGGGAGTCGCCAGGTGTGTTGCCCAAATAGCCGCAATGACAAATATCTTGCAAAATTTTGAAAACTCCAATTGGCCAGGGCCGAAGTTAGGGTAACTCAAGTTCTGCTCACACATTTTGTGTATTCACCGGTTGCCTTTTATTCATGGGCTGCAACGAACCCATACTGTGCAGACTCTAACGCCACACGCCACTGCATAGTGACACAGATAAAGCCATGCACAAACGGCGGTGTGGGTGGGGTGGCGGCTTGTTATAGTATACTTAAGAGAAGTGGTGAAATCCACCCTAAGGTTGGACCAGAGAAACTTGAATAGGATCGGGATTGGACTGAAGTGACCTGATATACCTGATGTGACTCTGACTCACAGAGTGCTCGTTGAAATTAAGTCGTGGATTTTCCCATTTATAGTATAAGCAGTATAAGTAAGGGGGAATGGTCAACTTCCTCCCGGCCAAACAGGCGGGAAGGGGTTGTCCTTTTCCCAACTGCGTTTAGGTCACACGAAGCTCATTTAATGGCACGGGAAGAGGCGCCCCTGTGTGTTAGAATGCGGTACTCATTCAGCCTTAAGGACTGCCCTCACACTACCCTCCACCCTCCCTGAGGCTCAGGGGGTTGATGCAAGGGCAGCCAAAAAAATCATTTCATACGTCACTCGGGCCAACCTAATGGCTGAAATAATAGTAACAAATATAGGCAAACTGCGCCTGTGCGTGTGGTCCAAACGGACAGTGGCGCGGGTTAAATTTATAAATAAAGGGTCCTACAATGGTCGCACTTGACTTGACCGAGGTTTTGGGATCCAGGGGTCATAAAAAGAAGAACTGTGAAGAAATTTTTCAAAAGTGAGACTACTGGTACGACTACAATAGGTATATGGGTAGATTTTTCTACCTAAAAACTAGAATCTCGTTTTTGATTGGTCAAGACGGATTTGGCCCTACAGTTATTAACTTAGTCCCTTGACATTTCGCAATAGTGTTCCCATATAGATGCTACAGGATAGCTTTTATTATTTTTGAGATGGGCCAAAAATTTGGGCCAATATTGGCATTCCCGTAGGAAAAATTTTCCAAAAATGGAAATCATGTTTTTGATTGGTTAGGTCACATTTGCAACAAAAAACATCGACGGAATTACTTGAAAATTGGTGAAAGTGGTCTCAGATAGATGCTTCAAGAGCTTTTCAATAGATTTTCATTTACTTAAAAGTTAAGACCGTGACATGCAAAATAGAAAACATATACTTTGCGCGTCGAACGACACTTCACTGTTTGACGGATATGTTTGAAATTCGGTATGCAGGTGCCTAAAAGTATCGTCCAGTGTGAGGCAAAATACGTATTAGAAAAAGTTAATATTCTGGCAAAAAAAAATTATGCTCCCTACCAATTTTAATTGGAATCGATTGAACAGTGCCACCGGAGTGACGACCAAAAAGATTTGACCAAAAATGGTTGTAAATGACCCAAAGCATCAATTCAAAAACACTTCTACAAATTTTCAAGGTTGCAACTTGATATACATAGCTTCCAGCCCTTCTTACCTGTCAAAAAACATGAACGACACTGTAAAATACAAATAATGGTATAAAATACCTTATTGATGAAGGGGAAGGAGAGATAGCATGAGCAGCACATACACCTACACACACACAACGAAAATGCACTAACGTCCGGCCCCGGAGCGCGAGCGCGGCTGACTGAGGGGTTGAGGGGTGAGAGCAGTATCGATCGCCTGACTGCGCGGCCCGGGGAAGCTTCCCGCGCTTTCGCCGCGCGCAGTTCTATTCGAAATCTTATTATTTCATCCTTTACGTAAACCAGTGGTACTCAACCTTTTTACTTTCTCACTAGCCATATATGGCGAGAAAGTATTGTTTTCGTGCAAAATTTCGAAATTGAGATTTTAGACAGGTCCATACAAAATTTCATCAAAATCGGGTGAACGGTATAGTCTCTAGAGCACTGCACGGACGGACTGACGGACGACAGAGTTTTTCCAGAAACCACTTTTTTGGACTCAGGGGACCCCCAGGATCATGGGAAACCGAATATCTCAATTTCGAAATTCTGCACGAAAACAATACTTTCTCGCAATATATGGCTAGCGACTAGCGAGAAAGTAAAAAGTATACATATATACGCAGGTGTTAACTGGTTGAGCACAACAAGTAGAATGAGAACAGTGATGAGTTGCGATAATGTTGAATAGTGTGTGGTGGGGATAGTTCCGAGGCCTATGTAACGGTACCCAGGTATAGCCGGTCCAGCCAATGTCAGTGACCTCTGCGCCTAACTTGTACCCTAATGCCTAAGGGAGGACAAACTTGTTATCGACCGTCGCGTCGTCGGGTGTAGTTTAAAAATAAACCATAATGAAATTGCGAAATTAATTCTGAAACATTTGAGTAATGGGTAATTTGAAAGTAGTGACCACAGAAATTTGGTCGAAAAATGACATTAATATGTCATTTTTTCCAAAATATGACGTTTTCAAGGAAAAAGGGGCAAAATGTGACATTTATGACCCTAATGAGTGGGGTTTATTCGGTCCTAAACCCCCTGAAACGTCTAAATACGAAATCTGACGCGATAGGCACTTATAGCAAGAAACATGCCAATATGCCTTTTGACGGTCTCTAGTTATTAATAATCGTTACCGTATCACGGACGGACGGAAGATACTTAAAAAAGGGTCCGGCAATGGTCGCACTTGACTTTCTCGCAATTTTTACACCAGGTACACCAGTGGTAACGATTCTTTTCTTTTTTTTTTACATGATTTTTTTTTTTTTTGGCTAGAGTTTTAATCTTTT
This sequence comes from Mesopsocus fuscifrons, assembly GCA_950004255.1. NCBI lineage: Eukaryota > Metazoa > Arthropoda > Insecta > Psocodea > Mesopsocidae > Mesopsocus > Mesopsocus fuscifrons. Next base: position 1,277,235 of record OX465378.1, read on the forward strand.
CTGAAAAATATTTTGCCACACACTGGACAATAATTTTTGCACCTGTATACCGAATTTCAAACATACCTATTCTTCAGATAGTGAAGTGTCGTTCGACGCGCAAAGTACCTACCTACTTTTTTTCTATTTTGCATGTCACGGTCTTAATTTTCAAGTAATTGAAAATCTATTGAAAGTGTTCTTGAAGAATCTACCACTTTTACCAATTTTGAAGAAAATCCGTCGATTAGGGTTGTAGCAAATGTGACCTAGCCAATCAAAAACGTGATGTCCATTTTTGGAAAATTTTCCTACGATAATGCCAATCCAATAATGGCCACAATTAATATGTTGGATAAATTTTGTTCTGTAAAACTTCAAACTAGGTTAAAATAGACCTCCGAACCAATTTTTTTTTTTTAAATCGATCGAAAGGTGCCACCAGAGCGATGACCAACACGTTTTAGCCACAGCTGGGCCAAGTTTTAGGCCCACCTCTAAATGGTTGCAAACGACCCAAAATCATCTATTCAAAAACATTTCTGCAAATTTTCAAGGTTCCAACTTGAGTTATCTAATTTTATCTAAATAAATGTCCAGATATTTACATTAGGTACCTACCTACATACGAGTAGGTACTGAATTTGAGCAAAATCGGATAAACGGTGTGACGTCCAGTCGCGCGACACAGTGACGTACGTGCGTCGGACGGACTTTTTTTACAAAGCCAGTTTTTTGGACACGGGGGACCTCCAGGATCATGGGAAACCCAAAATCTCAAAATTGAAATTTTGCTCCAAGACATAACTTTCTCAGTCCATGGATTAGTTACATAGGGGCGAGAAAGTAAATAGTATAGGTACTAGTGTCTCCTATAGAACGGATTTATATTATCATATATTTAGCTTATGACAAAAGGCTTGCGGTAGCTCTTCCCGGTCCTATATCAAAGTTTCTCTGATCGGCATTCACCTCTGATAACACGTTCAGCATCCTCTGATAACACGTTCAGCATCCTCTGATAACACGTTCAGCATCCTCTGATAACACGTTCAGCATCCTCTGATAACACGTTCAGCATCCTCTGATAACACGTTCAGCATCCTCTGATAACACGTTCAGCATCCTCTGATAACACGTTCAGCATCCTCTGATAACACGTTCAGCATCCTCTGATAACACGTTCAGCATCCTCTGATAACACGTTCAGCATCCTCTGATAATCCGTTCAGCATCCTCTGATAACACGTTCAGCATCCTCTGATAACACGTTCAGCATCCTCTGATAACACGTTCAGCATCCTCTGATAACACGTTCAGCATCCTCTGATAATCCGTTCAGCATCCTCTGATAACACGTTCAGCATCCTCTGATAACACGTTCAGCATCCTCTGATAACACGTTCAGCATCCTCTGATAATCCGTTCAGCATCCTCTGATAACACGTTCAGCATCCTCTGATAATACGTTCAGCATCCTCTGATAACACGTTCAGCATCCTCTGATAATACGTTCAGCATCCTCTGATAACACGTTCAGCATCCTCTGATAATACGTTCAGCATCCTCTGATAACACGTTCAGCATCCTCTGATAACACGTTCAGCATCCTCTGATAATACGTTCAGCATCCTCTGATAACACGTTCAGCATCCTCTGATAACACGTTCAGCATCCTCTGATAATACGTTCAGCATCCTCTGATAACACGTTCAGCATCCTCTGATAATACGTTCAGCATCCTCTGATAACACGTTCAGCATCCTCTGATAATACGTTCAGCATCCTCTGATAACACGTTCAGCATCCTCTGATAACACGTTCAGCATCCTCTGATAATACGTTCAGCATCCTCTGATAATACGTTCAGCATCCTCTGATAACACGTTCAGCATCCTCTGATAATACGTTCAGCATCCTCTGATAATACGTTCAGCATCCTCTGATAACACGTTCAGCATCCTCTGATAATACGTTCAGCATCCTCTGATAATACGTTCAGCATCCTCTGATAATACGTTCAGCATCCTCTGATAACACGTTCAGCATCCCAAAAGAAAATGCATTTCGTGAGGCTGTGGGTGGGGTTGACCGTTCTTTGTCTTTCATTTACAAATCGTCGCACTTTCACTTTACTTTCTCATACTACTTTTTACACCTTTAAAAAAAAAAAAAAAATTATTATCTCGTATGTAATACAGGGATGTCCTCATGCAGAATTTCGGATTTGAGGTTTAAGTTTCCTATGATCCTGCATGGTGGTCCCCCGAGTCACAAAATGACCACCTGACATACCCTACTTACCTATATTATGTCCGTCAGAATTCTGTCACACGACAGCAGCCTGTGTAATGTTTCTAGCTACAAAGGAATTAAAAGGAATAAAATAAATTACAGTACAATAAATAAAATAATAATTTGTTTTCCTTTGAAACGCCTTTTGCAAAGAAAATCTTAAAACCGAAATTTTGGCCAATGTACTTATTACATAACATACTTACTGGCATTATATTCGAGCCGTTATTTAGAAATGAATTTTCAGTGTAGACTCCTCTTAAATTGGCATTTTTATTTTTTGCAGGATGGGGTGTTGGTCCTACGTGAAGTCATCTGGGATTTGAGGAATGTAGAGCAGGACGACGGGGAAGAGCCTCCCGAAATAGAAGACGTGATAGGAGCAGATGCAATTGTGGAGCGTGCCCACCACTTCATGGTGCCGCTTGGTGGCGGTGATCGCGACAATGCCATGATGGATGTATTCCTTCTTCGTCGACAAGAACAACAGCAGGAAGAAATGCCTCCATTTTTTCAGGCGGGCGCGGGCGACGGGGAAGCCAACAATGAAGCCGTTCAGCCACTTCCGAACGGGGTTCTTGACCTTGAAGCCGTTCAGCGACTTCCGAACGGGGTTCTTGACCTTGAAGCCATTCAGCGACTTCCGAACGGGGTTCTTGACCTTGAAGCCGTTCAGCGACTTCGCAGGAACTTTGCAAACAACATTGCCATGATACTCAGGGAAGACATGGAAGACGGAGACATGGCAGACGAAGACGAAGACTTGGAAGAGGAAGACGCCGACCAGATTTGGCCTCGCAATGAAGAGCAGGACCAGAACCCTCCGATTCCGAACGGGGTTCTTGACCTTCAAGCCGTTCAGCCACTTCCGAACGGGGTTCTTGACCTTCAAGCCGTTCAGCGACTTCGCAGGAACTTTGCAAACAACATTGCCATGATACTCAGGGAAGACATGGAAGACGGAGACATGGCAGACGAAGACGAAGACTTGGAAGAGGAAGACGCCGACCAGATTTGGCCTCGCAATGAAGAGCAGGACCAGAACCCTCCGATTCCGAACGGGGTTCTTGACCTTCAAGCCGTTCAGCCACTTCCGAACGGGGTTCTTGACCTTCAAGCCGTTCGCAGGAACTTTGCAAACAACATTGCCATGATACTCAGGGAAGACGTTGGAGACATGGCAGACGAAGACGAAGACGAAGACGAAGACGAAGACGCCGACCAGATTTGGCCTCGCAATGAAGAACAGGACCAGAACCCTGGTAACTAATTCTCTGTATTGGGAAATAAGCCAGGGTATTGTCAGGGGTCAGGGTATTTGGCTGGTAAGGAGAATAACTCCTGTCTTGGCTCTTAGTAAAAGAATGTTAAGGGAGTCAGGAAAGCTGCTCCTCAGGGTTCGTTTGCATATTATACTGAAAATTCCCTCCGCGCCATTTGTTAATATTTCAACTGTTCTTAGAACTTGCAACAGCATCAAAAGGAAGATTAGTAGCTTTTCTCGGTCGTGCGGCTTTTCTTATAAATAATCGTTTTACTGAAGGAGACGGAAGTGATTAGTCAATATGCTATAGGCAGCGCGAAAATCAAATCACCATCAAAGTTCAAATTAGAAATTTGCTCTGTGACATTGATTTTGTTTACTTTTAAAACTAACCACATATACGTACGATGCGTCCTGGAATGGAGGGGCTGGAATGGCAGTTCAGGGATGGCAAAGAAACCATGCACACGTCCGGGAAAGCCCGGATACGGTACGGCCTTCCAGTACGCATCTTGTGTGGCCAGCATTTGTCATGGAGGCGGCTGTAATCAAGCGTTTGTTCTTTGTTTTCAGGTAGGGGTGTGTGAGGATCGGGGATGAACTGAGCCATGGAGCCTTCCCTCCCTCTAGAATCTTGAGGAATTATTTTTTGATGGTACTTTTAGAAGATTTCAGGTACTTTTTAAGGCTTTAATAGTATTAGTAGTTATTAAGGTATCTAGAACGAAATGTTTTAATGTCAATTATGAGACGTGGTGGTGTTATTCTGGAATTCTGGAATATCTGGACTTTTTTTAAATGTTTTCAAATGAAGGCTGTGTCCATTTTCGGCTAGGTAAAACAAAGCCGTCGATTTTTTTTGAAATTCCCCTTAGTGTTTGGGACACCCAAAATAGTGTCGAAATTTAGACTGGTTTTCAAGGTACCTACTGTAGTGCCTTCCTATTTCCAGTTTCTGTTGCAGACTAAGCAAAAACTATGAATTAGTTTAGTAGCTACCTCCTTACTTAGGGTGCATTTCAGCAGTACAACTTACCGATAGCATAAATTATATAAATATCCAAACCCAAACATATGCTTAGCTTATCACGTTATCACAAGGTTTAGAGAATGGTTTGCCACCTCCTCTTAAGCTAAATATATGCTTGGAATATTATTTACACAATTAATCTTATCGCTAAGTTGAACTGATAATTTTCACCCATAGGTAGGTACCTAATACTCTTTGTAGACCTGGTGAGAAAGAAATTAGTAATGTAAGTAGGTACGTACGTAGTCTTATCCAAATGTTAACCTATGGAAAATTTGTAGCTGTAGAAATTAAATAGTAGATTAAATTTTTGCGTACCTATATACTTACTTGGTTGATTGTTAAAACTTAACAGCCAGTTAAACGCACGAGATGACGGAGGGTAGTTTCAGTGCAGTGCAACTAGCCCTGCACAACAATTATTCATCGTGCTCAGCTGGCTAAGCAGTTCCTCATCCATCCTGTTGGTACGTGATAGAGACCTACAGTTTTAGGTGGGTTCCGAACCACCACAGCGTCGATATATATTTCACTTGACATGCTGAACATATCAGAGGAGAAAAACTTTGATGGCGTTGGGACTGAACCGGTGCGCGGTGTGACCAGGGCCCTCCGTATTCCTCCAAAGTCAGCCATCAATACGTGGCTACTTCACAGCTGATCTGGGGTTGAGATGCAGATAAGGTAGTTATTGGTTTTAGGAAGGTACCTAGTATACGATATTGGCAGCTCTTGCCAAGAAAAGAAAAGTTGTAGGTAGTACTGTTAGACGACCCTCAGAAAAAACCAACGTTTCATTAGTTGCAATATTAAGGGAGTCATGACAAAAAATACAGATTTTGAAAAATTCCCCCCAATAGCGCCCCCCTTCGTTCGATTTCCCCCATTAACGAACTCGACTGAGATTTTAGTCCCTTATATTTTATTAATTAGACAAAACCATTTTTTTTTTTGCAAAAATACGTCTCCTAGCGTATTCACAAATTGAAATATATATCTAGATATATGTAGGTATTATACATATAAATAACCTTTTGAACTGATGGTGGTTTTGGGATCCAGGGGTCATAAAAAGAAGAACTGTGAAGAAATTTTTCAAAAGTGAGACTACTGGTGCCACTACAATAGGTAGATTTTTCTTCGAAATCTACCTAAAACAGTAGGTATAGTGCCACGACCTAGTGATGGGGGACGTGATTTTTAGGTAGATTTCGAAGAAAAATCTACCTATTGTAGTCGTAACAGTAGTCTCACTTTTGAAAAATTTCTTCACAGTTCTTTTTATGACCCCTGGATCCCAAAACCACCGCCAGTACAAAAGTTTATCTATATACTTATATAGATATATCTAAGTATCTATCTATCTATCTATCTATCTATCAATTTAACTTTCTTGTGAACACGCTAGGAGCCGTATTTTTTAAAAATAATTAGTTTTGCATGACTACTTAATAAAATATAAGGGACTAAAATATCGGTCGAGTTCGTCAAAGGGGGAAATCGGACGCAGGGGGGCAAAAAGGTAGGGGGGGGGGGGGGGGGACCTTTTCGAGAACTGGTCCTTTGGCCATAACTCCCTGACTATTGCAACTAATGAAAGGTGGTTCTCCCTGAGGGACGTCTAACAGTACCTTACTACCTACAACATTTCTTTTTAACGTTTTTTGATCCCACCCTTAGTGGTTGAAAATGGTTTAAAATTCACCTGATTGAAGTTAAAGTAACAATGAAATTACTTAGTTGTGGGTTTAACTCAGTATTTCCCAAAACTATAGGACCTACATTTCCCACATTTCAACATGTTATTGTTTCAATAAGTTTTGAACTGTTTGTCCATTCTCCATTTAGTTCAGCGCAAAAGGAATAAAAAGAATTTCCAATTGAAATACAAGAGTATATTTTGAGAAAACTTAAAAAAGTAGAGACCGACATAGGTACAATCCAACCTTCCCCTCCCTATACTTCTTCAAAACAGATAATAGATTGAAAATAGCAGATAATTCCAAACGTACATTTATATGTTTTCAACATACTACTACTACTACTACTACTACTACATTATTAATGATTTCATGGTCGGAGATTAGGGTAGGTACCTATAGGGAGTCATAATGCAAAATTCAAATAGCAGACGATAGTGATTCTAATGATTAATAGAACTGAGACACCTGAAAATCTACAGATAGGTATGTTTTCGTGCAAACCATCGTTCGACCTACCTACAAAGTGGCTAATATCTGTTATTAATAATTCGCCTATAATCTTAAGATAACATAACAAAAGCATCGAAAATTACGGACCAAAAAGGGTCGAAAAAGTTTTGGCCCGTGAGTAGTGGAACCTTCCACCTAACGTGTGAGTATCAATATGGTCTAAACTTGAAGAGAACTCATGGTTACTTAAGAAATGAAAATAAAAATCCCACCAATTCACTATCATAAGCACTTACATAGATTTGGATGGTCTCCACTGCCATTATAGGTGATACTTACTTTATTCACGGAAAGGTCAAATGACTTTGAACTTGTATCACAGTCAAACAACATAGGTATAGGTGACAGTGACTAGTGACCCCCATGAGACGAATCATGGATCATTAGATCATTATATTGCTTAAGAGGACGCTATACCTGACGATGCATTTTTTGCCGCCCATAAGATTAACATTGCGAGCGGCGATTCATTTTCAAGGTTTACCCTTGGTTGGAAAGACACAAAATTTTGCCTGTACCTAGCCCTAACAATGTTCTAGGGAGTGTTCGAAGCAGATTTCCCAATTTCTCACTGGTTTCTTTTATTGCAACTGTTTTGCAAATGCTAGCATCGCATACCTCAAGAAAAGTGCTGTATCTTGAAAACCAGTAAAAAAATGGGAAATCTGCTTCGAACACTCCCTAGAACATTGTTAGGGCTAGGTACAGGCAAATTTTGTGTCTTTCCAACCAAGGGTAGACCTTGAAAATGAATTGCCGCTCGCAATGTTAATCTTATGGGCGGCAAAAAATGCATCGTCAGGTATAGCGGACCCTTAACTGTGATCCAACTGCAAACTCAATCAACTTTCTTGGTCTCCCTGACTATGTACCATACCGGTGCAATTTCTTGCATTTATGTACAAGAACAAGAGCAATACAGTCAAGTAGTTTTTCTCCAAAGCATTTTAACGTTGAAACCATGGTTGGCGCAATTCATATTTTGCAAGGAAATCTTGGCCGACTTATATTGTCATCGATTGGATGTAAAAAGGCTGTTAGGCAGTCAAGAATTACTTACATTACCTGTAACCACAGAAAAATCCAAATGTAGGAATGAAAAAAAAAAATCATCTAGTTTCTAGAAGATGGGATTTTACTGTAAGAGCAAAAACAAGAAATAGCATTTCTTACATGTTCTTGTTCTTACATCATGCATCAGTAGGTAATAATGGCAACGTTGACTCCCCAGTGTCTGCATGTGCATGTGCATGTACCTATGATTGCAATAGCTGACAGACGAGGGATACCCACTTAATTGTCATGCAAGTTCAAAACAAATTTAATCAAAAAATTTGAACTCTTCTAAAACCTCTATTTTCATCATCTAATTTTTTAAGGGTGAAAAGTCGGAAATTTCAAATGAAATTGGGGACAATTATATTTTTTTTAATGACATTAATAAGAACTTAGATAATGCCAGAATTCAGATTTCCAGAAAAGTCCCCCATCTCTTTAGGAGTAAATCCTTGTGACAGTTGATGAACAAGTACAACTAGATGTACCATGAGGAAAATCGTTAGAACGAGCAGAATAGAAGCTACCAGACCATTTAAAATAACGAAAAGGTAATCCATCAGTTCGAGATCTCCTGTATTCCAGTTTTCACGAGCACGCTCCTGCCGGTTGATTTCGTCCTGTAGGATTTGCTCTTCGATGGCCTTCGCTAATTTGCAGTTAGGGCAGAAGCCGCATCGCCATTCCCTGTGGGCTCGGCCGTCGTTCCTTTCCCACCACATCTGAAATCAAGGGAGTTCAACTTAGATAAGGGATGACTTCAGGTGCGCGTCTCGCAGATTTCTTAGCGTGCGAGTCAGAAGCAGCAGGCGGGTGGCTGCCGAGAGCTGGAGGTGTATTCCCTTTCTCGAACGCCAACAAACCCACCCAACTAACACCTTCAAAATTTATTGTAAGAAGAACTGTTCTCCGTATATTGCATCATGGCGTGCCTTATCTTCTTACAATAAATTTTGAAGGTGTTAGTTGAGTGGGTTTGCTGGCGTTCGAGAAAGGGAATACACCTCCAGGTGGTGCATCCGCAGGCGGGTGGCTATGTGACTGCTTGCCGAGAGCAGGTGGTGCATCCGCAGGCGGCGGGTAGTGCGACTTAGATATTGAACATATGAATTGATCTGAAAAATATTAGTAATACCCTTGGCCCGTAGGTGACATTTGTCAATTCAAGAAATCGATTGTTGGTCGAAGCCAAATGAATATTTTTATTGTGGCGTCCATGCTACGAACACAAAATTGCTGCTACCGGGATTTGAACGTAGGGCCTGGTGTTTTCACACTAGACCACGGTCATGTTGTTTCTAGACATGCTCGTATGGTTGGTCCGGAGCCCGGAGTGTGCATATTCTGTTCCTCGCCGAAACCAGTAAGAGCAGGGAGTTGTTGTCCTACACCCAACGGTGCAGATTTGAAACCATCAACACCGAGTAGAGTGCAGGAAAGCAACCCCACACGTGAAGGAGCGGTGCTCTGTCCAGTGCAGAAGGCGGCGAAGAGTAGGTATACCATAGAAGAAACCAACTTCGTACACCCGCCAGACAGAGTCAACACCACTGCCATAGTAAGGGTACGTAGAGGGTCTCTTGTATGAAGGCATAGGCATGCTGCAATGTGCTGCAAGATGTGTGTATACAATACCCAACCTTCCGTTTGGAGCTGCCAGCTGGCTGCAGCTTATGGAATATATAAGAGCTGAGGTACAACCTGAACAGCGGCCTTACTGTGGTCTAGTAACTGGTAATTAGGGTAGCTACTGTAAGAAGCGGCTTTGTGAAGGCAACGCATCACGGCAAGCTGTGGGTTCTAAACCTGCGCTGATGCTCTGTTCTCCCACGCCAACAAGTTTGCCGTGACCCTAAACTGAATAACCACGTCTTCTGCCAACTTTGTTTACGTATCTCATTGCGGTTTTCTGGCCACCAATTTCCTGTTCGTAGTGTGCAAGTCTCGCCAAATATTCATTCACAATCAGTTTCTTTCATCAGTTTGTTTCTCACATCTGACATCACTGTCAAGGGTATAACGCAACGGGGTGTATGCATCAGTAAATGTGTTGGCTATTAACTTGATAAAAAAGTGAAAACAGATGTTCAGATACAAGCCTTCCAGCTGAATATTAAAAAGAGCGGGAGCTGATCGTTCCTGAGGTCATCGAAGACTCATGTATTTTAGTAGCAGTAAATTAAAAAAAGAAGAAAAATGCAGCCATGTTGATCGGTTCATAATATGGGAGGTTCAGAGTAGTCGAAAAAACCAAATTCTAGAGCTGGATGTGGACTGATAGTGATAAATACGAGATATGTAGTGGGGGAGGAATTGTCTTGGAAATATTATCAAAAATCCGGAAACGGAAAGATCCGGAGGTTTGCTATTGGTTAAGACTTTAGGACGTTACGAAAACCACCAGTTCAATCTCACAAATTAATATCATTTTGGGCAAAATCAATAAAGGGTCCGACAATGGTCGCACTTGACTTTCTCGCAATTTTTACGCCAGCGGTATCGAAAATTTTGATTTTTTTTTTTACGTAATTTATTTTTTTTGGACCAAAATTTTAACTTTTTCTAAAAAATGTTTTGCCATACACTGGACAATAATTTTAGGCACCTACCACCTACTCACCGGATTTCAAACATATCCGTCAATTGGTGAAGTGTCGTTCGACGCGCAAAGTACGTGTTTTCTATTTTGCATGTCACGGCCTTAATTTTCAAGTAATTGAAAATCTATTGAAAATGACCTTAAAGCATATATCTGAGACCATTTTCACCAATTTTCAAGGAAATCTGTCGATTAGGGTTGTTGCAAATCCGTCTTAACCAATCAAAAACGTGATTTCCACTTATGGAAAATTTTCCTACGATAATGCCAATATTGGCCATAATTATTATGTTGGATAAATTTCGTTCAGTAAAACATAAAACTAGGTTAAAGTACACCTCCCTACCAATTTTTATTGAAATCGATCGAATAGTGCTACCGGAGTGACGACCAACGCGTTTGGGCCAAAACTGGGCCAAGTTATTGGCCCACCTCCAAATGATTGTAAATGACCTAAAACCATCTATTCAATAACACTTTCGCAAATTTTCAAGGTTCCAACTTGATATACGTAGCTTCCAGCCCTTCTTAACTGTCAAAAAACACGATTTTTTGCCTTTTTTTGACCATAGCAGGCACAATTTTTGAGTTATCAAAATTTATCAAAAAAATGCTCCAGATATTTACATTAGGTACCTACACACCGAATTTGAGCAAAATCGGACGAACGGTGTGACGTCCAGTTGCGCGAAAGAGTGACGTACGTACGTACGTCGGACGGACATTTTTTAAAAACCACTTTTTTGGACTCGGGGGACCTCCAGGATCATGGGAAACCCAAAATCTCAAAATCGAAATTTTGCACGAAGACATAACTTTCTCAGCCCATGTATTACATACGGGCGAGAAAGTAAAAAGTCTGAATAAGAGGATTTGGAGGGAATTTCACAAGCTATATTGAAAATCGAGCACCCTGACTCCATTACTTCTTGAATAGTGTTCCAGACGTCCCCAGGGTAAAAACTATTGCAGGCTCTCCCCAATCCTATTCACCATTTCACGCAATCGAACATCTCTGGGACGTACCGGGGCTTATCCTGCCCACAAAGGAGCCGTGGGGATGATAGAGAAGCCGCTTACGTCATTGCCTTCCCGTCAATTTCTTCTAGCAACGCTTTCAGGCTACTTTCATACGACCGTAGAAGTAGTGATCTTCATGCTGGAGTAATATGTATACTTTAGAATTGGCCGGAGCCAAATCCAGTTTATAAGAGTGGAACAGAAGCCATTACGTTCATGCCTAAAGGGAAAAATATCGCCAACTCCGTGATTCGAACCCAGATCGGGTACTGAGAGTAAACTATAGATAATATGTAGTAAAAAAGGGTTAGAGAGTCTAAAATTAAACATTAGTGGTAAGGTACTGACAGTAACCCCTTACGGCCATCGCCCTCATTTAAGGACGGGCCTTTGCCTTTTCTCTAAAACGGCCCATGATATTTCAAAAACGATTACGCAAAGTAATTTCTAGATCTTTTTCAACTCAGAAATGATTTTTGGTGAAGAAATTCCAAAAAAACAAGTTTGGCTTTTAACGGGTTAAAAGCTCATGCACTAGCTAACGCAACAACTTTTATTTTTGGGAACTTTCAGTGGACACCATAGGCCATAGACCATAGTAGACAATAGTAGTCTCACCTAAAGTTTTCGGTTTTTACTTTATCACTAGAGATATATGGCGAGAAAGCACCTATTGTTTTCGTGCAGAATTTCGAAATTGAGATTTTGGGTTTCCCATGATCCAGGGGGTCCCCTGAGTCCAAAAAAGTGGTTTCTGGAAAAAGTCTGTCGTCCGTCCGTCCATCCGTGCACTGCTCTAGAGCCTATACCGTTCACCCACTTTTGATGATATTTGATACGGACCTGTCTAAAATCACTGCCGACGGGTTTATTAAAGGATTTTTTGATTGGTCAAAAATTAAGGCCACTATTGCCAAAAAAAACCGCTAATATAATTCATAAATCGTGTTTTTGGTTAGTCGGACAAGCACCGACGGTACATTTTTCAATCTATTACGTTGAAAATTGGTATTTTTGTTGCCAAATAGATGTTTCGAGGTCATTAGCAACTAAAATTGAATTGGTTCAAAATTACGGCCGTTTTAGACCAAAGTTCGATCCTTTCGGCGCCATTCACATTTATTGACCGATTGTCATGAAATTTGGTTCATTTGTATAAAATTATGTAACTAAAACATTTGTTGACCAGAATTTTGTTCCCTTCAAAATTACGGCCGTTGTAGTCAAAAAAGTGTTGAAAATGAGTTGAGAATGAGAAACCACGTTTATGATGGTCGGAACGCATTTGGGACTACAGTAATATAATGACAGTCATGAGATTTGGTGTGACTAATCTCAGATAGATGCTCGTGGGTCATTTTTAACCAATTTTTTTTTAAATATAGAAATACAATAAAATGACAACCATGGAACTTGGTATGAGTGATCTCAGATAGATGCTCTTGGGTCCTTTCAACCGATTTTGGATTGCTTAAAAATTACGCCCGCAAAAATATCTCAAAAAATATCTCAAAAAAATCTTTAAAAAAAATGAAAATTTTATATGGGGCGAGAAAGTTAAGTGCGACTGTTGTCGGATCATTTATTTTTCATGTGCGGAGTGCGGCACGGCAACATTCAACACATCTCTTTGCGTGGCCATGCGCGATGTTTGTCTTTGTCTGTATAGTAGGTAGGTATAGGTGTCTGTAGGTAGGTTTGTCTTTGTCTGTATAGTAGGTATTAGCACCCTAAATCCTATTGTCCCTTGGATGAGAGTATGCACATCTACTGTTCTAAAATATTATTTTTTGTTCTGAACAAGAAGCAAACTTAATACAAAGGGGTCGCAACGATCTAAAAAAAAGTGTAGCAACGACAATTGTTGACGTTTGTGTAGCTAGTGTGTCCACCTCTGCTTATCACTGCCGTTATTCTCATACCTAACATATATCATAACATAACATAACCTAACATAACATAACCTAACATATAACACATATCATACATAACATATTTTATCGATTTATTTATCAGACTAGCAATATCAAAATCACATTTTCTGCAGACGTTGTGAACACACCAACTTTAATTACATAATCACATTTTTGCAGGCAATGAACAATACAATCAATATACAATCCGTGTACGGCAACAACAACAACACGGGGGGGGGGGCACCAAGTCAAGCTAAGCAACGTTTTGCAGTGCTATCTCCGCCAAGACCCGCAATGAAACAGGTGCCAAAATGTGATGAGGGGTGAGGGGTCACACTTTTTGATATGGGCTTCAACTTGAGCTAAAACGTCCTTCATTGGGCAAAGTTCAACCAAGTTCTTGTTTTCCATGTTTAGTTAAACGTTAGTGGATCCAGCACCGCCTCAACCAGAGTTAGTACTAGGAACCACCACCGAAAAACTGTCAAAAATAACTTAGTCAAAACCCACGAAAAAGTAATAATAAAATCCTAGGGTTAGGTAAGGATTTTATTATTACTTTTTCGCGGGTTGCAGAAAATACCACAAAGTTACGAGTTCCCTCTTAAATCAAGTTCTTGTTAAAATTAGAATGCGGATACCTAGTTTCATTTCGTAATAGGTAGGCAATAATATTTATGTACCTGACTTAAAAATTGAGACTAAAATTAACAGTTGACATTAGGGAAAATTGAAATCGTATTTTCAATTGGTAACGGCAATCTGAGAACAGTGAGAACTTAGAACTATATTAACTGATAGATAAGCTGATAAGCTCACCGTGGTCTATTGGGAAAACGTTCCCCGCACCGCACGACTGATACCCTGCATGGGGGATGGGTTCTGGGTTCGAATTTTAAGAGCAGCAATAATTTCTGTTGGTAGCATAATATTCATTTGGTTTCGACCAACAATCAGTTTGACTGACTGATTGACTGATAGCCGGTGGAAGTGGCCTATTATGAAAATAAAAACCTAACCATAACATGGTAAAGATGGGAGAAAATCGCCCTTAACGGAGTATGTCGGGGCGCAACCCTAGAAACCATTGTAAAAGTACAGGACGGTTAAATCAGAATTCATAGTGATACCAGATAAACGGTCTGGATTGCAAAAACTTAAGTAATGCGTCAAAAACATAAATAGAATGCGAGAAATTCAAAGTGCAACCATTTTCAGACCATCTTTCTGGTTGAGGAAAACTTGCAAGAAAACTTACCCTTGATGCTGCTGAAGTATGGGTGATGCACGAGTGAACAGAGCAGATGCAGATGGAACGGCTGCGGAGAAACGATTGGTGAGTGCTGACTGTCAGCGAAACGGGAGGAACGACAGGACGGACAGGAAGGACGTCTGCGCAAACCAACCCTTCCCCAGATGGTCAGAGCGAGTCCTTTGGGAATTTCAGTATGAAAGGAACCGAAATGAAGCTCACCTTTCCTCATATCTGGCCATTGTGAATAAACCCATCCTTCTCAGCGCCTTCCTTCAAAGCAGGGGCGTCATTTCCATTTTTCTTGGGGGGGGGGGGGGGGGGGGGGCAAGTAGTGACTATACTTAGGGTGCGTCCCACCATACTCGGTTAACGTTAAATTCCAGTTAAATTCCAATTTTTGCTCGGTAAAAACTGACTTTAACCGGAGTTTAACGTTAAACCGTGAGAAAACACGTAAAAGCAACCAGCGAGCGAGCCGAAAATTTCACTATTCTCTGTAAAATCTCCATATTTTGCAGAAAAAACTTTAAAGTTACTAATTATTTATTACATTGGAAATTTTTGTAGGCCCCTTCAGAGCGTATATAGGCCCCAAGCTGTAGCTTATTTAGCTTAGGCTGAATTTCACCACCTCACGATAGTGCCTTTTAACGTTCGAATAGCTATCGATTCGAAAAAGCAGACATCCTCTCGTTAGGTTTTGTTGTGTCAATAGAATTCGCCTGCTTTGTTTACTTCAAATTTATTTCAACAATTTCAATTTAAAAGTGGAAATAAACGTGAAAAAATCCCTATTTTTTCGGAGAAAGAAGTTAAAATGTTGATTAGACTACATTAGACTACACTAAATGAGTCACAGGTATGAAAATTATCGTTTTCGCTTACGCACGGAAAATCCACTCGAAAGCTAACGAAACGGTAACGGTGCATGGTGAAAGCCGTTAACATTTTTCACCGATACGACAGCGCTATCGTGTACACGATAGTCTTCACGTTAAAGTGGTGAAATCCAGCCTTAATGGTTAATCCATCACTGTTCACAAGTAATTGTCCCCGGTTTAACGTAATTTTTTGGCTACACCTAACGGCCTTTCCCCATGCAATCGACCGCCGTATACAATAGTCGGCACTGTCGGCAGAGTTTTCCCTTCAAAATACCATCCATGGTCTCTACTGGATGTAACTCATGGGTAGGTAGGTAAATCATCTTAATTATTTTTATTTTTTTTTACGTTTTTAACTGAAAATGTAATTTTTTTAATTCGTTCTTGGGGGGGCAACAGCCTTCTTGGGCGGGGCAACAGCCCTCTTGGGGGGGGGGGGGGCAAGTGCCCCCCCCCCCCCCCAAGAGGGCCAAATGACGCCCCTGCTTGGAAGCCGCGATTATATTGATGTTCCTGGGCCGAAGTCGAATATAGGCTGGCCGAAAGGGAGCTTATACCTATATTCGCTATAGGTTTCAATAATCCTTTCCTTATGAGGGATGGGGGGGTAGATCCCCCCCCCCCCCCCCATCCATCCATCCATGATCCATCGATCCAATCCATCCATGCATGCATGGTGCTGACCGGAACCGGGTCTCACACATCCTCTAAATACTGAGCTGTAGACTGTCACATTTCCTTTTCCTCACAATACAATCTCTGTTTTGAACGTTCCGCCTATAGGTGCGTTATGTAGGTGCGTTATATAGGTGCGTTAGGTTTAGGCAGTTACTTTCCTCATTTCTCACCTCCAGGAGAAGAAATTTATTGAAAACTTGACTATATTTAAGGTATCAAGTATTCAAAGTGAATGAAGCTATTCTACAGGTTTCAGGTTTATATACCTGTGCCAATATTTTCTTTATTCTTTTACTGCATGTCATTGTGAAGTAGGTACGAGAAGTTGCAACAACTGTCGTTCTCATGTCCTTGATGCCTTGATGAGTTGATGATTTGTGATGACTGCATGATGAGCAAGAGCACAAGAGACGCATATCAATTAAATATTATATTGAACAATAAGTGTCTATAGGTAAGTATATTCAGTCTCCAGACAAATTTTTTATGGCCTAGAACTGAGTATTGAAGTATTATTATATACCTATTATAAGGGAGAACAAGACTTTTGTCTTATGTAGTTTCTGCATGTAACTGTATCTGGCCATGGTGTTCAAGTGTAGGTATACTTACATTACAGTTCCATTTTATTTATTTTTTGTAAACAGAAATGAAACTGCTTGCACTGTTTCTGTTAGTGTTATTTGACTAATATTGTTCTCTCGTAATAGACAGGCTTTCGCTATAGTTATATTTCAATAGAAATAAATGTTTTTAAATACAGTTGTCATATGATAACCTTTGGCTTCGGTTAAAAAATTAACACAATGGGATAACACTAGACACTCGCAAGCTGAAGTCCTGAGTTCGAATCCAGGTAGCAGCAATTTTCTGTCGGTAGCATGAATGTCATAAAAAATATTATTAATTTGGCTTCGGACAACAATTATTGCTGCTGATGACGATCATGCTGAATATATATTTTTACCACCCATAAGGTTAACATTGCGATTGGTGAATTACTTTTAATATTTTACCTTGGTCGGAGAGTTGCCTAAGTATAGTGTTATGAGGTTGTTTTCAGGTACAGCTTTTGATCTGCCACTCAGAATGATCCACAGTAGCAACGTACTGGTTTCTTGGTTTACTGCAAATCTTGAAAATGCCATTTTGCCAGTGTTTGTCCTCGAGTATCCAGTCACCGCCTTCAACTTCTGTGTCATACTCTCTTGTGAAGTAAACACCGTCTTTAACCATATCGACGTAAAAAAACAAGCTGCTATTCGCATTGATTATTTGAAAGGTCTTGGCGTCTGTACTTTTCAACTTCCACTTGTATTTGCCAGTTTTTCCTTTCGAAAGCCCTATAGCAACTCTGTCAGAATTCAGTCTGTCCTCTTCGATGAGAAAAACGGCAGCGCCCACAGACTGGATGCAAACTGTATCCCAGATGATGGAACGTATTGTTTGGGGAAACTGATTTTTGATGGAGATGAGCAGGTTAGGTCTCGGGTGGTTATCTAACACATGCTTCACTTTGTTAGCCATCCTGAGAGCAATAGGTAACGTTAAACCATTCCCTTCTAACATTTTATTTAATAAAGCTTGAACGATGAGCACTGTTTGATATTTAGTTAATGAATTTGCCAAGTCTAATAATTTGTCTGCATTTGCTTCCTCTCCATTGTAGGTAGCTTCGACTATCGACCGAATTCTATTTTCAAAGGCATTATCGGTACCCTTGCCGGTTGCATACTCTATTATCGGCTTGTACGATTCAGTTTGAATCTTCCTTGCAATGGTACTTATCATTCTTGCAACAGGTTCTTGTAGACTATTTTTCACTTTGTCCAACAATGGCTTACTTTCTGCAATAACTGCAGCTTCATTTTTTCTGTCCAAAATCCTACGGACATAATAGTCTAATGTAAGGACTCTGTAACTGTCCAAGTCATAGTTATTCCTCACCTCTGTCATCAAAGCATCGTAGGCCATAGCATGGTGAAGTAACCATGGAAGTTCATCAATGAAATAAAAAATATTCTCAAACTTTTTTACTTCCCTGTATGCTCTTTTTATTATCAAATAAATATATTCTCCTTGCTCACCAGGATTAAGTTTCACGTACGTCTCTGTGGCTTTTTCGTACTCGCCTTCAGCGATCTGCTTCATGACTAGCGCTGTTAACATCTCTACTTTCGTATTTACATTCTCTTCGAGTTGTTCATTTGCTTTTTCTAATTTGATTTTCAAAATATCTTTCTCCCTCATCATTTCGTTGATTTTTCTTTGTAATTTTTTTGACGCCTCCTGCTTAATTTCTTCTAAGTTGTATTCCAGCTGTGCGTACTTAAGTTGAAGTTTCTCCAATTCTTCACTTACTATAGTTGCGTTTCTTTTTACAATGAGGTATAATGAGCCTAAATTTTGGATATTTTTTGCTAGTCTCACTTTCGCTTTTGCACAGTTCTCCGGAAGAATATCTTCAAATATCTGGAAACGCTCTTCAGGGGTAGGGTTGTAGTTGATTATTTTTCTGATTTCCTCCGTCATTTGATTCGCTGCTTGAAAACTCACAATAAAACAATAGTCATGAGCTTCCACTTTTTGGCTAACGGCTGATCTTTTTCTTTTCGGAGAGGGTCGATGTTCCTCTATATTATAAAACTGCAACAGCTGCTCCAGGGTTAGTTCAGAAGATTTTTCTGGAGTCGAATCAAGTAGCGTAGAATTCTGAATTCCATGCTCAGGGGTCTGCTTCCTATTTTCTTCTATGATGAATACTGCTGGTGACTTCAAAGACCCCTCTGTGATATGTACCACTAGTGATAACGTTGCAACTATCACTACTGGAAAGCTGTGTCGGTGTGAAAGTCTACTTTTGGTGGCAGTGGATTTTTCCAGGGGAGTGTCCTCGTGAGTAGGAATCCGACGATTAGTGTCCACGGTGAACATTCTGGAAGAAATAAAACATACTTTCCTTCGTATCATAATATCATCAGTTATCTAGTTGGGTCTGCCATGTTTTGAAAATTCTGGAGCAGAGGCCAGAGGCGCTGCTAAACATTTTGTAAATAGCTACTCCTCTAGCCAGAAACGTATTATTATTTAAATGTTTTGGGTTTAACCCATTCGTATCTGTAAATCACTGTATGTATGCTGTAGGCTGACTGTGGGCTATAATGTAGGCTTACATTAGGCTTATACCGTGGACTTCACTTAGGGCTGCTGCGGGCTTAATAGCTAAGGGTTGGGGGGGGGGGGGGGGAAGCCCAGCCGTTTTCAAGAACTATCCATTGTGCTCAGCTGGCAGCACTACCAAATACCAGCTCCCCAGCCATCAAGTAAACGATGGGGACCTACAGTTCTAGGTGGGTTCCGAGCACCACAGCCTCGATATACATTTCACTTGACATGCTGAACATATCAGAGGTGAATGCCGAGCAGAAAGGATGGAAGGTTAGTGACCCGGCTCTCACTGCTCCTCAAAACTCGACCATTTAGTCCACTTGGCTATCGAGGCCGTCTATACTGTGGGCTTACTGTATATATAGGCGTACTGTATAGATAGGCGTAGGTACTGTAGGCTTACTGTATAGACGTACTGTAGGCGTACTAGGCTTACTGTATAGACATAGACGTACCAGGCCCGTATCCAGAAAGCGGTCAGGGGGGGTTAGAGTCATGGGGGGGGGGGGGGGGGTTCGCCTATATTTTAGGTAGATTTCGAAGAAAAATCTACCTATTGTAATCGTACCAGTAGTCTCACTTTTGAAAAATTTCTTCACAGTTCTTCTTTTTATGACCCCTGGATCAACAACTTTTCTTTGTAACGTTTTTTGATCCCACCCCTAATGGTTGAATAAGGGTGTAAAAACAGGGTTTTGCATGCACACAAAAAAATTCATAACTTGTGTCCTAGGGGTGTTATCGGGTACTTTTGTTTTTTGTTTTGCAATGCATTTGTCTCAATATTACCTACAACTTTTGTCTGAAAAAGTTTTTCGTCCGACGCACTGTTTAGGCAGGGGTGGGGGGTTGAATTTTCAAAACGTCATAACTCACTTATTTGGTGAGATATTGAGTTTATTCTTTTTGCGATGAGTTTTTATTAATAATATCTACAACTTTTGTCTGAAAAAGTTTTTTGTAAAATCACTTTCATTTTCTTGTTAGGGGGGGGGGGGGGGGGTGAAATTTCAAAACTCAATTCCTCCGTTTTTATTGTAGAGAATGGATGGAAGTAATCTTCGAAATTTACCTACGCCTTTCGGGGCTGCCGAAAGGGATTTTTAGGTAGATTTCGAAGAAAAATCTACCTATATTGTAGTCGTACCAGTAGTCTCACTTTTGAAAAATTTCTTCACAGTTCTTCTTTTTATGACCCCCGGATCCCAAAACCACCATTAGTTCAAAAGTTTATATATATATATCATTTTCACTTCCTTGTGAACACGCTAGCAGCCGTATTTTTGAAAAATAATTGGTTTTGACTATTTAATAAAATATATAAGGGACTAAAATCTCGGTCGAGTTCGTTAATGGGGGAAATCGGACCAAGGAGGGGGGGGGGGGGGGGGGGAAATGGGGGGACTTTTTCTAAATCTGGCTTTTTGGCCATAACTCCCTTAATATTGCAACTAATGAAACGTAGTTTTCTCTGAGGGTCGTTTAACAGTACTACCTACAACTTTTTTTTGTAACGTTTTTTGATCCCACCCTTAATGGTTGAATAAGGGTGGAAAAAGAGGGTTTTGCGCACAAAAAATTCATAACTTGTGCCCTATGGGTGTTATCGAGTTCTTTTGTTTTGTAATGCATTTGAACTGAAAATCTTCTTATCCGTCTTTCTAAATGATTTTAGACTGCTTTTAGTTGATGGAAGTAATCTTCGAAATCTACCTACGCCTTTCGGGGCTGCCGAAAGGGATTTTTTTTGCTTCACGTTGGCATTACCATGTTAATTTTCCGCTCATGGGGGGGGGGGGGGGGGTGGTTAACCCCCTAACCCCCCCCCGTGGATGCGGCTATGCAGACGTACTGTAGGCGTACTGTTGGCTTACTGTATATAGACGTACTGTAGGCGTACTGTAGGTTTACTGTGGGTTACCCGAGTTTGGAATATTACGAATAAGGCTGAAAATGTGGTTAATTGAATGAATGAGTATACCTTACCTGGTGAAATAAATTTGGATCGGTTTATAATTTGATCAATGCTGTCACATATAGCAACTGTGTCTCATAATGTACTCTGAGACCTAAGACGAGTCTTCCACTGGTTTATGATGTAACTCTTACATACTACGAGTATCTTATCTCTTCGCATTACCAATATCCCCCCAGTGGCGTCTAGGTCTACAATTTTCATTTGCTGTTGCTACCATAATTATTTATGGCAGTTGGCTCTTGTCCTATCGAAGCATAATTGAAGCAACCTTAGCCAAGGTTACATCTGTGATGGGAGACTTTGAGAAGGAATACACAAAGATAATGTCAAATGTGTTTAATTGGCATCAGGTGAGTAGGTATACATTTCTAACCATAAGAATTATACGCAAGCGGTGAATTATTTTCAGATTTTTCCGTTGGTTGGAAAGTGTCACAATTTTACTTAGGCGTTGCCTCAGTAATTCCCCAAAAAGAAGGAAACAACTACTGTTAACCTGTTAATGTTTTCCTGGCTGGCCCAGGGCCCACAAAATAAAAGTCGCTGCATGCTGCATTATAGCAGTCTTCGACAAACATGCGTTGTCTTCAAAACATGCATGAACTTAAAAAAAGAAAGATTAATGAAAGAATTTACGTGAACATTTTCTTGATAGAATTTTTATTGAAATTATTTACAAAAATAAAAGTATGTTGAAGTCGCAAGTGAGCAAATGGAAACTTTCTCGACCAGCCGCCACTTCTTACATGGCAAACATAGACATTTTTTCATCTGGTTTTCCGCAAGGACGTTGAAGCAGTAACCTATTGATTGAACAATATTTGCCAAGTTAGATAACAAATCTGTTCAGAAGCCGGCCATGGGACAGAACAGCCCCATCAGAGTTTAATGGCTAGCCGGGAGAAAAGACAAGAAAACAATCACTTTGCGAGCGAGCGGAAAATTTCACTAATCTCTGTAAAATCTCCTTATTTTGCAGAAAGTACTTTAAATTCACTAATTATTCATTAAGTTGGAAATTTTTGTAGGTCCCTTCAGAGCGTAGGTACCTATATAGGCCCCAAGCTGTAGCTTATTTAGCTTAATGGTTAATCCAGCACTGTTCGCAAGGAATTGTCCCCGGTTTAACGTAATTTTTTGCCTACACCTAACGGCCTTTCCACATGCAATCGAGCGCCGTATACAATAGTCGGCAGAGTTTTCCCTTCAAAATACCATCCATGGTCTCTACTGGATGTAGCTCATGGGTATGTAGGTAAATCATCCTAATTATTATTTTTTTTTTTTACGTTTTTCACTGAAAATGTAATTTTTTAATTCGTTCTTGGGGGGGGGGCAACAGCCTTCTTGGGGGGGGGCAACAGCCCTCTTGGGGGGGGCAACAGCCTTCTTGGGCGGGGGAGGGGCAACAGCCCTCTTGGGCGGGGGGGGGGCAACAGCCCTCTTGGGGGGGAGGGCACTTGCCCTCCCCCCCCCCCCCAAGAGGGCCAAATGACGCCCCTAAGCCCCATACCAGCCATCAGAGTGCCACTGCCACATACCTACCTATGTAAAATAGCGTCATATTTCTTATTTAGGACGAGTAAAGTGAATGAGACGTAACTATAGGTACTTGTTGGTTATTGGAGGAGGGGAGAGGCCATTCTGCGCCTCTAGATTCTTCGATAGAGTAAAAGGAAAGTCAAGTTGTTGATTGTTGCAACCTATTTATTGGGTCACACGACTTTAGTAATGATAAAATCGACATCGATCTTCCTTTCACGGTCACAGTACTTTTCTGTATTATATATTACATGGCTGGTCACATTTTACAAAGCGAGTGGTCTCGTACGATAAACGTGTGCGTGGGGCTGTAGGGGCGTCGTCGTCCACATCGTCACTCCTATTGGCTTATTTCGACGCATCCGCACTGTCATTGGTCGATCATATTCAGGGTAATCTTCGACCTGGAATCTGGATCCCTTTCAACGAAAATAGAATTTTGAAGTAGGAACACCCGATTCTCACCTTTCAACTTTCTATGGTTAGTTTCACCTAAAAGCAGAAAAACTAGGTACTTTGTTCTTTCAATGGGTGTGATATGGGCATAACTCCACAACGAATATGGCCGAAGTTGAAGAGAAGTTGGCCGAAGCTGAAGAAGAGTGGGCCGAAGCCATTTCTCATTCATGCCGTATGCCGTGGACTCTATACCCTAAATATTCAACTCGACACAACTTTCCGAGCAGGTATCGATGGCGCCGATGACAGTTCGAGATAAATGGTCTGCTTCCACGAAATTACTTTTTGCGGTGTAGTGATATGTACCTTTAAATACGATTTGTTTGAAAATAGTTTTGGCGGTTCTTACGGCTTACGGCCAATATAACACAGGAAGGTTGAGATATCGATTTGTTTGTGGAATGCGATGGTAATGTTAATGTTGCTGGTAGCGATTATCTGTGAATTTCCCGTCTGAACTCTGTATCATCTTCTATAGTTTGAACAAAGTTACCGTTACATGGGTACCTGAACATGAAGGCATCGATGGCCATTGGTGGCGGAAGGGGGGTGCAATGCAGCCCCCGGGAGTTGACTGTGCACCCCCTAGAAAGTTCAAAAATCCCTTTCGGCAGCCCCGAAAGGCGTAGGTAGATTTCGAAGATTACTTCCATCCACTAAAAGCAGTCTAAAATCACTTAGAAAGACGGTTAAGAAGATTTTCAGTTGACCCAAATGCATTCTGTACAATAACAACGGAGGAATTGAGTTTTAAAATTTCACTCCCCCCCCCCCCCCCCCCCCTTAACACTCTGCGGACGGCAATAGCTTGCACGGCGGGCAGTGTCTCTCAGACACTGTGTCCATAGCCGTATCCACGGGGGGGGGCTAAACCCCCCCCCCCATGAGCGAAAAATTAACATGGTAATGCCAACGTGAAGCAAAAAAATATAGGCGAAACCCCCCCCCCCCCCCCATGACCCCAAACCCCCCCCCCCCCATGACCGCTTTCTGGATACGGGCCTGACTGTGTCCAATTTCTATGTTATTCCTTGTTTCTAGCTGGTCGTAAGTTTTTAAATTATGAACTACACTTTATTTCGAAGTAATTTTTGATGCTGTTCACATTGTGTGAGCAGATGGGAATGAGGTAGCCCATCTAGCCGCAGCGCGCCACGCCGCCGTTTTCGGTAACACGGGGTAGGATAGGGAACCTGGTGAAGCAGTGCACATGCACCCGCCACAGCCAGTCATGCTCCTTATCCTACTCCTACTTGTCCCCTTGACTTGTATCACCTTCCTTGTTGGTCCTCTTGCCTATATCATCATTCATCATTCAGAAGATGACGAAAAACAGGAATACTTCTTCTGAAGCCGTATATGAGTGTCGCTTAGTTCATCTCGTAAGACCTGCCATTGAATTGTGTGTGAGTTTCCCCATAAGTGTCTGGTAGACACTGTCCGTCGTATATGGTAAGTGAATGTCCTACAGCTCCACGCCGAAACGATCGAACTTTTGGTGTAAAACGGCCTTGAACCAATTCAATTTTAGTTGCAATGACGTCGATGCATCTATTTGGCAACAAAAATACTAATTTTCAATTTCAATGTTATAGGTTGAAAAATGTACCGTCGGCGCTTGTCCGACTAACCAAAAACACGATTTTTGAGTTATTTTAGCGGTTTTTTTGGCAATAGCGGCCTTAATTTTTGACCAATCAAAAAATCCTTAAATGTACCTCTCGGTAGTGATTTTAGAATGGTCCGAATCAAATTTCATCAAAAGTGGGTGAACGGTATAGGCTCTAGAGCAGTGCACGGACGGACGGACGGACGACAGATTTTTTCCAGAAACCACTTTTTTGGACTCAGGGGACCCCCTGGATCATGAGAAACCCAAAATCTCAATTTCGAAATTCTGCACGAAAACAATAGGTGCTTTCTCGCCATATATCTCTAGTGATAAAGTAAAAACCGAAAACTTTAGGTGAGACTACGTATGGTCTACTATGGTCTATGCCTATGGTGTCCACTAAAAGTTCCCAAAAATAAAAGTTGTTGCGTTAGCTAGTGCAATGAGCATTTAACCCGTCAAAAGCCAAACTGGTTTTTTTTGGAATTCCTTCACCAAAATCATTTCTGATTTGAAAAAGATCTAGAAAACACTTTGCGTAAACGTTTTTGAAATATCATGGGCCGTTTTAGAGAAAAGCAAAAAGGCCCGTCCTTAAATGAGGGCGATGGCCGTAAGGGGTTACTGTCAAGTAACCTACCTTATATAGTATAGCCACTCTGACCTGCCTGGCTCCCGAGGGCATTCTGTGCACAGCGAAACAGTGCGAAAAGCCCTCGGGCCAAGGCAGGTCAGCCTAGCCGATACTATACCTACATTGTGCGGAGCCTTACCACTAATATTCAATTTTTAGACTCTAACCCTTTTTTACTACATATTATCTAGTTTACTCTCAGTGCCCGATCTGGGTTCGAATCACGGAAGTTAGCAATATTTTTTGCTATTGGGCATGAACGGAATGGCTTCGGTTCCACTCTTATAAGCTGGATTTGGCTCCGGCCAATGCTAAAGTATATATATTACTCCAAGCATTAAGATCACTACTTCTACGGTCGGAATGAATATGAAAATAGCCTGAAAGCGTTGCTAGAAGAAATTGACGGGAAGGCAATGACGTAAGCGGCTTCTCTATCATCCCCACGGCTCCTTTGTGGGCAGGATAAGCCCCAGTACGTCCCAGACAGGGGGCGCAACAACCGGGGGGGGGGGGGGGGGGGGGGGGGGCAGGGGGGGCAAAATAGGGCTGTCTACACCTCCGTTAGACTGCATAAATATCTGTCTAAAACGTTCCATTCAAACATAACAATTTTCAAGAAGGCGACAAGACGACGCGTGAAGGCTTATATATATGTCAATTCACCACTTGCGGATAGACGTGATAGCCACAATATATTGGAGGTTTGAGCCGCTTTAAGAAAACTACAATAATACAAGTATTTCTAGGAAGAAGTGGCAAAAAACTATCAGGGAATTTTCACAAGGATTTATGACAAACACTCTGTTCTTCATTTCTTTAACAAAAGGCTGGGTATTTCCGAAAGTTGTAAAATTTGGGAGTTCTCAGGAAGGGTAAGATTCAATGACCATACTTACATACCTACATGTATTCCTTGGTTCTCAGTTTCGGTCTGGTCGTCGGGCTAGCTGTGTCTCTTGTGTTCGGATAGTTTTTTTGTGTACGTAACTAAAAATGAAGAAAGGTGGAACAATTGCCAAGTACTTTACCGTCAAGGGAAAGTAGAAAGGGTAAAAAGTGTGAGTGAAGGCTCGACATTAGAAGCAGTGATGCACCTTTTTTTTTGGTAGTCCCTGTTTCATCAGCAACAGCGGAAAGATCTTGCTCAACAATGAAGTTGGTTAACAGTACAAAAATATATACCTAATCGCTGGTAGGTGGGTATACCACCATAGGTTACGGTGAAATTGTGTGCCCTTTTTAAATGGAATTCTCGCCCCCCGAGAACAAATTTGCCCCCCCCCCCAACTCCGAAGAGGTTGTTGCGCCCCTGGTCCCAGAGATGTTCGATTGCGTGAAATGGTGAATAGGATTGGGGAGAGCCTGCAATAGTTTTTACCCTGGGGACGTCTCGGACACAATTCAAGAAGTAATGGAGTCAGGGTGCTCGATTTTCAATATAGCTCGTGAAATTCCCTCCAAATCCTCTTATTCAGACTTTTTGATTTTGCCCAAAATGATATTAATTTGTGAGATTGAACTGGTGGTTTTCGTAACGTCCTAAAGTCTTAACCAATAGCAAACCTCCGGATCTTTCCGTTTCCGGATTTTTGATAATATTTACACCGCTAAATTACTGCAGCTTCCAGTTTCCTTTTTCTTACCCTTATTGTTTTCTGGGCACTCGAAACTCTTGTGATTCTCCTTACCGTAAGCATAGCACCGTATTACTTGAGTCTGCTGGGGATGACGATATCCTCGAAAGCCTCCACGGCCACGACCGCCACGTCCCCTTGCTGCAAAAGCTATATCATGATTAGCAGGTTTCTTAACATTACTTTCCTTCTTCCCTTTCTTCTTGCTTTCTTCCTCTAAAAGTCTATTTTTGACGAAGGGTAGGTTCAGGTTATCAGCACTTAAAGTTTCAATAGCAGTAACCACAGTATCGTATTGGCTTGGCATGGTGAGAAGTAGATGACATACAACATCACACTCTTCTAGATTAGCACCAGTTGACTTCAGATTTCTCACAATTTTATCAAATTCTAAAAAATGTTCCATCATGTTTGATTCAGGATCAAACTTCAGTTGAAGTAACTTCTTTCATAACAACAGCTGACTTGCAATACTTTTCTTTTCAAAATTCTCCTTTAATGCTTCCCAAATTTCAAGTGAGGTCTCTTTATCCATCGCATATTCCAGATGCGAATCACCAATTCTCGCAATTATATTAGACTTACATTTTTTTTTCTTATCCTTCTTATTGAGCAACTCTGACCTCTTCGCCTCATCTGTTTCTTCTACCAAATTAAATTTTTCCCAGTAATCTGCCTCTAGACAACTAAGCAGATCGTATTCTTCAAGCAAGGTTTCCATTCGAAATTTCCAATTCGAAAAATTGTCACCGTTGAACAACGGGACTGAACGCAGCTCTTCACGCTGCTGCATGATCGCGACACAGCTTGACAATCTCTTGAGGAAAAATTTGCAAAACTGTTCTACTCACGCACATTAAAAGGCTTGGGCATGACTGGGCCCGTAACCTGTTGTTTATCTGCTGTTTCCGGAGGAAGGTATTTAAATACAACTCATTGTAAGATATACAACTATAAATTTAATACAGTAGAACTGAAGGTCATGGTCATACTGATATCATTCCACACTGTGAATGTACATACCACAGAGTATATTAGTTAGCTTTTCGCGTCAATCAGAGTCTTGTAACTTTCAAACTTTCTGAACTTCAACACAGATGTCAGAAACAAACTGATGAAAGAAACTGATTGTGAATGAATATTTGGCGAGACTTGCACACTACAAACAGGAAATTGGTGGCCAGAAAACCGCAATGAGATACGTAAACAAAGTTGGCAGAAGACGTGGTTATTCAGTTTAGGGTCACGGCAAACTTGTTGGCGTGGGAGAACAGAGCATCAGCGCAGGTTTAGAAGCCACAGCTTGCTGTGATGCGTTGCCTTCACAAAGCCGCTTCTTACAGTAGGTACCCTAATTACCAGTTACTAGACCACAGTAAGGCCGCTGTTCAGGTTGTACCTCAGCTCTCATATATATTCCATAAGCTGCAGCCAGCTGGCAGCTCCAAACGGAAGGTTGGGTATTGTATATAGACATCTTATAGCACATACGGGCCGCTCCTCAGCATGCCTATGCCTTCATACAAGAGACACTCAACGTGTAACCACCCACCATCCACGTCAAGATGGGGTCTGCTCCCGCGCTTTCCACACTTTCCCAGGCACGCCTCAGCAATTTGTCAATTTTGTATATGGAGAACACTGAGTTATCAAATTTGAACTAAGAAGATGTCATAGCAACCTCTGCTGCTGAAAAAGCAAGGAAGCAGGTTTTCTATAAACATGGGAAAACTCGGTTAAAACTTCATACAATAATCTTGTACCTTGTACCAATCTTCTGGGTTCGCATATTTTTCTGCTAGCGACCTTAAAACGAACCCTCCGTTTTAGCAAACTTTTGGCTGGATCAGCCAAGTCCCCCCACAACTCTTGTATTTCAATACCTCGTTAGGTATAACTGACGAACCAAAAACGTTGATGGTGAACTTATTTTTGCAACATTCTTGTAAAACTTGTCATTAGGGATAAAATGGAAGCTATCAGATTCTTAGAGAGTGGGGAAAACCAGGCTTACCTTTTTTCAACAAATTTTACTTAAGTTGTAAGGGCCCCCATACTGGAAGTGTGAAGGGCCCACATAGCCCTAAATTCGCCCCTGGTGAAATCCATCCTTTTTGAGGATCAGCGGAGGGTTGGGGGGGCCAAGGCCAGCAACTACTTGACATGCTGGAAACTGTACCGTAATTTGGGGGGGGGCGGGGGGGTGGTCCTACCGGGCCCGGGTGCCCAGGGAGCCCGGAGAGGCCCCGTGCGGCCAGGGACCCCAGTGGGCCGGGGGAGGGGGAGGGGGCTGGAGGGCCTGGGGGCCCAGGGGGCCCGGGGCCTGCGCCCCTAATGTTAGATTTAAAACAGAAAGTCATATTTTCTTAGCTGTTTTGCTAAAATTTTCCTTTCTCTCGCTTCGCTCGCCATTCGATTACTGACTTCTGTCTTTGTTTTTCGGGGTTCAGGGCGGCCTGCCGTAAGCGGTTGACAGGGTTTAGAAAAGGTAAATGAATAAATAAAAAAGCGTTTCATCCCTGCTAACTATTTGGATCTCAAATTTTCTTCTAGCTCGCTTCGCTCGCTCGATTACTGACTTTGTTTGTCGGGGTTCAGGGTGGCCAGCCGTAAGCGATTGACAGGGTTTAGAAAAAGCAAATGAATCAATAAAAAAGCGTTTTATCCCTGCTAACTTTTGGATCTCAAAATTTCTTCTCGCTCACTTTGCTCGCTCGATTAGGTACTTGCTGGCGTTTTTGCGGAAGCGGATGCCAGAGCGGTCTAGCCATGGCGACTGGATGAAAAAAAATACCTTTTTATTCTAGCTTTTTTCCATTTAAATATTGCTTCTCGCACGCACGTTTCGCTCTCTGTTAGAAGGGAAGGTAGGGGTGGGGGAAATGGCCTCGGTTAGGGTTTACTTGTGTCTGAAATTATTGTTCAGAGTTCAGACGAGACGGCAAATCGAACCCAAGAGACTCCAAACCAAATATTCTGCTACAAACCCATCTAGGAAGGCTGTTTTTTCTCAACTAAGCAACGGTCCTTCTCAATGAAGTAACTTAAGAATTATAGGGTATTTCGTTGCCCGTTGGAGAGAAATACCAAGCACTGGTATCGTGAATATACTGCAGGGGTGGGGGGGGGGGGCGAGGCAAAGCCGCCCCCCTTCGATAATGCTTAGTTACGCCACTGGCTGAAAATCCTCTCTTAGGCAGGTAAACAAATATCACTATCACCTATCACTAGAGCAGGTGACAGGTGACCCATGAGAGAGAGGTTACCCCTCAACTGTTGTAGCTTGCAGGTAGCTCACCTTGACGGCCGCGGCACTGGATCACTATCACATCAGTATCACTGGCCTTTCGTTCGTTGCTTTGCTATTCAATGGTAGAATCTCAATAAGTTAGACTGCATCAGACTGTATCTGTATCCGCATCTGCATCTGCATCTGCATCTGCATCTGCATCTGTATCTGCATCTGTATCTGCAACTGTATCAGCATGAATCCAAACACTAATGGTGAATTCACCAGTGCTTTAGCGGGCAGATGAAGTTAGTTCCGGAAAAAGTAGGCTGTCATTTGCTTGATTACAGTCCCCATCTGGCTGGAAAACATGGAACTTTCCAGGGGTGGGATGGGGGCATGGAGGGGAAGGTGGACTGGAGGGATGGGGATAGAGGGGTAGAAGCTGTTGAAGTTTCAAAGCTTTTCACTAGAGAGCTCACCCTTTCTGTCTCGAGGGTCGGCTGAACGTACTGAAAGACTGGCTCCCGACCTCCCGACCTCCCGACCTCCCGACCTCCCGACCTCCCGACCTCCCGACCTCCCGACCTGGATATTATTTCTAATGATACTTGCCCGTCCCTGCGAGTCTACACAGCTCGAATGGGTACTTACCTGGCCTCCACCAGCTTGGAGAAAACTCGACTGTCGGGCGTGAAAGTGACCAAATCAGCCCCTAGTATACAGAGCTCACGAAAGGTGGCAGCACCCCCCACAGCACCCCCCACAGCATCCCCCACAGCACCCCCCACAGCATCCCCCACAGCACCCCCCACAGCACCCCCCACAGCATCCCCCACTAGGCCCTGGGATTGATTTTTGGTTGTTCGCAAAAGGTGAAGGCAGAGCCGGATTAACCCTTCAATGAGGCCCCAAGCTAGACTCGATTTCTAGGCCCTTTTATTTCATGATTTTTGTCATTTAGTGCCAAGCAAAGCAGAATGTAGGGGGAAAAGACAAAAAACAAACCTACCGAACCGAAAATTTCACTAATCTCCGTAAAATGTCCATATTTCCTAATTGTTTTTACGTTGGGGGAGGGCCTGGGGCCTACATTTGTAGGCCCCATCAGAGCTTTGGCCCTAAGCTATAGCTTATTTAGCTTAGACTGAATTTCACCACTTTCCGATAGTGTCTATAACGAGAAGATTTAACGAACGGGTTTACGCTATCGTATGTTTAGCTTACGACAAATGCGATCGCAGAGAAACAAGTGCAAGAGCAAGGCATTTGTCGTAAGCTAAACATAAGATAACTTAAATCCGTTCGTTAAATCCTCTCGTTAAGACACTATCGGAAAGTGGTGAAATTCAGCCTTTGGTTAATCCAGCACTGCGTGAAGGGGTTGCCACACTCAGAAGGGATTAACAATTCTAAAGTGTCTTTGACGCTTTCAGTGGCTTTAGTGATGGTTGAAAATTGAGGGTTACCGAAAATCGGCACATATAGGTACTCTCCTCTACCTTACGTGACTCCGCATACAAGTAAAGTAAACAAGGGGTACGACCGGTTCCAAGTAAGCAGATACTTATATGTTATATTATGTCCATAACGGAACAGGTAAAGTCACCCCAAAAGGGGAGGGGGGACTGAAAATAACTTTTTGACGAGTATTTTGAACCCCTATGAGGTAAAATAGATCAACATGCACGGTAGTGCATGCAGCCAAGTTTTATATAATAAAGGGTCCGACAACAGTCGCACTTAACTTTCTCGCCCCGTATGATTTTTTTTTTTTTTTTTTTTTTTGAGGGGGGATTTTTTTGATATTTTTTTGCGGGCGTAATTTTTCAGCAATCCAAAATCGGTTGAAAATGACCCAAGAGCATCTATCTGAGATCACTCCTACCAAGTTTCATGGCTGTCATTCTATTACTGTAGTCCCAAATGCGTTCCGACCATTCAAAAACGTGGTTTCTCATTCTCAACACATTTTTAACACTTTTTTGACAAAAACGGCCGTAATTTTCAAGATAACAAAATTCTGTTCGACAAATGTTTAAGTTACTTACTTTTAAACAAATGTACCGAATTTCATGACAATCGGTCAATATATGTGAATGGCGCCGAAAGGATCGAACTTTGGTCCAGAACGGCCGTCATTTTCAACCAATTCAATTTTAGTTGCAAATGACCTCGAAGCATCTACTTGTCAACACACTTACCAATTTTCAGTGTTATAGATTGAAAAATGTACCGTCGGCGCTTGTCCGACTAACCAAAAACACGATTTTTGAATTATTTTGGCGGTTTTTTGACAATAGTGGCCGCAATTTTTGACCAATCAAAAAATCCTTAAAAATGTGTCTCGGCAGTGATTTTAGACAGGTCCATACCAAATTTCATCAAAATCGGATGAATGGTATAGGCGCTAGAGCACTGCACGGACTGACGGACTGACGGACTGACGGACTGACGGACTGACGGACTGACGGACTGACGGACGGACTGACGGACGGACAGACTTTTTCCAGAAACCACTTTTTTGGACTCAGGGGACCCCCAGGATCATGGGAAACCCAAAATCTCAATTTCGAAATTCTGCACGAAAACAATACTTTCTCGCCATATATGGCTAGCGAGAAAGTAAAAAGACAGCGCCACATAGCCTCGAGCACTGCCAGCAGGAACCAGAGTTGTGCACTTTTCGTGCTTCTCTACAGATGGCAAGGGGGCGTGCCTTGAAGAGTGGCACCCTACTGTAGAGGAAAAGTCCTCTATAGTAGGTAAAGTTTCCCTTTTACGTCCAACCGTACCGAACATCCCAAACTTAGCTGTTTTAAGGGTTACTCACTGACTCACTTATACAAATTATTAGCACGTTCCAGCAGTATGATAGAGCTGAAACTCGGCACACTTCTTGGAGGTACCTATCACCCCTTGGACACCCAGAAAAATCGCAAACCCAACGTACCTTCAGTATGATAGGTTCAGGTTAGATTTAAATTCATATACTAACTTTATAATACCTATGGTAATATGGCTAAATACAAAACAAACACTCGAGGCTTTGCGGCGCTGTCTTTTTCTTGAGATCTTGGCTGCATGCACTGCCGTGCAGGGGCGTCATTTGACCCTCTCAAGAAGGCTGCTGCCTTCAAACCTCCAATATATTGTGGCTATCACGTCTGTCCCAGTGGTGATTGACATATTTTTTTGCCGACAGTCATGGGAAAACCCTTCACGGGCGCCGACTTGTCGCCTTCTTGAAAATTTGTGTTTGAATGGAACGTTTTAGACAGATATTTATGCAGTCTAACGAAGGTGTAGACACCCCTGTTTCCCCCCCCCCCCCCCCCCCCCCGGTTGTTGCGCCCCTGTCTGGGACGTACCGGGGCTTATCCTGCCCACAAAGGAGCCGTGGGGATGATAGAGAAGCCGCTTACGTCATTGCCTTCCCGTCAATTTATTCTAGCAACGCTTTCAGGCTATTTTCATACGACCGTAGAAGTAGTGATCTTCATGCTAGAGTAATAAGTATACTTTAGAATTTTTCTCAGCCGATGTATTACATACGGGCGAGAAAGTAAAATTACATTTTCAGTGAAAATCGTAAAAAAATAAAAATAATTAGGATGATTTTACCTACCTACCCATGAGTTACATCCAGTGTTTTGGAAGATGCTCTAGTAGATACCTATTATAAGTAGGTACCTTTAGGTAATAGGTATCGGTAAATAGGTATAATTTGTAGTGACTAGTGATGCACGAAAAGTTCAAGCATGACAAGAGTAGTTTTG
Source organism: Mesopsocus fuscifrons (assembly GCA_950004255.1). Classification (NCBI taxonomy): domain Eukaryota; kingdom Metazoa; phylum Arthropoda; class Insecta; order Psocodea; family Mesopsocidae; genus Mesopsocus; species Mesopsocus fuscifrons. Next base: position 1,311,462 of record OX465378.1, read on the forward strand.
GTTGCAAAAACAAGAACTAGAAATTATTTGTAAGATTTATCGCATGAATTCCTGCATGTAGAGTTGTTCATTCATCTTTCTAAACAAAATATGGAGATTTTACAGAGATTAGTGTAATTCGCTGATTCCTTTCTTGTTGTATCTCTCCCGTAGCCTGCTTCGCTTGGTACTAAATGATAATTATAATAAAATAATAGCACCTAGAGATAGAGTCTGTAGCTTAGGGCCTCGTTGAAGCGTAATCCGGCTCTGCTGGCGAATTTAAGAAAATAAAAGAATCCTGCAGCGAGAGCTATAAAGAGAACAAAAAATGATTTTTACTGCGAGTAGGTACCAATAAGACTTGCATTGCAAGAACAAGAACAAAAATAAGAAATTCCATTTCTTGTTCTTGTTCTTGCATCGTGTAGGTATATCACTAAAGGTGCGTCTCACCAAACTCAGTTAACGGTTAAAGGTTAAGTCAGTTTTTACCGAGCAGTATTTGGAATTTAACTGGAGTTTAACGTTAACCGAGTATGGTGGGACGCCCCCTAAGTATAGTCACTATTTGCACCCCCCCCCCCCCCCCCCCCCCAAGAAAAACTGAAATGGCGCCCCTGCTGCCGTGCAGGTATCCGTTATAGACTCCAGGGACTCCAGAAAAGAGAGATGTAGGTAGATCAAGTAGATCAATGTTGGCCGCTGCCAACTGATGGAAACGGCACATGCGCCAATCGATGGAGCGGGCCCGGACCCTTCAAACTGTACAGTCTACAGTCGCTTAGTCACCGTCGGAACAGTCACTACTTTGTCTTCAATTTCCAGAAAGGTAAGATATTTCATTATCTTCCCTAATTTTCACTTATTTTTGTGGGTTTCTGAAGTCATATCATGAATATGTTGTAGCGTGTGCCTAAACGTTCTTGCACTGTTCGTGCTTTTATGGATTTTTACACGAATTTATTGCTGGGGGTTATTTTTTAAATCGCCAACTCAAAAAGCCGGTGAGGTAGGTTGGGTATCTGTCTAAGTAGGTATAGGTACATAATATTGTCCTTTTTTCTACATCATTATAGATAAGTAGGTAGGTACTTGGGTATATTTACTTTAAAAATTTCCTAATTGCTGTGATCCAAACCAAAACCCTTAACTGGTGCGTATAAACCAGGATGGTTGCCCATATTGAGATAAAGATAACTAGTCAAAGTAGCAGTTGGTACCACCTGTCCTCACTGTCCCATATTGAGATAACTAGTCAAAGTAGCAGTTGGTACCACCTGTCCTCACTGTCCCATATTGAGATAACTAGTCAAAGTAGCAGTTGGTACCACCTGTCCTCACTGTCCCATATTGAGATAACTAGTCAAAGTAGCAGTTGGTACCACCTGTCCTCACTGTCCCATATTGAGATAACTAGTCAAAGTAGCAGTTGGTACCACCTGTCCTCACTGTCCCATATTGAGATAACTAGTCAAAGTAGCAGTTGGTACCACCTGTCCTCACTGTCCCATATTGAGATAACTAGTCAAAGTAGCAGTTGGTACCACCTGTCCTCACTGTCCCATATTGAGATAACTAGTCAAAGTAGCAGTTGGTACCACCTGTCCTCACTGTCCCATATTGAGATAACTAGTCAAAGTAGCAGTTGGTACCACCTGTCCTCACTGTCCCATATTGAGATAACTAGTCAAAGTAGCAGTTGGTACCACCTGTCCTCACTGTCCCATATTGAGATAACTAGTCAAAGTAGCAGTTGGTACCACCTGTCCTCACTGTCCCATATTGAGATAACTAGTCAAAGTAGCAGTTGGTACCACCTGTCCTCACTGTCCCATATTGAGATAACTAGTCAAAGTAGCAGTTGGTACCACCTGTCCTCACTGTCCCATATTGAGATAACTAGTCAAAGTAGCAGTTGGTACCACCTGTCCTCACTGTCCCATATTGAGATAACTAGTCAAAGTAGCAGTTGGTACCACCTGTCCTCACTGTCCCATATTGAGATAACTAGTCAAAGTAGCAGTTGGTACCACCTGTCCTCACTGTCGAACATATAGTAATATATTTGTATTTTCTTGCTAGCCAGTATGACGAGAAAGTCTTGTTTTCGGGCAAAATTTAGAAATAAAAATTTCAGGTTTCCATGGGAGTCCTCTCAGTCGAAAAAAAGTGGTCTCTGGAGAAAGTCTGTCCGTTCGTCAATCGGTCAGTCCGTCCGTTCTCTGTCCCAGCGCCAGCACCGTTCATCCGATTTTGATTCATGTGATGCAATATATGGTATTCAAGTGTCTACAATTACTGTTAACAGGTACATTTTGAGGAGTACCAGAAAAACTGAACGTATAACAGATGATACTGACAAAATAGTGATAAAAAAATTTGAACCTTTTCACAAACTATACAGACACATTTACCTACGAAATGGATTTTGGTATTTTCAATAATAAAATAATGAGACTAGGATAGTGAGCACAAGATTTGTTTGGGGCGAAAATGTCGCTTTAGGGGCGAAAGCAGTCTCCCTTTGTATCCTTTTTGAGAAAAAGGGTAAAAGTGTTTGTTTTTCCACAGGTTCTAATGGAAAACGAAAGTTCGGATGACGACGAGTCGTATCACTCAGCGTACGAGAGTCCACCTCCCTACCACAACCATCACTCATCCACCAGTCACAACGACAACGACAACCCAGCTTACTACTACCCTGCAGATAACTACTACCCAGATAACTACAACCCAGTCAACTACTACCAAGCTAACTACATCCCAGCTAGCTACTACTCAGCTAACTACTACGACAACCCGTCCACCTCCCACGACGACAATCAGAGGGAAACTCTTCGTGCCACCCATGCCTCAGGCATGGAAGAAAGCTCTGATTCTCCACAAGGAATTCTCACTCCCCCATCTGACATAGACTCAGCTGCCGCAGTAAGAATCATGATAGCACTGAAATCTGTGAGCGACCCGGCCATGCGGGAAGTCTACAGGAATTTGGTTCATCAACTTGCCGCGAATTGCGAGATGGTCGCGTTTCATATCAACACATCGACGCACAATGCCCAACCGCACGAGTAAGATTGGTTTTTTTAAACTTCCTCCAAAGTTGCATTTGAAGTCGTGGTACCACTGATCATGTTGGAAGGAGGTTAGATTTTGAGGAGAAAAACTGAAAATCATTTTTGAATGAAGACACTTCCACTATTTAGGAGCGGAAATTTAGACACACTTAAATAATACCTACTGGCTACTATGCGCCCCTGCCAGTCCCTCCAATCCAATAAGGTTCGCAAGTGGCCAGCTAAAGCCTGTGGATATATGCAACGCTAATTTTGTTCCTTATGATGACTGGTATTTTTTCCTGAGGAAGCTGTTTGATATTGATTTTTTTCATAAGTTAAGGGCCCACGCACGTAATGGTCAAACACGGCTTCATAGAACCTTTACAGAAATGAGAACAACTTGAGTTTATATTCAAGGGCATTTCCGTGCCAATATTCATCCAAAGTGGTCTAAATTTTCGACTCACTTAAAAAAGGTTGAAAAGAACTATGTAAAACATTTTCCTAAAAATACATACGCAAATTAAAAGGTTATTATTTTAATATCTGTACAAGCACGTATCCAGCTTTTTGTTTCGGGGGGAGCCAGAACTCACATGATCGGTAGGTATATTACTAAGGGTAGAGTTCACCACTTCTTTAAGTATACTAGTGTATCCTATAGTGCATTGTACTTGTCATAAGCTAAACATACGATAAGATCAATCTGCTCGTTAAATCTGTTAGATAGGAGACACTATAGTATACGAGATACTTTAGAGAAGTGTTGTACCCTGCATGGGTACCATCCGAAATAAGTTTCAATTGATAGGTACACAGGTATCTGTCAATTCCTTCTCCCCTCTACGCATCTGATTATGACTTTAGAGCGGTTTTTTCGATATTTAGAGCTAGGCACATCGTTTAACAACAGTTTCATAAGAATATTCTGGAGTACTAATCTTACCTTCTCACAGAAGAATTTTCCGGGCATTTCTGGTGGCCATGCGGTCAAGCACCTCATCCACACTTGGCGACAGATCCCAGTGAGTGGACAGCAAGGCAAGGCCAGTCAACCTGGGGCCACCCATTTTGTTCCTTAAGTAGGATTTTATTCTCTTCAAAGTTGAGAAAGATCTCTCAACGCTTGCTGCAGACACCGGAAGAGTTGCCAATATTTCCAGTAAGCGGGAAATGTTTGGAAAGAAAAATCTATCGCACGAGTCCAACACGAGCATTATGTCACCTGTCATGTCCGCGGGCATCTTATTCGACTTCCATTTCTGACACCACAGCAAGTACTCGGCTTCAATGACTGTCTCTGATGCAAAGGGTTCCCAATATTGTTTTAAATCTAAGAGATATTTGAAATGAACTTCTTGAGTGTTTTTTGGGATTAGGACTTCCAGGGCTGTTAAAATGTCTTGTCGGAAAGTCTTTCTTTCAGGTTGGTGATTAAGTCATCTAGGCACGGAAGAAAAAACGCCCTTCTGTAGTATTCTTCTGTTGTTTGGCTTGGTGGATTTGCCCTCTTTGTTTGTCTCCCCGTAACTCTAGGGTTTTTAATCTCTGCATCAAAGAGATCCAGCAAAGACTGGCTTGCGGAACTGAATATTGATGAAAACATATCTTCTGCATTTCTGCGAACTTCACTTAGTTTCACAAGGACTTCTTCAGCATGGTTGATTGCAGCCGATGGCGAGTGGTTTGGACTTTGCAGGTATTTCGATAGCGGGAGAGTGTAGGTAACTGAAAATGAGTTCACAGATCTTCACTGATATCAAAAAGGAACCTTTTTCCATAGCAGCGAGAAGGGTGGACGCAGTTTGGGCTACGCTGCGAGAACAGGTGGAGAGTTGTGCAAGTGTTACTGCAATCGGCTCCAGAAGTTCACAGAAAACATTTATTGAGTCATGACGTTCAATAAATCTGGTCTCACACATACCAACAAGCCTTCTTTTCTTGCTTTCTGGAGCTAGCTTAACGATATTGTCCTTCAACTGCTGGGCAGCCAATGCGTTGTTCCGGAACAAGTTGCACACCTCTTTCACGACACCCATAGCATTTCGGACTTCGGGAACTGATAAAGACCGAGAGAGCACTAAATTAAGCCTGTGAGCTGCACAATGAACATATGTCGCTTTCGGATATTTCTCTTTAATCCGGGTCTCAACTCCACTCAACTTTCCGGCCATATTCGCTGCTCCGTCAAATCCTAGGCCAATCAAATTTTCCATTTTCAGACCTAATTCTTCACATTTTTTCATTATTGTTTCACTAATAGCACCAGCACTCATGTCAAACACTTCACAGAAGCATTCCATCATCCTGGAAGTGTGTTTCTCGCAGCTAACAAAGGTCTGCTAAAACCCTCATCCCCATTGTGTAAGTCACGTTTTGGTCGCGGAAGATTCTGGTGATGGACACCTGCTTTGCAAACCATCGTGGGAAGACCCACAACGGCGCCACTATGTCGCCTCCTTAAGAAGTACCTATATTTTAATATACTCTCCTTTTACCCTTTCATTTTCTCAAAATTTCGGGGGGGGGGGGGGGGGGGACATGTCCTAGGTGTCCCCCCCCCCCTGAATACGTGCTTGTATCTGTAGCCTTCAACCCAGCGACTATCAGGAAATGCGAATTGTCGCCTTTTTTTATTGTATAACTGGCTCATTTTTTGAGTTCAAAACGTGTTCAACCAGGTTGCCTTTTATACGAAGCATCTACTATCTACATACCAGATTTTAAGTAAAATCGGTTGAAGGGCGTGACTTACAGACTCAGCCGTGTGTGGTATTACTTTCTCAGCCAATGTGTCACATACAGGCGAGAGAGAAAAATCAAGTCTTGCAGATAGGAATAGCAGTCTTAGTTCACGCACAGAACACATTTATGATGACCCCTTTAATTTCTAGAGATAAGCCGCCCGCTGGTGCTGTAGGCAGGGCAGGAAGGAGGGCTGGGAGCGCGCAAGGCCCCCCAAGAGGGTCCGGGGCCAAAAGAAGCCCCCCAGGTGGGTCCGGGGCCGCGAATATACAGCCAGGAGGATCCGAGACAAAAGAAATACACTCAAGTGGGTCCGGGACCAATAGAATACCCCCAGGAAGGGGTAGAGCCAAGGGAAGACTTCCAGGAGGGTCCGTGGCCAAGGAAATACCCCCAGGAGGGTCCGTGACCAAGGAAATACCCCCAGGAAGGCCCAGGGCCCAGGGAAATTGTCTGATACAAAAGGTAAGTCCGAATACTGGAGAAGTCAAGTAAATCGCAAAAAAAGCTTCAAGAGGATCCATTAATAAGATCCTGCATATAGGTGGCCTCCAACTTTTAAATAAGCGTCGCATGTCGCATCGCATGTCGCTCTTCTACCACATTTTGAGATAAATTAGTACCTAGGTACTAGGCATAATTTACCAAAAATAGTCTTACCTATTGGGTCTTCACTTCACCATAAAATGTTTTCCTAAAGAATGAGCATACCTTGCGTTAATGAGATTCATTTTTGCATTGTTTTAGCATGGCTCAAATGAATTTGGCGCCTTCGTATCTCTGGAATTGGGTAAGAGAGCCCATACAATCCTTTCACTTAATTCTATTTTTCTCATCGACATTCACTTCCGGGCTTGCGAAATTCAAAGTTGGATGGTACTCTTAGTCTCCTGGTTTTAGGTAGATTTCGAAGAAATAATAATTAACTATTTTAGATGTGGGTGTTGTAGGGTAGGTATTATCATTTTTGTGATGTTGGGCCCTGTGGTAACTTGCTTCAAAAATGTATCGCACTGCATCGGTGCTCGGTGCAATCACAGTTCGTGCGGAACTCTGCAAATACACTATCACCAAAAGTGCCGGTAACAAGTTGACCCGAGGAGGGTTGTCCGATATCTCCCCCATTCCATGGTCTCCTAGCCGACGAGAACTTAGATGTGTGCCTGTATTACTACATACACCCCCTGAGAATTTTTATGAGGGGGGGGGGGGGCTCGCCCCCCTGCCCCCAATTCTGAAGACGACCATAGGCTGGCAGTGGAGGGGCTTCCAATGGCAACTCAGGTATGGCGGCTACAAATTGCCGACCCGCACTATGTGGCCAGCAATACATATATCCTTTGGGGTGTGTTAACTCATTAACTTGATAGGAAATATGGAAGTATGTGAAATGTGAAGCATTGCTGAAAGCTGATATACTCGTACGTATTATTTTGTAAATGTGTAGGTGAGCGCAATGCTGTTGGCCGCCAGCGGAGAGACGTAGTCGATCCGACTGACGACACAGCGAAGTTATATATGTACTACGAAAAGCTGCGAGCACTGTTCGGGAACTACACCTTCATGGTCAAAAAAATTATATTCCAACAGAAAATGGCAAGTTAGATAAAATTTTAAATATGCGTTCTCCATAAACCTGCATGATAAGGGGGTAACCACACCACCGAGGGGGTAACCACTCCAGAAATTCCTTGAGATTCCACTGAGATTCCATAAAGATTTCCAAAGATTCCCAACGATATTCATAGATAGATAAACCCCGAAGGGGTAACCACTCCAAATAAATCCCAAGATTCCCTGAGATTTCATATGTAGATTGAACCCGTGATTCCAATGATTCCCAACGAGATTCCCAACGAGTGGTTTTCCCTTCTTCAAGTCCAGTAGAAACTCGAAGCAAATAAAATGGTGCAAATTTGTGTCATCCCTCTACTAGACCAAGTACTACTTACTACTGCTGCTACCTTTTAAGCAGATTTAGCTATTCAAATTTCAAATTTCATCAAATGAAATATTTTCAGCAGCTTGCCAAGTCTCGCATATTGTTCTTTTTCCGTTTGCAGTTGTATTTCGAAATGGTGTTGGGTCAGGATTGCCTGACGGTTCTTCGTTCGTTCTGCTACGGGCCTTCAAAATTATTGTCATTGGAGACGGAATATAAACGCCTCCTGCATTACTCCTGGCTTGAGGATTGGACGGTAAGGCTAACAGTGCGATGTGCGGGAAGATAAAGGGAAGGGTAAATGATATGTGACGCTAGTGACGATAGTGACTAGTGATGCACGAAAATTTCTTGTCTTGCTTTTGTTCTTGCACTTCTTGCATGCAAGAACAAGAGCAAGAACAAGAGTTGATTTTGGCTGCAAGAACAAGAACAAGAAGTGACTTGCAAGAACAAGAACTCTTGCAAGAGTTCTCGCAAGAGTCTTGCAGAAACCCAGACAGATTTTTTCCAAAGCTTCATTCATGGATTGCAGTCCATATTTTGTGCGAAAAACTCTGCAGACTATGCGACGATAGATTGCACTTGAAATGGCCGCTCGGTAGGCAAAAAACCACATTTTAATAGAATAAAATTCCATGTACGTGCAAGAAATTGCAAGACTCTCGCAGCAAGAACAACAACAAGAGCAAGAAATGATTTCTACTGCAAGAACAAGATCAAGAACAATATAGGATTTTCACTGCAAGAACAAGAGCAAGAGTCGCTTTGCGAGAACAAGAACAAGAACAAGAAATGCCGTTTCTTGTTCTTGTTCTTGCATCGTGCATCACTACTAGTGACGCAGAGGGAAGGAAATCTCTATGATGGAACTTACGGGAAGAGTGAGAGAGATATTGAGGGTGAGGTTGCAGAATAATGAGACGTTTTCTAAGTGAGACGTTTTCTAAGTGAGACAACGTAGCTCGCAAAGTTACAGGTACTTGATATAAGGTTCTTGAAGTTTTAAAGGTCAGGTTTTCGGATAGATGATGTGGGGGGTGTGGGGTGACATTGCTTTAAGTATACCTAGTATCTGATATTCCAGACGGTGCTGAATCGGGAATTTATTGGCAAGGTTGTGGTAACCACCTACAACAACAAAACGTACCGCATTCAAGAAGTGTTATTCAATGAGACGCCTATGACAACGTTCTCGACAGTCCACTATAAACTATCTTTCGACGAACTCTTCAGGACCCACCGTTGCATTCTAATAAGAGATGTGAGTATAGAATCAGTTGTTATTATCAGTTATAATCAGTTATAAGGATTCAAGGCTTTTGGATTATTTTCCTTCAACTAACTATGAACAACCGCATACGCTCTTGCTGTTTTACTCCAGAAATACAGAAAAATTGACGTTTAGTTCTGGAAAAATTTACTTTGGGTGTGCCTCACCGGAAAATGGCATCCCTTTAATAATGGATGAGACACTTACTTATTATAGGTAGGTACCTACTTTAGAATCTTATAGAGATTACTTGAATACCCATAAACGTTTTTTTAAAAGAATAACTTTAATATCCATTCATTGATCTGGGGCGAATTTTAACCCAATTTAGGCCACTCCCTTTAATTTGGTGGTGAGGTGCAATTTGTGGTTCATTATCCCCCACTTGATGATATCAAAATTATACTCCAAAAAAAACTTCTCAGCCCGAGGAAGGCCGAAGGGCCTAATGCCTCATTGCCTCATTACAATTATTGTAATTGATCTCAGTATGAAAAGGGGTGTTTTCGTCAGAATCATGACAAATTGTTGACTTTTCACCCAGCCGGTTGAAGTCACGTGCCCTGATGGGCTGGCTAGTTCCAGGCCAGGCAGCACTCACCGAGAAAAACCTCAGCAAGTTTGGACTAAATCGTGGATCCTCTAGCTCAGTGCCCTGCCACTAGCTGTAGCCCTAGCCTTAGCTCTAGCCCTAGCCCTAGCCCTAGCCCTAGCCCTAGCCCTAGCCCTAGCCCTAGCCCTAGCCCTAGCCCTAGCCCTAGCCCTAGCCCTAGCCCTAGCCCTAGTTCAAGATCACTGCGCTGATTTCATCTTCAGGAGTAAACATAATTGGTATAGACTAAAGGAGAAACAAATCTGTTTCTTTAACTTCAACGGCAATTTCATAATTTTGTGATCTCTCAAGGTTGCTCTAAATTGGGTCACTGTGTAATTTTCTTTTTATTTTCTGCGAAGATTCACCAACCGATGCTGATCTGCAAGCGGTCGGGTAGGCGTGAGGTGTGTAGCATGAAGGAAGCAGAGTGCCTCGTGCCGGAGCTGTGCATGATGGCCGGCATTAGAGCAGATATCCGAGCAGATGTCCACAACCTGCTTACTTCGCTACTCAATGCCAGTGCCAGAGTGGAGGCTGCCCGAACCACAGCAAGATACATTGAAAGCCAGGTCAACCGCCAATTGTTCACCGTTACTTCATAAGTACAGCCCGTCAAAATATGCTCTTTAATTTTCAAAAATATGACATGTCAAAATGTCAGTTAAAGTTTCCAAATTATGACACTTAAATATGACAGTTAAACATGCCACATATTTTCGTTTTTACGTTTCATTGGTCCAATATAACAGTGAGCTAAGTCAGTTTTTTTCAAAAATGGGTTTTCTGCAGATTTGGGACCGTGAAGGTTCACTCTTCAATAATAAATCGAGTTTTGGTCGATATACCCGCTCTAAAGTTCTTAATTGTAAATAACTCACTCACATAAAACTTCAGTGTAACACTGAGTTCTGTCATATTGGAGGGCCTAAAATGAGCCAAAAACCGTAATTTCATGGATGGTTAGCAAGTAGTAGGTATTAAGCACGAAAATAAGTAGTATCACGGCTACTTTGTCGTCCCATTGTGAAGTGAGGCTAAACATATTGGTTGTTATTGATTGGTCAGTGCTATCTATAAACAGCAATATCTCGGAACTACGATTTTCCAACTTAGCTCACTGTCACATTGGACCACGACACTTCACTGTTTGACGGATATGATTGAAATTCGGTATGCAGGTGCCGAATAGTATCGTCCAATGTGTGGCAAAATACTTTTTAGGAAAAGTTAAAATTCTGGCAAAAAAAATTATTCACGTAAAAAAAATCAAATTTTCGATAAAAAATTGCGAGAAAGTCAAGTGCGACCTTTGTCGGACCCTTTATTTCTGCACATTTCATGAGGAAACGATTGGATATTTAAATGTTCTGAAATATAATATGTCTTTTTAAGGGCTGGTCAAGTGATTTTGATCAACTAAAAATTTGTTCAAAATTAACCGATCGTAAAATCACCACATAGCCTGTTAATTTTGGCCGTTAAAAAGACATTATATTTCAGAACATTTAAATATCCTATAGTAGGTAAGTAGGTACCTATTCTCATAAAATGTTCAGAAAAAAATGACTGCGTAGACGTAGACACATTAATTAATACGGTTAAATACTGCCTATTGTGTCTGTACCTATAGAGGCCACTGTTACGAGGCCTACGTAACGGTAGGAAACAAGGTTATACCTACATGGAAGGTGGAAACAATTATTGCGCGGCCATGCAGTTATTACTTTCTCACCCGTTGTTTTTTTTTTTTTTTTTTTTTTTTTTTTTTTTAACCGCGCTAATGTCCATTGGACCACACGCACGGGGAGTTGGCGTATTTCGCCTAAAGTCGTCCCTTACATTTCAGCCATTAGGTTGGCCCTCGTAATGTATGTAAGGATTTTGTTGGCTGCCCTTGCATCATCCCCCAGAGCCTCAGGGAGGGTGGAGGGTATTGCAAGGGCAGTCCTTAAGGCTTAAGGCTTTCTCGCCCGTATGTATGTAATACCTTCATGGGCTGAGAAAGTTATGTCATTTTGGGTTTCTCATATGCGTGATTCTGTAGGTCCCCAGAGTCCAAAAAAAAAGTGGGTTTTCGTCCGACGTATTTTCGTAAAAATCCACTTTTTTGGACTTGGGGGACCACCAGGATCATCTCAAAATCGAAAATTTGCAAGATGAACTTTTTAGCCCATGTACCTATCACAAGTGAAAACGTCAACAAACAGCACTGTGTGACTAGCAGTAGGTAATTGCTAATTGATTTGATTGTACAGATCACAGTCCAAAAAGACATTAAAAACTGCGAGTGGGTGGTGATAACTCCTCGTAGGTTAGAGCGTGACGTGAATGACTTGATAAGGGAGATCCTAGCGATGACGCAGTTGCAAATCCCTACCCCCACGGTACTTGTCATTGAAGATGATCACCCATCTCACCTTTTGGAGGCCATTGAGTTGGTCATCTCAATCGCAAAGCCTGGTAAGATTGTCTTCATTAAATTGAGCTATTCATCATTTTCTATCCCATTTGTAGAATATTTGAATATTTTTTGGAATATTGAAATGTATAGTCATATCGTCCGTACAAAAGGTCATGACGTAATCAGAAACAAAAAAGAAAATTTGATACTACTGCGACCCTTTCTTTCTGTTTATTTTCAGACATGATCTTCCTGGCTGTGAGTGACATTTCTTTTCGAAAGTACGCCGCCATCACGGCCAAGTTTTTCCTGGATCGTGGTTTATGCTACCATGTACTCGTTATTGGCCGAACTTTAGTCGGGGAGAACCTGAGGTCAGCGATGGTAACTAAAAAATTCGTCTCCAAAGAGGCCAACCAGATAAATATTAAGCTCACCGGAAACCCTTGGAAAAGCCCGGTATACACCAAGGTAAGTTCCGGCTGTGGTTCCGGTAAACAGCCTCGCGATAAAGCTGAGTAGTCTCGATCAGTGTTTCAGTGGCCCCCCTATAACCAGTTACTTACTATTCCTATACGGGCCATGGAGCCCCTCAAATTTGGGGCGCCCAAATACAAAATGACTTTGCCTGCTACTCCAAAGACTAATATTATTACTATTATTTTATATTTTATACTGACATAGGTTACATAAATTAAACCCTTTCAACAGTCATAGACCTCCGATCACTCCCACTCCCACCTAACTTCACTGGCAAACCTGACCAATGCCGGCAGGGGCACCTGCTGAACCCTGTCAGGTTCAACAAATGCATCCCCTAGATGCCTTAGCCTGGCTCGCCAGAGGGCCCTGCATTGTAATCTTCGGAACAAGAAAACATATAATAAGGACTTTCAATAAAGAACTGTAGCGATTTGTAATAAAGGAAAATAAAAATAATTGAAAAACGTTCCTCACTGGGGCTATAGGTACTCCCTGCGGACTGTGAGGAACCAATGGCTGGTCTATAGTTAAGCACGTATTCAGGAGGGGGGACACCTAATAGGACATGTCCCCTCCGAAATTCTGAAAATAAAATTACTAACAATTATTTATTAAGTGAATTTAGTAAAATATTATTTCGATCCTATCCCTAGTCTACTGTGAGAATGGTCAGAGGTCACAAAACAGGTGTTTGTCCCAGTCACCATAGGTAGTGTCGGCGCGAGCAAACGTGATTTTCACAATAGGCAAAGGATTTAGCGTCAAAAAGGGACGAGCCTTTTGTTATCGCAAAAAGAAGATTCCGCCGATTTCTGGGCTTTTAGCAAGTTTCTGGCATTGTATACGATCCGTGTCTGGACTCTGACAAAAGAGTTCTTGCCGACGGCATTCAAAATGAACAAACTGCAGTCCCTCCGTCAGTCAGTCAGTCAGGTCAGTCTAGTGTCCAACACCGGGTTGGCGAGCTCGCGTACGCGTACCTGCCCCCAAGTGCGGAATGAAGCTGGCAAAGAGGAAAAAATATAATGACGTTTTCAAACCCGGTGCAAAATCGTTGTACCTATACAGACTGGAGTTCTGACGAAAAGGTATGTCTTTTCCTGGATAAAATGGTAGATTACTGAAGGAACAAGATAAGTGGTCTGATTTTCTATCTCCAAACATGGGCCCTCTGTAGCTCCTGTGGCAGGCCTGCCGGACTAGGAATAGGAGGGGGGGGGGGGGGGGGGGGGGGTGAGGCCCAGCACCACGAGCCCTTCCGGGAGAAAGAGCTACCTATTTTAGCCGGATAGCATTTTATGATATCGTAATTTTTCTTCTCGCTCGCTTCGCTCGCTCGAATATAGGTTGGTTTGTTTTTCCTTTTTCCAAGTGTGTTTTTCCCCCACTTGCTGTTACCTGTGACCTTCGTAATCGAATTCACATCCTACTTCTGAGTATAAACCCTCTCCTCTCCATTTAGCTGAGGTTTTATAGCAGTAGATAACTACCAACCTTCAAATTTTTCTCTCGCTCGCTTTGCTCGCTCGGACAGTAGATTCTTCTATTAATTTTCCTAAAACTATTTTTCTCCATAGAAGTCAGTAGGTAGGTACGTGGCGCTACGATGGTGCATTTTTACAAAATTTCCTGAATAATGGTACGGCTACCCTCACGGAGAATGTTGGCAAAGTTTCGCCCCCTCCGAAGTTTAAAAATTCGGCTAGCCTGCTCTGTGGACCACCCCTCGTTCCCTCTCTTCGGACTTCTAAATCTCGACTTCCCGTTAAGTAATTTTGAATGTTGGGACCTGAATCTTGACCTTGACCCTAAGAAGAAATGAGGCAACTACTGTATGGGGGGGGGGGGGGGGGGGGCCAACATGACAACTTTTTTCCAGGGGGGCCTACTCGGTGTGACTCTTGTCCCCTCCCCCCCCCCCCCCCCCGAACCAAAATGCTGGATACGTGCTTGTCTATAGTCTAATACGTATATCCTATCTCTATCCTACTCTTATACATAACATCAGATGCTAAGTTATGATTTTATAATGAAGATGTGTTTGACAATTTTTGTCGAGAAATTGGTATTAGGTATTAGCTAAATCCTACCTCACATAAGCTTAGTTGTGATACCTAAAAGATATAGAAATTATTATTTGCGTACTGTTTGTAGGATGTGATGGTCGTCGGGATCGACATCTGCCAAGACAGGCTGGACAAGTCAAAGTGGTTTGGTGCGATGGTTACCACGACCAACCCGCAGTTGACTACCTGGTTCAACACGACCTTTCCTTACTCAATACGTCAACAGCTGTTGATTTGCTTATCACTTGAAACTGAGAAAGTGCTGAGGCGATGGGTGCGAATGAATGGCTCACTCCCTGCCCGCGTTGTGGTCTATCGTTACGGAGTCGGTGATGACAAGATGCGCCGCGTCAATAGGTAACTATGGAATATCTCTTAACTGTCAGTAACGGTATATAAGCGGCAAGAAAGTAGTGTATGTACTACACGAGTTCGAGTACACACATGCAACTTCAAATTTTGTTTCCCATAATCCATAAAAATCGCTTCTGGAAAATTTGTGTCCTTCCATTGCATGGTTGACGAGGAATCTCACCAGAGCCGGATTAACCCTCAATGAGGCCTCAAGCTAGACTCGATTTCTAAGCCCTTTTATTTTATTATTTTTGTCATTTAGTGGCAAACGAAGCAGACTGTTGGGGGAAAAGACAAAAAAGGAACCTGCCGAAAACTTCACTAATCTCCGTAAAATCTCGATATTTCCTAATTATTGTTTATTACGTTAGGGCCTACATTTGTATAGGCCCCTTCAGAGCGTACGCCCTAAGCCTAAGCTATAGTTCATTTAGCCTAATGGTTAATCCAGCACTGAATCTCACGATCCCCCCACTCGCCTCAAAAACGAAAGAAAAGTGATTGCTCGACGTTAGTGGGAATGATTCATCCGTAGGTAACACAAAGTTATTGACGGATGTTAAGATCTTAAATCAAATTGATAAATCTAGTGATCAAATCAAATCGAATCAAATTGAAATCTACGAGTATATGTATAGTGATACGACCCCAATAGGCAGGGGGGGGGGGGGGGAGCCGGGGGAAATGCCCAGGGGGTCATTGGAGTTACCCTGATATTAGTGATATTTTTCACTGATTGTGCCAAAGCAAAATTTTATAGTTTTGAAGTGATGTGCGAAGGGGAAGAAATGTTTATTTGCCAGGTAAAATAACCAAGTGGGCCTTGTTCCTGTCACCTTCATTATCCCTACCCTACTGTCAATTTAACAACCCTACATATTCTAAGAATATGGTGAAGGCTCCAGATCGTCAAGGCTTCTGCTTTTCGTAATGCAATTTTCTATATTGTACGTTTTTACTTTTTTGTAGAATTTCTCTAGTAAATCGGACCAGTTTCGGCTTCATTTTAGAATTCCATTAAGTTCTGGTGGGTACCTACCATAATATTCATTTATCTTTGAATTTTTCTTTTGTCTAGCCAGCTAGTTAAGGTTTCGGTTCGGATGACAGCGGGCGGAAATCATACTTGCATTTGTTTTTGAATTCACATCCACCTTCTTTAGGCAAACTTAAAAATCATCTCTTTCATCGGCTTTTTATATTTTCCTAGAGTTTATTTCGCGCGGTGTTAGTGTTCCAACGTAAGCTTACCACCTTCCTATATCTACGATCTACACTAATCGAATTCACATCCTCCTTCTTTAGGCAAACCTAAAAACCATCTCTTTCATGCACCCATCTAATTTCTTCTCGCTCGCTTTGCTCGCTCGTCCACAAGGTTCTTTTCCCATTTTTTCAAGACAAATTTTTTCCTCACAGAAGCCGTATGGACGGTATATTAAAACATTTGTGCCTCTCAGTGGCCGAGTGGTCAAGGGGTCTGCTTTGTGTCCTGAGAGGTCCGGGTTCGAATCCCGGCTGAACGGAAAAATTTTCCGCTTCCGACATGGATGTATTGGCTTCGGCCCACTCCTAAACTGGCTTCGGCCCACTCATATTCGGCTTCGGCCACTTCATCTTCGGCTTCGGCCAGAATCTTCTAACAAACCAACTCATCGGCGCATATATGTTCTCTGAACGTCGCGCGTTAAAAAAAAAAAAAATCAGGCGGGTTTATGAGATGCCCCCCCCCCCCCCCCCCCCCGTAAATTTCTTGCACGGGGGCCCGGAATGATTCAGCCCCAGGGTCCGAAAAGGCTGTCGCTGGCCCTGCCAATAGTTAGGTTGTATTTCTTCAAAATATACCTAGAAAGTTTGAGTGCCATCACGGTTTTTTGTAAAATTGCAGGCGTGAGGTGAAGTCAGTGAAGAAAGGCATGCAGAAGGTGTACGGTAAAACTCCTCTCCGCCTGGGCTTCATTGTAGTGGTGAATAAGGTGATAAGGTCGCTGCCCAAGGACTACTTACACCGTTTATATGGCGGAGTCGAGAGTTACAACGATCCTGGAACTATCCACGCAGTCATCGAAGATAGTCTCGACTGGGAACTCAGTCAGCTTCAAAACTTCAGCAACTTCCTGGGCTACAACCACTACAATGACTGGGTACCTATCAATCACTGAGTACCTATCAATCACTGGGTACCTATCAATCACTAGGTACCTATCAATCACTGGGTACCTATCAATCACTAGGTACCTATCAATCACTGAGTACCTACCTATCATTCACTGGGTACCTTTATCAATTACTGGGTACTGGGTACCTATCAATCGTTTCAACCTTATCCGACTCTTTTTTGGCTGAATTATAAAGATATCCAGTCACTCACATAAATAGAGTAGTTAATAGATAACCATTAGAAAATTTTAACTGAAGTCAGAATTCCCAAAACTGACTGTATGGTATTTTGCAGGTGATTCGTCTACCAGCACCGTTGCTGTATGCGCACAAGTTATCTATCTTTTTGGCTCATTGTCTTCACGAAAAGCCACACGCCAATCTGTGTGATAAGCTTTTCTACATATAAAGGCTCAGATACACTGCGGCCCAGCGCATAGATGGGCCACAGTCACTTGGTGCCACTGTGGCCCACGAAAACACGAAAACTGTTGCCACCAAAATGGAGTTTATAATGCCTCAAACTCAGTATGGGCACTCAGCAAGTCTAAGCCATTGCTATTGTGTAGGCATTCAGCTGGTGGTCCTATGTGACCCACACAGATTATTTGTGTGGATGATATAGCACTGGCATAGGCTGCCTTCGTGGGCCAGTACTATGCACTCTGGCCCACGAAAGCAGCCTTCAGCAGTGCTGCTGCCACACAGTGGACTCTACCACCCTACCCCATACACGATCACAGTGGCCCACATAGAACCATGCTGGGCAATATAAGCCGCCTACATGATGGCGATGGCTCACACTGGCTCACACTGGCTGAGGATCGCGCATAGGGTATGTGACGTCACAGCAAGGTCTGGGCATCAGCAAGGTTTAGTGCAGCGGTTCCCAATTCCCAACCTTCTTCATGTTGCGGCGCGGCGCCCCAAAAAATATTCCAGTATACGTTTAAGGGATTAAGTGGATTTCAGTTGAAATAGTATACGTTTAAGGGATTAAGTGGATTTCAGTTGAAATAATGAATGGATAATAGGTGTGATATTATAGCTCGATGTCGGTGTGATTTACTGTTGCTAACTGTTAGAAACACTGTTAGGAAGTCTAGTACCTATGCTGTTAGTCAGCTATAGAATACCAGCTGTTCACTGCCAACATTTTAAATGTAAATTGAAATTGCTACCCTGATATCCCACTCGATGTTAACGCAGTAGATTTAATGCTGTTTGTTTCCATTTACTAGGATGGTATGAGATTGACGTTAACTCAGTTGGCCAGACTTAAGTGGCTTTCACCAGCCCAACTTCACGACAAGATTAATTTTTTTAATATTCTTAGCATATGTTTAGCATATGAGAAGCGGCAAATCATTCTCTACACCTTCCGATAACGCTGGTGATAAGCTATTTATTCAATTTATCTTATCGTTAAGTTGGTCAATGGTCACTGCAGTGACTTAATTGACGATTTCTTAACGTTTCTTCAATCGCCCTCTGTAGTGGACAATAAACGTGGCAATGTCAATATTAGAAGTATAGTCTGAAGAAGACTTGTAAAAAATTAGAACAAGAGCGAACCTGACCACCCAAACCTTTTCTTCCAATGCCTCGAAAAACAGCTTATATGATGTCTTTTGGGCACAGAGCACCCAACATGTACAATTACTTGATTTAAGCGATCAAACCAATAAAAAACAAGAAGCATAAGTTTAAAAATAAAATAAAGGAGGTCGTCGTCCACCTAGACGCGGCGGCGTGCCGCTGTTTTCGATAGAATAGGGAACGCAGTGCGGCAGTGCGCATATGCACCGCCATGCGCCACAGCTGGCCGACCTCTCCGTCGAGCCTCAAGCTGTCAAAAACGGCGGGGCGCGGCTAGACGGACGACGTTCTTATCACAGCTGTTAGCGACTAAACAATTGTATGTTACCTTCCCAATCATGATTACTTGATGTTTTCAACAGTAGGTTGTATGTATATTTATAGGTATAGATTCAGTATAGGGGCGCCGTCGTCAATTCCCTGAAAATGTCGTGCTCTTTTCCACCAAACTGCAGAGAGTTATGGGGGAATATGATATATTCAATATTATGTCACTATATAGCTGTCATTAAACCTAAAATGTGTGAACGACGTGGAAACAATTTTACATTTCCTTTACTTTATAGGTAGCTATAGCACTGCTTTGTGACTCGAGCTCATCAAGGCAAGCCATAGGTTTCCTAAGCCTGCGCTATCATTCTGAGCCCCACGCTAAGAAGTCTACCGCGTGACACCCACCCAAACTCACCCTTTCTGTCAACTTACGCTACCTGCAAAGGCCTATTTCCACCGCAATTTTTTGTCCTATTGGATATAAGTATCTTCTTCTTCTTCTTCTTCTTCATTGTGGGGTCTGCTAACCAGACGGGTACGTAGCTCATATTAGGCCATTGTACCACCCCTTATTTCTAGTGTAATTCACTGGGGCGCCATGAGCCCAATCTCATTGATATAATTTATAAATTTGGTCCAGGGCTCCCTCATTAGGTCCTGGGGTTTGATGATTCTGCTTTGGAAATATTTTTTCCTGATGTCCACCAGTTCCGGACATTCACACAGAACGTGATGGGGTGTTTCATGCAGCGCTCCACATCCCCTGCAGTCAGGTTCGGAGGCTTTTCCTATTAAGTTGAGATGCTTTCTCAGTTTACAATGGCCAGTTATTGCTTCAGTTAGTGTTTTTACAGAGCATCTATTCAGGTTCAGAAGCTCCTTGGATTTCTTCTTATCGATAGTGTGTATAAACTGTTTCGAGTGTCTGAGGCCTCTAGTGGTCCTCCATTTTTGTAAGTGTTTTTCTTCTAGCCACTTCCTGATTTCCAGCCGACAGGTATCTTTTGATATACCCAGTACTGGTTCAGGGCCGATAAAGGGGGTTTCCGCGCCCTTTCTGGCAAGCTGGTCGGCTGCTTCATTGCCTGCTATGCCCTCGTGACCAGGCACCCAAGTTACCGTAACCCGGTTCGACTCTGCGAGCCTGTTTGGATATAAGTATACTTACCTACATCATCATGGATCATAGATCATGGATTGTCCTATTGGATATAAGTATACTTACCGACATCATCATGGATCATAGATCGTGAGAGAGGTGGTATTTACTTATGTTGACCTGAACCGAAAAAAAAACACTTTTTGAAACTAGAAACTAGCTATACAGCCTCCTTCGGCTAGCTATATTATGTACAGCCTCCTTATTCGGCTAGCTATACTTGCAGCCTCCTTCGGCTAACTATATAGCCTCCTTCGGCTAAAAAAAAAAAAAAGCTTTCATCAGTTTCTTACCGAGCAGATAAATTAAGTTTATCTTCCAGAAAAAAAAGCCAAAACGTTATCTTGCCGTTAAAAGCCCGTGCAAGCCTCACCTCTCTATCGTACCCCATTCAGCCGGCCCATATACTATAGAAAACGGCGAACGGCCGTGAACAAATGGATGAAGTCCTTTACTCTTTACTGGACTATAGTAAATACATGAGGGAACCTCCGAGGACTATAGAAGAGGGAAATCATCGACAGAGTCTCAGCTAAGTGCGTCACGTTAAACTCAAGAGATCTCCTTCCAATATTTTCTAGCAGGTATCAATGTTGGTATGGCCTAGTCTACATACGCGACCTTTTTGCCTGGGTACCTACCTTCTTAGGTAGGTTACCCTGGTACAAAGGTATTTAATGTGACTAACCTCATGGATGGATGAAAACACGGTTAAACTGGATCCACTCTATAGAAGTTACACTTCGATCCAAATGTAAAAGTACTTTTAAGCGATGCTGGTAGGGTAGGTCGGCAGGGCCGGCGACAGTCTTTTCGGGCCCCGGGGTGAGACATTCCGGGCCCCCGTGCAAGCACATAACGGGGGGGGGGGGGGCATCTCAGAAAATTCTAGATTGGTTGATGAAAGAGATGGTTTTTAGGTTTTCCTAAAGAAGGTGGATGTGAATTCTAGAACAAATGTAAGTATGAACCGAAACCTTAACTACCTAGCTATGGCTAGGGACAGACGAAAGAAAAATTCGCAGAAGATGAATGAATATTATGGTAGGTACCCACCAGAACTTAATGGAATCCTAAAATGAAACAGATACTGGTTCAATTTACTCGAGAAATTCTACATAAACGTAAAAACATACAATATAGAAAATTGCATTATGAAAAGCAGAAGCCTCGACGATCTGGAGCCATCAACATAGTCTTTGAATTGAATATGTAAGGTTGTAAAATTGACGGTAGGGATAATGAAGATGTTTGACAGGAACAAGGCCCACTTGGTTATTTTACCTGGCAAATAAACTTTTCTTCCCCTTCGCACTTCACTTCAAAACCATAAAATTTTCCTTTGGCACAATCAATGAAAAATATCAGGGGCCCCGGGGCATTTACCCCTGCTGCCCCCCAGTGTCGCCGGCCCTGTAGGTTGGATGGTATTCAGGTATTCATTGCTTATATACCTTGAGTAGGTATAGGTATCCATAATCCATCATTACATGGTATAACTATGTCTAAGGGAAGCATCGTGGAACTGCTTGGTAAGCTAAGTATCTGTAGGCACATTATATGAATAATGGAAATAAATGACTTACTTTCTAGAATGTTCCAATTAAATATGAGGTTTTAGCTCTGAGCCGTATACCTAGGGCTGACTCACTGCTGACTGCTGCCCTGCTGCACACCTCTAATATCCTAAGCGTGACCATTCAATAGCTACAATGTCATCAGGCTACACTACCAGTTAGGGCTGGTCCTAACTGGAGGTTAAAACCATTATACTTCTGTACTACATTGGACTTAGGTAATCGTATGTTTAGCTTATGTCATATGCAATCACACAATAGTAGGTATATTTTAAGAAGTGGTAAAATCCAGCCTTAGTCCCCAAACCCCCAAACGTAGCAAAATGACTGTGTAGCTGTTGGCGGAGCGGAGCGGAGACACCGCCGCGCCGCACCGCGCCGCGCCGCCTGCAATCCTTCAGTAGTCGCTTCTGGACCCATCTCAACATCAGTCATCACTGTCATCAGACAGAAACTCAAACATGAATGCTCGTATTTGAACCGAAACTATAAGCAAAAGAGAATATCTATCTAAGCAGCTTACCTTAGGTAGGTACCTACCTACCTACATAATTCACGCATCAAGCTGTGAATGAATCAGAGATCAGGTAGCTGTAGATAGGAAACCAGGAAAATCATGAAGAAATGATGGTCAGTTGACGTGTTCACTCCTAGTCGGACGGAAAATGATTGTCATATGACAATGACAGAACCAATGGCTGCTGTCATTGGTTCTGTCATTGTCAGATGACAATGACAGAACCAATGGCTTCTGGCTTCCCTCGCATTTCACAATCGATATCTCGACCCAACTGCTTTGGCGCCATATCGGAAAGTTTGTGTATAGTTTGGATATTTTGGCCCAGCCTCTACAATATAACCATTATAACTATATACTCCACGCGCATCTTGGATGACAGTAACTTCGCACATTGTTGAAAAAAACACAGGGTTTCCAAAATTATTTTTTGTTCAGAACCAGAAGTAGACTTGAGAAGTAGGGTCACAATGATCTAAAAGAGTTTAGCAACGACAAATCACAAATCTGTAGCCTATCCACCCTTCGATAAGTCTCAATTTACTATCATCCAAGATGCGTGTGGAGTACCTATAGCGAGAAAGTAGAAGTACAGGAACGGTGCAAAGTCCTTTCTGAGACTTATATCGAAATTGAGATGTTCTTCTCCTTTTATTTTTTTCTTATACAGCGGGTGGGGGAGCCCTGGGGCACCCCTGAACAAGTACAGAGAAGCCCACCGTGCCACCCCGCTTTCCCTACATGGCCGACTGCAGGAAGGTGTGCATTTTGACTAGAGGCTGGTGCATGATATCAGCAGGCTGTGCTATAGTTTGATAGTTAGGTGGGTGAGGGCCTCACATTCACAGAGAACGTGACCGGGAGTTTCCTTCCTTTGCCACACCCCCTACAGGTGGGTAACTCGGCTATACCCATCCTGTGAAGATACTTTCTTAAGCTGTTGCCTATCATGGCCTCAGCTTCATGTTAATTGAGATGTTACTTTTCCTCTGAGCCGGAAATGTAACTAGTTTCCGGAGAAAGTCTGTTTGTCTCTGCTTTAGGCAGCCCATCCTTATTTTCATTTTTTTCCCCCACGTTTTTGGGATCCGGGGTTATAGGCTCAATACAAAAGAAAGAGATGTGGGCTGAGGCGAAATCTGATTGAGCTCGTATTGATTGGGATTGCAGACTCCCAGGGCCAGAGCTGAATGCGCAGGTCACCGGCCACTCAAACATCAGAACTCGTCCTTACTTCCATCAACACGGTCGCATCTTTTTCGTCTTGTAGTGCGAGGGTTTCTTCCTCATTAATTTAACATTGCAGGTAAGATCTTGTGTGTGTCGTGCCTAGCACTGGGTTGTGTTGCGATTGTGTTCGATGCATGGTGATGTTGTTGTGTTGTTGTTGCACAGCTATACCTCACCCCCGTCTCCAAATTATTCCAGCAAGTTTTCTTCTCGTAATAGTAGCAAGCCAGATGTATTTGGAGAAAGCCACTTTTCTTGCTATTTGAAATCTTGAAATTGAAATGTTTTTTTCTCATGACCCTAGGGGTCTTTTGATAAAATAATATTAATAATAATAATAATATTTCTTGAGAAAGTATTGAATCTGAAATCACCACTCAGATCCTTTTTATGGGAATTTTCGAAATTTTTCAAGTCGTGAATAAATTCTACCAAACTTGTACCTTATATACCTCCCTAGACTTTTTCTATGTCTCTCAGAATGGTCTGACCTTGTTATAATATTGATAGATACCTAAGTAATAAATTCAATGTGTCCAGGCAAGCCGGAAGGGATTCTCCGTTCTCACTTGGTCATGGTGAACCCTCTCAAAAGGAAACGCCCGGTGCAAACCACGCCAACACCAACGGCCCAACGCCCGCAAACGCGGAACATCTACCTAACACCCCCGCGAACCGTCACCCAACCTCAGCTGCAGCTGCAGGATACCCCCAATATCCCCATCACAACCAACAACCCAACCTCGGAAGGTAAGAAGTCAGTCAATTCTAGGGTAAGTTTCTGTAGCCAACACTGGACTTCGCTGGCGGGGTACCGCCAGGCCAAACTGCTCCTGGGCAACTACCAGAGCAAAAGAGTGCAAGAATGTGTAAATATGGGCAGGAGACAACCTGAGTAGTAACTTAACCAAAACCGGACTCAAGACCTCTGATATATGCAGATTCTGCTTGGAATGTACGAATAAGGACTCGAAGCTGAGTGCCTGGGAAACCTATACTGCCACCATGAATAACCCTCACGATCATTCACCTACATAGAGAGACGGGACTGGAGGAAGTGCTATAAGCACCTGCAGGTGTATTCCCTTTCTCGAACGCCAGAAAACCCACTCAAGTAACACATTCAAAAATTATTGTAAGAAGATAAGGCACGTCATGATGCAATATATGGAGAACAGTTCTTCTTTCAATACATTTTGAAGGTGTTATTTGAGTGGGTTTTTTGGCGTTCGAGAAAGGGAATACACCTGCAGAAGGGGGCACAGTTAGGTACCTTCGGGTTTTCTGTGCATTATTATTAAAATAAAGGGTCCGACAATGGTCGCACTTGACTTTCTCGCAATTTTTACGCCAGCGGTATCGAAAATTTTGATTTTTTTTACGTAGTTTATTTTTTTTGGACCAAAATTTTAACTTTTTCTAAAAAATATTTTGCCATACACTGGTCAATCATTTTAGGCACCTACTCCCCGGATTTCAAACATATCCGTCAAATGCTGAAGTGTCGTTCGACGCGCAAAGTACGTGTTTTCTATTTTCCATGTCACGGCCTTAATTTTCAAGTAATTGAAAATCTATTGAAAGTGACCTTGAAGCATCTATCTGAGACCATTTTCACCAATTTTCAAGGAAATCTGTCGATTAGGGTAGTTGCAAATCCGTCTTAACCAATCAAAAACGTGATTTCCATTTATGGAAAATTTTCCTACGATAATGCCAATATTGGCCATAATTATTATGTTGGATAAATTTCGTTCAGTAAAACATCAAACTAGGTTAAAATACACCTCCCTACCAATTTTTATTGAAATCAATCGAATAGTGCTACCGGAGTGACGACCAACGCGTTTGGGCGAAAACTGGGCCAAGTTATTGGCCCACCTCCAAATGATTGTAAAAGACATAAAAACATCTATTCAAAAACAATTTCGCAAATTTTCAAGGTTCCAACTTGATATACGTAGCTTTCAGCCCTTCTTAACTGTCAAAAAACACGATTTTTTGCCTTTTTTTGACTATAGGAGGTGCAATTTTTGAGTTATCAAAATTTGTCAAAACACATGTCCAGATATTTACATTATGTACCTACATACCGAATTTGAGCAAAATCGGACGAACGGTGTGACGTCCAGTTGCGCGACAGAGTGACGTCCGTACGTACGTACGTCAGTCTGTCGCGTAACTGGACGTCACACCGTTCATCCGATTTTGCTTAAATTCGGTACATGGGTACCTAATGTAAATATCTGGACATTTTTTTTTTTTTTGATAAAATTTGATAACTCAAAAATTGCGCCTGCTATGGTCAAAAAAATGCAAAAAAAATCGTGTTTTTTAACAGTTCTGAAGGGCTGGAGGCTATGTATATCAAGTGCAACCTTGAAAATTTGCAGAAGTGTTTTTGAATAGATGCTTTTAGGTCGTTTACAATCATTTGGAGGTGGACCAATAACTTAGCCCAGTTTTGTCCAAAACGCGTTGGTCGTCACTCCGGTAGCACTATTCGATCTATTTCAATAAAAATTGGTAGGGAGGTGTACTTTAACCTAGTTTGATGTTTTACTGAACGAAATTTATCCAACATAATAATTATGGGAATATTGGCATTATCGTAGGAAAATTTTCCAAAAATGGAAATCACGTTTTTGATTTGTTAAGACGGATTTGCAACAACACTAATCGACAGATTTCCTTGCAAATTGGTGAAAGTGGTCTCAAATAGATGCTTCAAGGTCACTTTCAATAGATTTTCAATTACTTGAAAATTAAGTCCGTGACATGTGACATACAAAATAGGAAACATGTAAGTACCGGTTCATACCTATGAACATTTTAGGTATAGGTAGGACTCTCGCTAGCCTTATGGGCCGATGAATAGCTATGTAAAATATATTTGATCTATATATATCTATATATATCTATATATATATATATAGGTAGGAATATCTCTAGCACTAAGGGCCTTTAGTGAAGTGTATTTACCAGTATTTTTGGTAGGTCACTGCACCCTTAGTGCTTAGCTTACGACAATGTACTCTCATGCCTAGCTTGTGGGTAGAAACCCACCCCTGTCCGAGCCAATGATTGGCCGGCAGCTCGAACCTGGGAGAATCGCTCCCAGGTATAGCACCCTGTATAAATATACCCTATTTGTGTGTAATAAAATCAGTTCGTACATGGGACGCCTACGTGCAACATCGTCTAATTCTTCTCCCGAACCTCCACCTGCCAGGTCAACCCTCTGAACAAACCCTCTGAACAGTACCTATTTGCGCATCGAACGACACTTCACTGTTTGATGGATATGTTTGAAATTCGGCATGCAGGTGCCTACAAGTATCGTCCAGTGTGTGGTAACATATTTTTCAGAAGAAGTTAAAATTCTGGCAAAAAAAAAATAATTCACGTAAAATAAATCAAAATTTTCGATATCGCTGGTGTAAAATTTGCGAGAAAGTCAAGTGCAACCATTGTCGGACCCTTTATTTTTTTTTCGATTTCAACTGCTTTATAGTTCAGTTTTTTATGGGAAAGAAGGGGAGATCCCTGGGGACCCTGGGGAATCAGCGTCGATACTTTGCTAAGACATTTCGGAGTCTTTCCTCCGCATATAAAAAACACCATGTTTATAAATTGTTATTTTCCTGGGCGGCGGGCTACCGACCCATAGCCGTATCCACGGGGCGATTTAGGGGTTTAACCCCCCTATGAGCGGAAAATTAACATGGTAATGCCAACGTGAAGCAAAAAAATATAGGCGATACCCCCCCCCCCCCCCCATGACCCTAACCCCCCCCCATGACCGTTTTCTGGATACGGGCCTGTACCGACCTATGAACTTTTTTCAGGAGGTAGCACCAGGACCTTGTTCAGAATGAGAACAGATCCACAGCCACAGGATCAGGCGCCGGGCTCGGCCGGCCAAGATATTGCAGTGATGCTTAGATCGAACTCACCAGGACCAGTAATGGGACTTCGCATTGAAGATCTCGTTATCAGAACCATGTCCAGAACACCATCAGGGGAGGATGAGGTACAGAATATCAGCTGCTAGACCTGCTGTTGCTCTATTGCGGTTCTTTTTATCTCGGATTATGCGTGAAACCGCGTGATACCTACTTATTGCAATGCTATTTTCCCTATATTTCCGTGATTAAAAGATCCGAAATAGAGTTGCAGGATAGTCATCTCTTTTGAACTTATACGTCTTTTGAAGATGTCCCTTTTAGGTGGGGCTAAAGTTTAACACGCCTGGCATTCCAGGAAAGTTACATATTGAGAAATTTATTTAAACAATAAGAGACATTTTCAAGGAAATAGGTTTTTGCCCATTTTTATTTTTTTAATATTGTTAAACAATCTTCGGATTTGATTTGAACTGGTATCGATTGAGCTATGATTTTAGGAAAATTGGCTCTATATTCCGCTTTACTCCTCCCCAGATTCAGGACCTAGTCATCAGGACCGCATCCAGAGTTATGACTGCGCCTCAGATCCGGAACGCGATGCAGACGCTCTGATCGACAGGAATTGTGTCGTTAAGAACGTGTTGGATGTGCGGCCAAGACAAACTCGTTCTGAATAGAGCAGCAATGGCAAGACGAAAGCGTCGACGTCGTCATCAGTACGTTTTGTCCGACGACAATGACGAATGAGAAGACGAATCAGAAGACGAATCATCTTCGCAAGAATAGTTTCCTTTTATCATTTTTCCTTTCTTTCTTCCTGGAACATTAACAAAAAAATTTGAGGATGTTTTTTTAAAAAATACTTATTTTAGTACCTTCTCAGTCAGACAACTCGTATCGTCTACATTCTTGAAAATTTCAGTCAATTTCAAGAAAAAAATGGGGAATCAGGGTTTGAAGATAAGTGAAGATATGTAAAATTTAAGTATATAACTTTGGAACCGATATACCAAGGTGTGTACTGGACGGTCAGTCAAAAATGAGTTTTTGCATTTAGTAAGGTACGTATAGATAGAAGCGTATAGAAGTGTACCTACTTTGATTATTTATAATGTTTTGCTTATCAGTTGGAACCAATTAGTGAACTTCTATATTTTTTATTTTTCCAACAATTTCAGGCATAAGTTCACGCAGAAACTGAAAAGATATTTAATCATTACTTGACATGCTATGGTGACATCTATAGCAAATACCCCTAAGTATTATTAAGTATTAGTAGTATTATTAGTACGATGTGATCGCCATACCTCTAAAACCTCCTCCGGGTCTTCTTTTAAGCAGTTATTCTTGTCTTTTATGCTTCTGACTTTACGTCCGTACTTTCCCCTGAGGTGCCTCACTACCTTTCAGAACTGTCGGTCGTCTCGCTTGAAATTCTCCTCCAGCTTTTCTCCGAACTGCTCCCACGACCTTCGCTTTGCCTCCTTCACCTTCCTTTTGCATTCATTCCGCTTCTGGACGTATATTTCATATTCCGCTCGACCTCTAGTTCTGTTCCAAAAGATATTTAATCATTACTTGACATGCTATGGCAACATCTATAGCAAATACCCCTAAGTATTATTAAGCATTAGTAGTATTAAGTAATATTAAGCAAATAGCCCTAAGTATTATTAAGCATTAGTAGTATTAAGTAATATTAAGCAAAAAGCCCTAAGTGGACAGTTCATATCCGTACTATTTGGTAGTATAGCTATCTAGGTGTTTGTGCAAGTGTTTTAGTTTTTGGTAAACATTTCATTTCTTAACACCGGAAATGAAAAGCTGCCAAGGAGACAAAATTGTCTATAGGTATATACCGGACCAACGTCAGGTCAGCAAGTTATACTTCTCGCCTCGTACTGAATAACGTGTCGGGCAAAGAGGAACTTTCAAACAATATGACAAAAGAAAAAGCTGAAGCTGAGGGAAGCTGAGAGAAAGTACCCATTGGGTTTATTCAAGAGCTTCTGCTCCGAAGAAAGGCACCCCCTACCCCCTTATCAAAGCCCAGCTGAAGAGCTTACAGGATTCCTCCACTGTACATAGAAATCTCATGTCAGTTGACTTCAGTATTTAGTATTATATATTAGTAGCTATCGTAGTAGCTATCGTAGTAGCTATCGTAGTAGCTATCGTAGTAGCTATCGTAGTAGCTATCGAAACCTGATTGATACCGGTAATTGCAACACCATCTTGTCACAATTTCTTCTTCTTTTTCTGCCCCATTATGCCGCTAGCGCAGCGTTGGGGGATCACCTCGGACCCAGCTCTTGTACTCCACTCTGTCCCTGGCGAGTCTGTGCAGCTGCTGCAGGTCCTTTCCCCGACTCGCTGCGACCGTCTCCACTCCCTCCTCCCACGTTCTCCTTGGTCTTCCGGTCGATCTCCTGCCCTGTGCCTTCGCCTCCATGTACATTCGCGGTTTCCGTTCTCTCCCCATTTTTGCCACGTGACCAAACAAGGAAAGTTGCCTGTCCTCCTTCGCTTTTCCACCGGTTGCTGCTCAAGTTCATCGCGGATACGCTCATTCCTGATTCCTGATCCTGTCTCTCCTGGTTTTTCCCATAACTCTTCGGAGGACTTTCATCTGAACTGCGTTAACTCTGCTCACGCTCTCTTTTGTCGGCACCCAGCTCTCACTGCCATATACTAGTATAGGTTCTATGACAGCCTGGTAAACCCTTGTTTTCGTTTTGCCGCTGATTTCATCCTTGCCGAAGACACATCTGCTTAGTGCATAATATGCGTTCGTTGCCTTGTTTACCCTGTTGCGCACCTCCCCTATCAACTTACCCGTCTGGTGCACTGTTGTGCCCAGATACTGGTAGCTTTCCACCTGCGTGAGCTGTTGACC
Organism: Mesopsocus fuscifrons; assembly: GCA_950004255.1. Taxonomy (NCBI): domain Eukaryota; kingdom Metazoa; phylum Arthropoda; class Insecta; order Psocodea; family Mesopsocidae; genus Mesopsocus; species Mesopsocus fuscifrons. The sequence goes on from OX465378.1 coordinate 1,341,681, forward strand.
GTCACATTGTATATTGATTGCTTCAACTTGTTCTTCAGTCCGTGCCAACATAATAACCTGGCTCTTGACCTTGTTTAAGGTCATGCCCCCCTCTTTGAGCGTCTCGGTCCATTCTAGCACGGCCTTTTGTAGCTTCCTCTCAGAATCAGCGATACGGACAACATCGTCCGCATATGTTAGAGCTTGGCAAGTGACTGGTCTCAGGTTCAGCATTCCGACCACAGAGGTTTCTGTTCGTCTTTTGCATGTCTTGACTACCTCGTCCATGAAGACAACGAAGAGCAATGGCGACAAGCTGTCTCCCTGTCTCACGCCCTTTTCCATAGAAAATGCGCCAGAAGACTGTCCATTTAGTCTCACCACCCCCTTGACTTGTTCAAACATAGACTTGATGGCTCGCAGCAGCTGCGGGGGGGGGGGGGGGGGGGGGGTTCCTTTTTCCTTTAGTGCTTTCCACAGTTCGTGCCTGGGCACTTCGTCGAACGCGGAATGCATATCAAGAAATGCAAGGTACGCAGCCTTCCCCCTACTTATCCACTTATCAGTGATGCACCGTAGGGAAAATATCAGGTCCTGTGTTTGTCTCCCCGGTCTGAACCCTGCTTGCTCATCATCTAGGTCTGCTTCCACACATGCTCTCAGTCTCTTTTCCAGCACTCTAGAGTACAGCTTCGCAATGACGTTTATGAGACAGATCGCACGATAGTTTTCGCATTGCGCTGAGTCTCCCTTCTTGTACAGTGGAACTATTATATTACGCTGCCAATCTTCTGGAATTCGTCCAAGTTGCCACACAGCTTGGAAGAGGTCCTGTATTTCTTCAGCTAAGGCGCTGCCACCAGCCTTAACCATTTCAGGCACTATATTGTCTTCTCCAGCTGCCTTCCCGTTCTTCATCCTTTTGATTGCGTTTCTCACTTCTTCGAGCGATATCGGCTGTTCCACCTCTTGAGACTGTTGACTTATCTGCCTCCTTCGCATTACATCTGTCCCCTGTGGTCTACTCTCCTTGAACTACTCTTCATGATGTGATCGCCATACCTCTAAAACCTCCTCCGGGTCTTCTTTTAAGCAGTTATTCTTGTCTTTTATGCTTCTGACTTTACGTCCGTACTTTCCCCTGAGGTGCCTCACTACCTTTCAGAACTGTCGGTCGTCTCGCTTGAAATTCTCCTCCAGCTTTTCTCCGAACTGCTCCCACGACCTTCGCTTTGCCTCCTTCACCTTCCTTTTGCATTCATTCCGCTTCTGGACGTATATTTCATATTCCGCTCGACCTCTAGTTCTGTTCCAAAAGATATTTAATCATTACTTGACATGCTATGGCAACATCTATAGCAAATACCCCTAAGTATTATTAAGCATTAGTAGTATTAAGTAATATTAAGCAAATAGCCCTAAGTATTATTAAGCATTAGTAGTATTAAGTAATATTAAGCAAATAGCCCTAAGTGGACAGTTCATATCCGTACTATTTGGTAGTATAGCTATCTAGGTGTTTGTGCAAGTGTTTTAGTTTTTGGTAAACATTTCATTTCTTAACACCGGAAATGAAAAGCTGCCAAGGAGACAAAATTGTCTATAGGTATATACCGGACCAACGTCAGGTCAGCAAGTTATACTTCTCGCCTCGTACTGAATAACGTGTCGGGCAAAGAGGAACTTTCAAACAATATGACAAAAGAAAAAGCTGAAGCTGAGGGAAGCTGAGAGAAAGTACCCATTGGGTTTATTCAAGAGCTTCTGCTCCGAAGAAAGGCACCCCCTACCCCCTTATCAAAGCCCAGCTGAAGAGCTTACAGGATTCCTCCACTGTACATAGAAATCTCATGTCAGTTGACTTCAGTATTTAGTATTATATATTAGTAGCTATCGTAGTAGCTAATGTAGTAGCTATCGTAGTAGCTATCGTAGTAGCTATCGTAGTAGCTATCGAAACCTGATTGATACCGGTAATTGCAACACCATCTTGTCACAATTTCTTCTTCTTTTTCTGCCCCATTATGCCGCTAGCGCAGCGTTGGGGGATCACCTCGGACCCAGCTCTTGTACTCCACTCTGTCCCTGGCGAGTCTGTGCAGCTGCTGCAGGTCCTTTCCCCGACTCGCTGCGACCGTCTCCACTCCCTCCTCCCACGTTCTCCTTGGTCTTCCGGTCGATCTCCTGCCCTGTGCCTTCGCCTCCATGTACATTCGCGGTTTCCGTTCTCTCCCCATTCTTGCCACGTGACCAAACAAGGAAAGTTGCCTGTCCTCCTTCGCTTTTCCACCGGTTGCTGCTCAAGTTCATCGCGGATACGCTCATTCCTGATTCCTGATCCTGTCTCTCCTGGTTTTTCCCATAACTCTTCGGAGGACTTTCATCTGAAGTAGCTATCGTAGTAGCTATCGTAGTAGCTATCGAAACCTGATTGATACCGGTAATTGCAACACCATCTTGTCACAATTACCGATCGAAAATATCGAAAGTTGACTGTATATATGGTTTCCATAGTAACCGCTGCGTGTGTTTCTCTTGGTATCGTCGCTCCTAAAATGATGTTTGTTTATTGAACAAGTGAGTGTTTATATGGGTTTGTTTAAACATTGAATACCTCGTGGCACCACCATTCACTTGCGTCACTTCAAATGGCCGCTAATGGTATACCTACTAACTTTCCTCAATAGATGATGGGGACTCCTGAAATGACCACATAAGTACAAGCATAAATATTACAAAAGCAGCTGTTCTCAGCATCCCATCTGCCCAAAACTATGCGGCCTATGTTACATCATATGAGCACTCGGCTATCGATTGGCTGGGAAAGTACAGCCATGGTCAAATAAGGGTACGGCCGGTTTTTTTTTCAAAAGTAATGTTCCAAATCAAAAACCACGTTTTTGAATGGTCGGAACGCATTTGGAGACTACAGTAATTGAATGACAGTCATGAAATTTGGTATGAGTGATCTCAAATAGATGTTCTTTGGTCTTTTTCAACCAATTTTGGATTGCGCGAAAATTAGGAATAAAACAAAATCATAAAAAAATCACAAAAAAATGAAAATTTGAAAGTTAAGTTAAGAAAGTTAAGTGTGACTATTACCGGACTCTTTATTAGATTTTCTTACGGCAATGTAAATCTAAAAAAATCACGAAGGAATGGACATGCGCAGGTCGAAGTAAGGGACGGAACAAAAGCAATTCGCAAAGTTTCGTGACGGCACCGCGGAGACGCGACGTGCAAAATCAGCAGTAGCACAACCATAATAACAAACTCATCAATCATCATAAATAACTCACATTATAACAAAGCGAGTGTTTCATAACTCACATCATAACTAACTCACTACTTCATCCTAGCCAACAATAACATGTTACATAGTGATAGCGATATGTAAGTAACTTTAAGAACTAACATAAGTAGGTAAGTAGCTACCTAAGTAATTTTGGTTTCAATAAATGTGATGTATACCTGTATAATTGATGTGAAAATAATAAATACAATATATCGACTGTCAAAATTACACATATTAGTCTACCAGACCTTACTTCCTTTAGAAAACTATATAATAGGTAGGAAGTAGGAAGGTAGGTTCATATTCTCTGGTGCAGCATATTCTAGTCTTAGCGATATATAGGTACCTACAGTAAGGGTGCGTCCCACCATACTCGGTTAACGTTAAACTCCAGTTAAATTTCAATTATTGCACGGTAAAGCCGAATTTAACTGGAGTTTAACTGTCAACCGAGTATGGTGGGACGCACCCTTAATCTGCAGAAGCAATCTATACCGATGTAGGTACTTGCGTACCTGCGTAGGGCGTTCTTGCAAAACGAGGAGAGTTTTTGAAAGTTGAAGGTATATATCCCGGGTATCCGCATGACACTTCTCACTCCTTGTCCAAAACGGGCTCAAGTTCTAAATTACAAAAAACCACAAAATATCCTCAGCTTCCCAGGGAGCTATTAGAGGACCAACAGAGGTTAGCTTCCTATTCATACATAGGTACCTAATACTCGTAGGTGGGTACATAGGTATACACTTACTTATTAGTCTGCGTCCCACCGTATACTCGGTTGGGAAAATCGATGAGAGACAATCGCATCGATTATGGTATATGGTGTATCGTGTATGGTGCATGGTGTATGGTGTATTGTGTATTGTGTATGGTGTATGGTGTATTGTGTATTGTGTATGGTGTATGAGTACGTATGGTGGGACGAAGCCCAGGGGCGTAGCGAAGGCTTTTTGCAGGGGGGGGAGAGACCCCGATTTTGCCAAGTCACAATTTTGCTTTTTTCATGTGATTTTTCTAATTTCTTTACTCTTACGACTGGGTTCGAATACCTACTGTCAGTGCCTGATTAAGCTTCTAAGAGGCCTTTAGCTGGACTCAGTTTGTAGGCCCTATTATTTTTTTCTAATTTAGTATAAACATAGACCATTTCTAGGGCCTCCTTGATCTAGTTGGGCATAGGCACGCCTGGCGCCAGATCACGCAGTTACAGTGTAGGTAAAGATCGGGGTGAGGGCAGCAAATATTGTCGTACTAAAATCTATTTCCAAGGGATATGCATGTTTAGATTGGGAAATATCCAATTATCAGGAAAGTCAGATAGATAAATTAAGTTTTTTAGGCATCAACTTGTCAATACGAATTACTCATTTGGATAAAATCAGCACAAGAAAATGGCCCAGCGAGCGAAGCGAGCTCGAGGAAAATTTTGGATAAGATAAAAACTCTATCCTTAATTATTGAGAGGGGCGAAGCGAAGCAGGATGCGGGGGAAAACACAAACGGAAAGCCAGGATTCGAGCGAGCGAAGCGAGCGAGAAGAAAATTTAACTTATCTCCATAAAATCTCCTTATTGCACGGAAAGAACTTTCAGTTTCACTATTATTTATTACGATTGAATTTTTTACAGGCTCTAAGTTATAGCTTATCTAGCTCAATGGTTGATCACTTGATCCAGCACTGCCTACCGTACATCACTGGCATTCCAACTAAAAAGTAGAAAAATAACAGAACTCGAAGTTTAGCCTTTACTCTTTTCCTACTGAGGAGCTGAGCTAAGAAGAATTCAAAATTGGTAATAAGCGACTTGGCAGGTATACTCTTTTCCCACTGAGGAGTTGAGTTAAAACCCCCAGTTTCAAACGTGGTAAAAAGCGACTTGGCTTTTCAGATCAAGTTTGTAATGGGATTGAGCGACTTGGCAGCTACTCTTTCCCCTGAAGAGCTTCCCTCATTCATAGTTGGTAAAAAGCGACTTGGCATTTCAGCTCTACCAAGTAAGAAGTTGGAAGAGAACACAATAACTTGGGTAGGACTTGGATAGAACCTGGCAATAGTTGGTTTTATGGCTTTGCCAACTTAGGAGTTGGCAGTAAATTGAAGTTGACCGTAGGTTAGGACTTCGCAGCCATCATTACGGCTTAGCCAATTTGCCAACTTGGTAGAAAACATTTGTATATTTTTTTAATCCATCTTCGATTTACCAACTTTCGAGAATTCTTCATTTCAGGGGGGGGAACCTCCCCCCCCCCACCCCCCCTTCGCTACGCCCCTGACGAAGCCTAAGTACTGTAGTCTACCTGACTCTTGGGTGCGAGTAATGACACCCACTCCCACTATTTAAAAAAAACATAAGGGTTATTTCCAAAATTATTTTTCTTTCAAAACAAGAAGTAGACTAAAGAAGAAGAAGGGGCCGTAATGATCTAAAAGAGGTTAGCAACGACAATTCACATTTTCTGTCATACGAGTATGACTCACATCCATCGCAGTCATTGAATAATTATTTCCCTCCTCAGCTCCTCAGCTCTTCAGCTCCTCAGCTCCTCACGTACCCATTTTGGCCAAAACTGGGCCAAGTTATTGGCCCACCTCCAAGTGATTGTAAAGGACCTAAAAGCATCTATTCAAAAACACTTTCGCAAATTTTCAAGGTTCCAACTTGATATACGTAGCTTCCAGACTTTCTTAACTGTCAAAAAACACGATTTTTTGCCTTTTTCTGACCATAGCAGGCGCAATATTTGAGGTATCAAAATTTATCAAAAACATGTTCAAATATTTACATTAGGTACCTACATACCGAATTTGAGCAAAATCGGACGAACGGTGTGACGTCCAGTTGCGCGACAGACCGACGTACGTACGTACGTACGCACCTCAGCTCCTCAGCTCCTCATCTCCTCATCTCATCAGCTCCTCAGCTCCTCAGCTCTTAGGTCACAAGTCGTTATATAATACGAAATATTGGATATAACAGGAAGCAGCTCTTCCAAGAATTTAGGTATCATCTACGATGAGAAGATGAGGTGGAAGGCGGTATTTATCTCACGAAAGCCATGAATGAAATGCTGCAGCTGCGATCAATCGTCAACCAACAACCGTTAAAATTAGTATATATATTTATCTTGTGCAGTCTCAACTGCAATAAAGCGGGATAATGGCAGTGGCGGAGGGGACTGGTACTGAAGTGGCGCTCGGGCTGTGCCCTGCTCATTTCATTCTGTTTTATTTATATCATATTTCTGTGGCAATAAGAAAATATTCTAAGGGTGCGTCCCACCATGCCCAGTTAAAATTTAACTGGAGATTTACCATGTTAAATTTAACTTAAAAGTTAAATTTTACATGGTAAACAAAGGACAAAATCTCCAGTTACATTTTAACTGGGCATGGTGGGACGCACCCTAATATATTCTAATTTAATTGTTGGTTAGATAGAACACATATCTTACATGCAGCTTGTAATGTACCTACAGTGATAGAAATGTAGAAGTTGCACATTGGCAACTAGGTATGTGTAGTTGGACATGGGTTACAAACTATTGCGTAGTATTGAACTGTATTGAAGAAGAGAGTGGGGAGGGTAGGAGAAGAGAACGAGTTCGTTACCATGGAAGCAGTCAACTCTCACCCCTGGGAGGCCGGGGGGGAGGGGGGGGGGGGCACGCTGCATGGGAATAAAGCTCTAGGTCTCTCCAGAATACACCTTAAACATGTAGCTGATGCCATCACGGGTCACACCTTAAACATGTAGCTGATGCCATCACGGGTCACACCTTAAACATGTAGCTGATGCCATCACGGGTCACACCTTAAACATGTAGCTGATGCCATCACGGGTCACACCTTAAACATGTAGCTGATGCCATCACGGGTCACACCTTAAACATGTAGCTGATGCCATCACGGGTCACACCTTAAACAAACACGTTGACAGGATGGGCATAGCGGCATAGCAGGGGGCGTGGGACATGGAAGCAAACACCACGTTGTCTTACCTTAGCGACCTAAATATCAAATTATACCGAAAATCGCCACTGATATCTCCCATCAGCTTCTAGTAAAATTCACACAGGCCCGTATCCAGAAAGTGGTCATGGGGGGGGGGGGGGGGGGGTTTAGTGTCAAGGGAGTTTTCCCCTATATTTTTTGCTTCACACGTTGACATTACCATGTTAATTTTCCGTTCAAGGAAACCTCCCTAAAACCTCCCCCCCCCCCCCCCCCCCCCCGTGGATACGGCTATGATTGGACAGGCCCTCCTGCAGTAGCTATAGGGTAAAGGTAATGCGGGGAGGCAGAGTGTATGTCATTGTGCTCCAGCCTAAGTGTTCAGTGGTTGATAAAGAAAGATAAAGGAAGATAAAGATAGAAAGGGGAGGGAGGGAGGGTAGCAGTGGTAGCAGCCACGGCTCAACCTTGGGAGAGGTGGGGAAGGGTAGGAAGCTGTTGCTATGGTAGCCGCCAATACGCACCCCTGGCAGCCTGTTGTTAGTATTGATCTGACTTCTGGACTCCCATTATCCGCACAACTCACCTGTTACTTTCTTGCTATAGTCAATATGGCGAGAAAATATTTTGCTTGAGCAAAATTCCGAAATGGAGATGTTAGATATCCCGTGATCCTGGGGGTCTCCTAGGTCGAAATAAGTGGTTTCTGGGAAAAGGCCATCCTTTTGCAGGTCAGTCAGTCAGTCCATTTCCTGCTCCTATTCACCCAGCTTTGATGAACTTGATATGCACTTGTCTAAAATCATGACTAAAAAACACTTTTAGGAATTAAAAAAAAAAAAAAAAAAAATCCTTTTGGCAGCCCCGAAAGGCATAGGTGGATTTCGAAGATTACTTCCATCCACTAAAAGACGTCTCAAATCATTTAGAATGGCGCTTAAGAAGATTTTCAGTTAATCCCGATGCATGTTATTTTAGAGAATGCATTTGGGTCAACTGAAAATCTTCTTAACCGTCTTTCTAAATGATTTTAGACTGCTTTTAGTGGATGGAAGTACTTCGAAATCTACCAACCTACGCCTTTCGGGGCTGCCAAAAGGGATTTTTTTTTTTTAATCTGGCAGTTTATTTATTTTATCTGAAATATATTAGCTCAAGGTCAGAGACTTATTTTATTTCAGATCATTTACTTAAAAAGGTGTATCAGTTTCCTCAGAAAAGTGTCATTATGTCAGTCTAAACGTCTGGTGTTAAAAACAAGTACACACAGGTACACCTATACCTGTAAGAAAAATTATCCAAGCAGTTTCCTCGGAAAATGTCATTGACAAAAACTTCACTGAACAGTCCCCATCCTAACGTAGGTGCAGCACCCAGTATTGTGAAAAACAATTACAAAGATAGAAAAAAAATTCCTTTCGGCAGCCCCGAAAGGCGTAGGTAGATTTCGAAGATTACTTCCATCCACTAAAAGCAGTCTAAAATCATTGAGAAAGACGGTTAAGAAGATTTTCAGTTGACCCAAATGCATTCTCTACAATAACAACGGAGGAATTGAGTTTTGAAATTTCACCCCCCCCCCCCCCCCCCTAACGAGAAAATGAAAGCGATTTTACAAAAAACATTTTCAGACAAAAGTTGTAGATATTATTAATAAAAACTCATAGCAAAAAGAATAAACTCAATATCTCACTAAATAAGTGAGTTATGACGTTTTGAAAATTCAACCCCCCACCCCCTGCCTAAACGGTGCGTCGGACGAAAAACTTTTTCAGACAAACGTTGTAGGTAATATTGAGGCAAATGCATTACAAAATGAAAAAACTCGATAACACCCCTAGCACAAAAGTTATGATTTTTTGTGTGTGCAAAACCCTGTTTTTACACCCTTATTCAACCATTAGGGGTGGGATCAAAAAACGTTACAAAGAAAAGTTGTAGGTAGTACTGTTAGACGACCCTCAGAGAACACTACGTTCATTAGTTGCAATATTAAGGGAGTTATGGCCAAAAAACCTGTTAGGTACAGATTAGGTAGGTATCGAAATAATAAGGATGATTAATATGTTGCCTGACTCAGTGTGTCAGACTGCTGACTTCATGGCTGTGGTATGTCAACTTGAGCCTGAGTGACCTGGTAAGGGCACCGGTCTAGGTCACTTAAGCAGAGGTTAGACATTTCCACCGCTAGGAGCAGCACCTCTCGGACAGACAATTAGGGCAACTCTTCAGGCCTTAGGTCGGTATGACAAAACCGAATGCTGAGGTCTGAAGAGGGGCATTCAGGGCATTCAAGGCATTCAAGCATTCAGGGCATTCAGGGCATTCAAGGCATTCAAGGCATTCAAGGCATTCAAGCATTCAGGGCATTCAAGGCATTCAAGCAGTCAGCAGGAGTCAAGATTCGTTCGAGCAAAGGAAGAAGTCTTCCGAGTCGAAATGGGTGCCTCTGTATTAAAGTAAGTTAATTTTTATATTGTTTATTAATTGTTTGATGTGTTAAGAATATATTGTCCAATATGAAATAATAACCCCGTATGGTCCATACACGCCTCCGAAACCCCACGTAGCTAGTGCTATGAGATATTCATAACAAACCAGATTTCGAAAAAGTCCCCCCATTTCCCCCCCTTCCGTCCGATTTCCCCCATTAACGAACTCGACCGAGATTTTAGACCCTAATATTTTATTAAATAGTCAAAACCAATTATTTTTCAAAAATACGGCTCCTAGCGTGTTCACAAGGAAGTGAAAATGATATATATGTATATAAACTTTTTAACTGACGGTGGTTTTGGGATCCAGGGGTCATAAAAAGAAGAACTGTGAAGAAATTTTTCAAAAGTGAGACTACTGGTACGACTACAATAGGTTGATTTTTCTTCGAAATCTACCTAAAATCAGATCCACAGACCGTAGGAGTAAGCCTCGGATGGCAGGTTCAAATACCCGCCGGTGAAAACATTTCCCTATACATAATATTCTGTACGTTGTATTCTATTTAAATCAGTACCTAGGTATTAATGGCCATAAAAGAACATATTGGCTTCACTCGATTAATTCTGGTACGTGCACCACCATTAACGGACATCTTCAAGTAACGTGCGGGTGCCACGTGCTGGCCAATGTTTATAAACAAACCCACACAACAATTCAATGCAACACTCACTTTTTTCAGTAAACTAACACCATTTAAGGTGCGATGATATAGATAGAGAAACACAGCGGTTACTTACCTTGGAAACCATAGAGGCAACTTTTGATTTTATCGATCGATAATTGTGACAAGATGGTGGTGCACATACCGATATCAATCTAGTTTCGATTATATTGCACTAAAGTCAGAAATTCAGATCATAGAAATTCCATGATGTCGATAGTCAATATCACTAATATCAACTCGCTGTTCCGCGAGAATAGTTTCTAGAACCTTGAGAACATTTTCAGGTAGATGGTCTAGAAGCATTCTAGGCTCGACTTTGAGTTCCTGGAACTCTTCGGCTGATGCCCACCTCATCTCGAAGCTCGGCCCTCCGGCTCCGGTCTTCCTTTCCTGCTTTGTCTTTTTGCGGTGTGTGATATGGTGTATGTGGCCAGCTGTGTACAGTCGAGCACGGGAGAACCTTCGAATGGTTATGTCTGCTGCCAGGGGGTTGGCTTCTGAGTCATGCGTGTGGGAGGGGTCAAAAAGAAGGGGTAGTTGCCCTGGACCTGAAGAAACAAAAGAACCATTTGTTTATTTCATATGTGACAGATTAGCCTGCATATTCATGACAGTCGGTGTACACCTCAAATAAACTTGACAGTTGTTAGCCTGCAGATTCGTGATTATGTAATTGTTGAGTCGGTGTACACGTTAATTAGGTGACAGGTTAACCTGCAGATTCACGATTATGTAATTATAGAGTCGGAGTACACGTCAAATGAACTTGACAGTTGTTAACCTGCAGATTCATGATTATGTAATTGTAGAGTCGGTGTACACGTCAAATAAACTTGACAGTTGTTAACCTGCAGATTCATGATTATGTAATTGTAGAGTCGGTGTACACGTCAAATGAACTTGACAGTTGTTAACCTGCAGATTCATGATTATGTAATTGTAGAGTCGGTGTACACGTCAAATTGGGTGACAGGTTAGCCTTCAGATTTATTATATTCACAGTAGGTGTAAGGTATATAATGTACATGAGGGGGCGGTGGGCAGATCCTGTCTCCAGGTAGACTCCAGGTCTCTGGAAGGGACTCCAAAGAGGGCGTAGCCGAAACCATTAATCATTATTCGGTACTGAAAGAAACAAAAACAAAATAAATATAATATAACGGCCATAAACAAACAGAAAAATAAGAACAAAAATCATCAAAAATCACTTCTCAAACAGGAAGTAGGTCAATGTTGTCCTCACGGCATTCCGCATTTAAACTGAGATTGTTGGAGCAACTTCAATTTGTTTGTTTGTTTGTTTACGTTCTGTGTGGTGAAATGAGATGCGGTGAGAATAAAATAGCGGCTTTTTAGGTAGATTTCGAAGAAAAATCAACCTATTGTAGTCGTACCAGTAGTCTCACTTTTGAAAAATTTCTTCACAGTTCTTCTTTTTATGACCCCTGGATCCCAAAACCACCGGCAGTTAAAAAGTTTATATACATATATATCATTTTCAATTCCTTGTGAACATGCTAGGAGCCGTATTTTTGAAAAATAATTGGTTTTGACTATTTAATAAAATATAACTGGCTAAAATCTCGGTCGACATTTTTGAGATTTTAATAATATGCCAAAACCAAAAACCAAAATAACTTTAAAATAATCCTTTCGGTATAGCTCCGAAAGGATTATAGATAGATTTCGAAGATTACTTTCATCATTAAAAACAGTCTAAAATCATTTAGGAAAACTATTAAGATGATTCTCAAGAAAGTGAAAATGATATATATATATATATATATATATATATATATATATATATATAGATAGATAGATAGATAGATAGATAGATATATAAACTTTTGAACTGACGGTGGTTTTGGGATCCAGGGGTCATAAAAAGAAGAACTGTGAAGAAATTTTTCAAAAGTGAGACTACTGGTACGACTACAATAGGTTGATTTTTCTTCGAAATCTACCTAAAATACAGAACATGAAGGGATGACAAAAATTATTGCATGACATGTGACGTGTGACGATTAAATGTTTTTTTTAGGTAGAACTACCAATTTTCAAACTTCACCTGTTAGTATCATATTATGTTCATTAAAGAACAGGTTAACTCACCCCAATAAGGGGGGATGAGGCATTCCAGAATTTTTATTGACGTGTCTAACGAAGCGAAACCTCCTCGAGTATTTCGATGGAATGGGGATCAGATATTAGGGTGTGGCTGTCTAGACAGGGGGATCAGGGGGGAGGAGGGCAGCAGGGGAGGGCAGGGGAGCAGGGGAGGGCAGCAGGGGAGGGCAGAGCAGGGAAGGGGAACAGACCCTGGGAATGAGATTGTGTCTGCCTACCAAGTTAACAGGTTTATGGAGGGGGCCTGATTCTGGGAATGACGGAGTGGCAGTCCGCGCGGATCAATAGAGGTGATAAAGGTGGATGTACAACGGGAAGGGGAGGAGGAATAAAGGGTCCGACAATGGTCGCACTTGACTTTCTCGCAATTTTTACACCAGCGGTATCGAAAATTTTGATTTTTGTTTTAGGTGAATTATTTTTTTTTGGCCAGAATTTTAACTTTTTCTTAAAAATATTTTGCCACACACTGGAAATTAATTTTAGGCACCTGCTCACTGAATTTCAAACATATCCGTCAAACAGTGAAGTGTCGTTCGACGCACAAAGTACATGTGTCCTATTTCCCAAGTCACGACCGTAATTTTCAAGTAATTCAAAATCTATTAAAAACTCCTTGAAGTATCTATCTGAGACCACTTTCACCAATTTTCGAGAAAATCCGTTGATTAGTGTTGTTGCATTTTTGGAAAATTTTCCTACGATAATGCCAATATTGGCCATAACTATTACTTACATTGGATAAATTTCGTTCGGTAAAAAAAACATTTTTTAAAAACCACTTTTTTGGACTCGGGGGACCTCCAGGATCATGGGAAACCCAAAATCTCAAAATCGAAATTTTGCACGAAGACATAACTTTCTCAGGCCATGTATTACATACGGGCGAGAAAGTAAAAAACCTTGGCCGGGACTGGAGTCTCTATTGATCACCTCATCAGCAAGAGCAAGTCTACCAATCAGAAAACATAATACTTGTTTCTGATGTTAAAAAGTTACATTTTGAAAAGAATGAAAAATCCAACATTTTCTGCAGATATTGAACGTTAAAAACTATTCTATTCTGTTATGGACTAGCCATTACTTAACTAAGTAAGCTACACCTTCACCCTCTTAATCCCAATCACCCCGTAATAATGGATGGTGCGGAGGGCTGCACTTTAACTCAGCATGTCAACTTTCGGAAATTGTAAGGCGGCCCGTTATCAAAGCGTTGAATGAATGAATGAAGACACCCCTCCCCCTCTCGTTTTGAGTTTGCCTTAAGGTCTCATCTTGATTTTTGCTAATGAAAGACTTCTAGGGAAACTGCGTTGAAATATTAGATTTAATTAGTTCTCCACCCACCGTGGAGTAGGTTCACACTGCAGCCTCGATAGGTATATACCTACACCTCACTTGAAATGTTCAACATAGAGAGAAGTACCCGTACATACCGACCAGAGAAAATGTGCCGGGATTGAACTGGCATGTGCCTGGTCTCAGCGTTTCTCTAACATACATAGACCATAAAGCGTCTGATCAGTGATCACACCAGTGCCAGGGGGAAAATTTTCTAAATCGGGTGGGGTCGGACGGGGAATCTCTTTGGGATATTTTCCGCTCAACAGGCTGGAAAGATCCTCTCAAAGGCGTTACTATGGCAACCTTATGATGAGTCCTGGAAGGGGGGGGGGGGGGGCTGGTGTGGCAGAGTCGCAACTCTGGGATGGCGAATCCCTAAAAAAATGCCATCCCTTCCCAATAACGATAGTTTAAGGGGCGCCAATACGCCAGAACCACCGCCGTCCAGGATGCAACGTAGAGGGCAGGATAATGAAATGACTGCCATTGATTTCCTCAGATAGGCCCAGCTCATTAAAAAGCGCAAAGCGCATGGTTGGCTTACCTGTCACGATAACTGGTTGGAACAATGGTTTTCACCACAGTAGATACTGATAAGGTTCTACTTATAGGTAGTTATTGAACTCAGCTTTCACTCACGCCAAATTCAATAAGAACTAGGACTACCAATGTTGTGCAGCTGCACACGAGTTGGTTCTTAGTGTATTATACCTATAGGTACCTACTCTTTTGCCTCCAAAACTTGGCTAGCCGAAATACCCAGACCTCATCTGACCTCATGGGTGTCTGGCATTTGTCGGCTTGGGGAAAGTCAACTGCCAGGCGTGATTATGTTTAAATATCGAGCTGTCTGTTCCCCATCCATCCATGAAGGGGCGTCTCCCTCTGGGACATGCGCGCTGTAGCTTTATTTCCCTGCTTCTGCATGGCTTTTCCAGGACACTGACTAACATTGGGAAAGGTGTCACACAATATTATCTGCATTTCACTATAGTCAACACTCAGTCCACAGTTCTACGGCTCAGTACGTTGCGAAAGCTTGCCCCTGACCCTGACTAGCAAGGTCAATTGACGTCCCTACAAGCTAAACTGTAAGGTAAGTTGCCCTATAAGCGATCATATAGAAGTCAAAAACCAAGGCAGGTGTTTAATTTGTCACTCTATAACATCACTCTATAATATCAACAAACCTACTGATCCAAAATGATAAGTCTTTTTATGTAGGTATATTTTATTATTCATTCTTTGCAAAAAAAAAAAAAAAGCAGAAGAAGAATCAACTTTGAACGAAGCTTTATTTCTGGAATAATATGAGAAGTGGGTGAAGGTTTCAAATTTTAATGTTTTAAAACCTCTAAAAATACAATTTTATCTTATATATTATATTAGGTAATTATATATAATCCCTATTTTATCTGAAAAGCTTTATTGTCATCATTACATCAGCTAGTTGCGAAATCTCTTGATAAAGTAGTACTTAGCTCGGAAGAAAACGCGCTGAAATTTTTAAAATGGCGCCAAAAATGGTTAAAACTAGTGCCACGTAGAACGAACTTGGAAACAATGCAACTCGGCGGTGCATATTGACTGTTGAGTTTTGGTTCATAGGTTTGGTTTCGTTCGTTATCCTGCGTTTCGTTCTACGTTATTCTACATTATGAGCCAGCCGAGTTCGCCAAACCAGCCGGGCCCTTCAAATTTATCACCTGGGCGGTCCACCCCTGATCAGGTAAATCCTTAAATACCTATATTTCCTTTGACAAGAGCCAGACGCTGTCTACGAGTCTGGGGAATGAAAGAATAATTTCAATCGTGCTGAAAATGAATTAATTTGGATTTCATATGATCCTGTAAGCATACCTGACTCGAAAAGCCGTTTGTCTGTTGGTTACCCGGTCTACAAGTTACAATACAAGTCTCTTCCCAAACTGCTGGCCTGATTTTGCTCAAATTCGGCAGACGTACCTACTGACGCAGGGGAACCATAAATTAATGTTTAATCATAAAACGGAAGCAAAAGCAAGTAAGCAAGGCGATATGAACACCAGAAATGAATGTTTTTATAGAAACAATTAAAATAATTACAATAAATGAACTAAATAATACTATCTAAAGTTCCAACAACGCCCGCTCACCGACTAGGTATATAATATATATAACCTACTGGTAAACTACCTATCTTCTGTAGGTATCTATAGTGATATTCCATTTGCAGGATTCCGAGTATGAATCAGACGAGAGGGTCATAGAAAGCTCGCCGGAGTATTATGTCCTAGAAGATGGCGGTACGTATCTTCACTATATAGCTTCACTCGAGATAGGTAGGTATAGGTAGTTACTTTTGACAACCTCGATGAGATGAGGGGAAGTTTTTGATGAGAAGGTGGATAGGTACCCTCTCCCCTGCGCTCCTCCTACTCTGCTCGGAGAGGGACTCTACCTACCATAGGTATACATATAGGTACATAGAGTTATAGGTACTGCCTTTTAGATATTTCAATTCAAATTATACCTCTATGTGCTGTGGGTCAAAACTGTACCCTAAGTAACCACTTAGTGAAGGTTAAGCGCACAGCATGCCATGGGCTTTCTAAGGCTGCGTTAAAGGGTCAAGATCTCACGCTAAGAAGTTTGCCCTGATGTTCACCTTAAGTATCCTCTTCTGTGTATAGGATTTCTGTTGTGTCGGTTCCGTAGCCGTATACCTTTAGGTATACCTACCTATATAGAGAGATATTTTCTATTTTTTTCATATTTACCATATTCTCAAGAAAATCAATAGTTTGTCCTTGAGCGAAATTTTTATCTGAAATCAGTACTGAACTTTTAAATATTTCTTGGTCAAATAATGAGAAAAATAGGTACTGTCCAACTTAGGGTGCGGTTAAATTTGTCTTTTACCGTGCAATAATTTAAATTAACTGGAGTTTAAATGTTAACCGAGTATGTTGGGACGCACCCTTAGTTGTCATTGTATAAATTGTAAACTTATATTTGCTTACAAAATGTGACTGCGTGTAGAGTGAAAAGACTTTTCATCCTGTGTCAGTGACTGAAATTATGTTCGTAATGGTCTGCTATCCATGTTTATACACGATATAAAGAATAAAAGGTTTTAAATAGCCCATTCAACAATCTTTACAATTCTTTTTAATTAAAGTCCCAAAAAAAAGTGTTATACTACCGATATATCACGTTTTTTATTGTTTTGTTTTCACAGCTAAGAGGAGGCGAACACTAGATTGTTGTGAAGACTTAACCCGCTACTACTTCCCCGACCTATACGTAACGCAATATCCGAGATACAGATCACGTAAGTCGTGCAGTTAATGTTAATATCCGAGATACAGATCACGTAAGTCATGCAGTTAATAACTTCAAGTGTGGTACGGCATATGCTGCAATTGACTGTAGATGACAAATTTCTTTTTTGCTTTAGTTCAGTATGCATTGTATTGTGCCTCATTAACAGTTAAGCCTGAGTTCATCTAGCCGCGCCGCGGTTTTTTCTAGCATGAAGTGGAACAGGAAATGAGAGAAACGTGAGGTTCATATCCCACCCCAAATTATCAAAAACCGCGGCGTCGCGCATTGGACTTCAAACACATCAGTTCAAGTTAAAAACCCAACTTTATTGAGGTTCACTGAACTCAAATAAACATTAGTTTTCTTTGGAAAAGAGAAGAAAAAGCCGAAACGATTTTAGCATACCTAGTTGTACCTAGTTGAGGTAATTAATTTTTGGAAACTCAGTTTCAGAAGACGAAGACATAAAAGACACCCAAAAGGATTTGCCGGACCGTGACTTGCTTCACAAGGGTGTCAGAATTACTTTGACCGCAAGAAATGAAAAGAATTCATGTAAGTAAAGAATAGTAACATCCTTACTATCCTTAAGATAGGATTCACCAACTTGACGATAAGATAAGTGGTAAGTATCAGGGGCATAAAGTACACGGGAGCTGCATGCGGGGCCCCAGCCCCCCCCCCCCCTCCCCCCCTTGAAATTTGTCCTGTGTTTTTTTAAATTTCTTTTTGATTTCTCTTTCGTATATAAGTACTTAATATACGGGCTGAGAAAGTTATGTTATCGCCCGAAATTTCGATTTTGAGATTTTCATTGCAAAAGGCGTTTCCGGTTGTTCCTGATACCAAAAAAGTGGTTTTTAGGTCATGTCCGTCCGTACGTTTGTCTGTAGCGTGGCTAGAGGTTACACCGATGAACCGATTTGGCTCAAATTTGGAATACACCTAGGTGTCTAAAATCAATTCCAAGATATATTTTTTATATAATTCTGATAACTCAAAAATTACACCCGCTATTGTCAAAAAAGTGAAAAAAAAAACATGTTTTTGATTACTTGGAACGCTCATGACGATACAGTTATCAAGTTAGAACCTTCAAATTTCGCAGTTGTGTTTCCATATACATGTTATTCTAGGGTCATTTTTATCACTTGAGATGGGCCAGGAATTTGGGCCAAAATTGGCCCATACGTGAAATCCGTGGCCCTATGAACAGTATTCGCCGAAATTTCTCAACAATCGATAGTCTTGTGCTAAATAGCACTAATACTTAACAGATTCAAAATTGCTGCCAATATAGGCAAAATAAAGTCAAAAAGTGGAAAAAACGAAAACCACGTTTTTGATTGGTCGGGACGGATTTGGCACTACACTAATTAAGGGATAATTTTAAAATTGGTGAAAGTAATCTCAGATAGATGATTCAGACTTCGTTTCAACAGAATTTCGATTTTACAAAATACTGCCGTTGTAAACAAAATAATAAAGTAAGTGTTTTGCGCGTAAGCCGAAACTTAACCGTTCAATGGATACGCTTGAAATTCGGTACCTATTCATATGCAAAAAATTATTGCCTAGGGTTGTGCAAAATATCTCTGTGATCAAGTCACAATTGTGGCCAAAACAAATTAATTTAAAAAAAAAAATCAAATTTTTTGTATTTCAGTAGGTACCTAGCGCAAAAAAAGCGAGAAAGTCAAGTGCGACCATTGTCGGTCCCTTTATTTCTCAGCCCCCCTTGGGATTTTAAAACTTTACGCCGCGCCCATAGTTATAAATATTCCAAGCATATGTTTAGCTTCCTTTCTTTATCTCTTCCCGTAAGGTAAATACATGCGTCATTTGTTTATAAAGTTAAACAGGACTGGTGAAATTCCTCATAAGTGAACGCCGCAAAAACCAGGTGGTCTCTTCTGATGGTCTGGCCGAATTTCACTGATAACCCTACCTATTTATTCAGCCAGTATGAAAGTCAGTGACAGCGGATGGTACCTTGGTATTATTTTCGTTGTATATAGCTCTATAGGTGCAGGAGAGATGTTCAACCATCTTGGAAGCCTTTCAAAATACAACAATTACAATTCTGAGGTAAATAATAAAGTAATGTGTGTGTTTTACATTTGACAGATCTGAGGGATTTAGTTCCAAAGGATGAGGAGCCATCCAGTTTTGGGTATTCTCCAATGTCACGTGAGTAAATTATTGTTGACCTGCATTACACTTTCCCGGATTTTTCTGAGTTATTCTGAGGAAAATCCGGTTCCACACCAATGTTTTCTTGACGCCTTAAGAACCACATGTTTATACTTTCACTCCAGAACAATCTTCTTAGCCGGTTTATTTTTTAGGGTTTTTGGAAGTTCCGAAAATTGTTTTTTTTTTTTTCAAACAAAGTGTCTGTCTTCTTGGGCATTTTAGAGAGGTATGGACAAGCAGGTATGGACATGCCTGAGGATATTTTGGCTGGACCGTGGTGTTTTTTATTTCAATCGGTTGATTGAGATTAGCCAATTTTTAATTGAAACATTAACTGGGCGTGGTACTAGGTTAACGTGGTACTCGGTTAAATTTCAATTATAGCACAGTAAAAATCGAATTTAACTGGAGATTGACCGTTAACCTAGCATGGTGGGACGCACCCGTTGAGAATATTTAACTGGGCCCATCGTCACCGAGATCACTGTCGAAATGTTAACTTGATATCTCTGATATGTCACTCTTCTAGCTGAATATCCGGGACCTCCGAATATTCGGGACTCCGAAGAGCTTCAAGAGTCTCCGACATCTCACGAGTCTGAGGGGGAGGAGGTGAAGGAGGAGTCCCAGGAGATTGAGGAAGAGAAGGAGGAGTCCCAGGAGATTGAGGAAGAGAAGGAGGAGTCCCAGGAGATTGAGGAGGAGAAGGAAGAGTCCCAGGAGATTGAGAAGGAGAAGCAGGAGTCCCAGGAGATTGAGGAGGAGAAGGAGGAGTCCCAGGAGATTGAGGAGGAAAAGGAAGAGACCCAGGAGATTGAGGAGGAGAAGCAGGAGTCCCAGGAGATTGAGGAGGAGAAGGAGGAGTCCCAGGAGATTGAGGAGGAGAAGGAAGAGTCCCAGGAGATTGAGGAGGAGAAGCAGGAGTCCCAGGAGATTGAGGAAGGGAAGGATGAGTCCCAGGAGATTGAGGAGGAGAAGCAGGAGTCCCAGGAGATTGAGGAAGAGAAGGAGGAGTCCCAGGAGATTGAGGAGGAAAAGGAAGAGACCCAGGAGATTGAGGAGGAGAAGCAGGAGTCCCAGGAGATTGAGAAAGAGAAGGAGGAGTCCCAGGAGATTGAGGAGGAGAAGGAAGAGTCCCAGGAGATTGAGAAGGAGAAGCAGGAGTCCCAGGAGATTGAGGAGGAGAAGGAGGAGTCCCAGGAGATTGAGGAGGAAAAGGAAGAGACCCAGGAGATTGAGGAGGAGAAGCAGGAGTCCCAGGAGATTGAGGAGTCCCAGGAGATTGAGGAGGAGAAGGAAGAGTCCCAGGAGATTGAGGAGGAGAAGCAGGAGTCCCAGGAGATTGAGGAAGGGAAGGATGAGTCCCAGGAGATTGAGGAGGAGAAGGAGGAGTCCCAGGAGATTGAGGAGGAGAAGGAAGAGTCCCAGGAGATTGAAGAGGAGAAGCAGGAGTCCCAGGAGATTGAGGAGGAGAAGGAAGAGTCCCAGGAGATTGAGGGGTTGGACCCGAAGGAGGCAAGGGAGAGAGCCCTCAAAAGAACTGAGGGAGAGAGTACCATGGGTGCCAAGGTGACTGGGAAGAGGGGAAGTGATGACCTCACGCCTCCTCAGAAACCTCAGCCGACGAGGCATCGTCTGGAGGAAAGCAGGGTTCATCCTGCAAGGACCTTCGCGCGAGTGGCGAAGGGAGCAAAGGTGGCGATTGTGGCAAAGGACCATCCCTTCAAAGCACTCACACAAGAAGAACTCACTGAGATAGAGGAAGCCCTTATCCAGGAGGTTCTGTTGTCACGCAGGGATGAATCCATCCAGTTTGGCAGCATCACTTTCCGTACGGGCATGGTGCTGCTGACGTGCGATAATGAGGCGACTGTGGATTGGGTAAAGGGAGTTACCCCTCACCTAAGCCACTGGAAAGGAGCAGAGTTGATGGCTTGCACTGGTGATGAGATTCCTCGTGACCATGCGATTACCGTCTTTCTACCCCGAGTATCGGACAAGGATGATCCCTCCCTAATGAGACTCCTGGAAGCTCAGAATAGGGAGATCAGCATCTCCTCGTGGAAGGTCCTCAGGACCAAGCGTGAGAGCGGAGGAGCCCTGATGCACCTGGGCATTGATGAGCAGTCCGCCCAGGCAATCGAGAAGCTGAATTTCCAGCTTCACTACCGCTTCGGGACGGTCACGGTAGGAGGGCTGAAGAAAAAACCTGTGGAGGGAGAAGAGCCGCCCAGTGGGGAGACCCCCAACGTGGGGGCGCCTTCAGAAGCGGGCAGCCTGCTCAGTCTTGGGGACAGGCTGGCCGACCTCGGAGTAGAGGGAGGGAACCCTGAGGAGAAACTCCCCGCCCTTCTGGAGGAGGAGGAGGAGATGCTACTGGGGTCAGATAGCGAGGTTCAGGCTGCAGAGACCTGCGCCCCCTCGGAAGCAGCAGAATCAGGAGCATATAACGACCCGCGTATTAGGTTGCTTCGGCTAGCTCGGTAGAAAATAAAATAGGTCGCAGTTCTTAGTTATGAGCATTCCTTCCGACCTATACAGAGGGATGACAGACGGGACCTTGTCACCCTGTCTGCGTGCCCCTATGCCCTGGAGATACCGAAAGATAAAATCCCTCCAAAGTATTGCTTTGAGAGGAACTTTAAGACCATTATTAGTAACAAGAGGGATTACTGTGCAACCACGGTTACCTTCGAGTCCCATACCATTAAATGGTATACGGATGGCTCCAGAACCACTTCTGGTACGGGAGCTGGAGTCTTTGGCCCCAGGGTCAAGTACTCAGAAGCCCTGGGAAGAGAGGCTACCATCTACCAGGCAGAAGTATACGCCCTTGACAGGTGCCTACAGATGAACCTGGATCGGAACTACCGGTCAAGGAGTATTGCAATAATGTCGGACAGCCAGGCCGCCCTACGGGCGATAACGGGCTACACAGTAACCTCACAGCTAGTCTGGGAGTGCAGAAGTAAGCTAAATACTTTAGCTAGTCTGAATAAGGTAACTCTCATATGGGTACCTGGACACGAAGGCATCGATGGCAATGAGGCTGCTGACCAGCTTGCGAAGGAAGGAGCTTCCTCCTCCTTTGTCGGACCTGAACCCTTTTGTGGCGCTGGGGACGCTTATGTCCGCAGGCTGATTAAGGAACAAGAACGGCGTAAGGCAGCTGACCATTGGACCTCACTGCCCGGGCACCGCCAGGCCAAGCTGCTTCTGGGCAACTACCAGAGCAAGAGGGCACAACAGTGCGTAAGCATGGGCAGGAGGCAACTTCGTATTATCACAGGTTTCCTCTCTGGCCATTGCAACCTGAATGGTCACTTGACCAAGATCGGAGTGAAGACCTCCGATCTGTGCAGATTCTGCCAAGGAGGCACCGAGGACCCGGTACACATCCTGACTGATTGCGGAGCTATTGCCCGCAAAAGAGCAGAGTGTCTGGGCAACCTAATGCCAATGGTAGAGGATATACCTACCACGAATCCCTTTAAGACCCTTCAACTCCTCAGGGAGACGGGACTTGAAGACGTGCTTTAGGCACAAGGAGGGAGCACACCCACTGTGAATCCCTCGAACGCCATTACCTCCACAGGAGAGGGGACTCGAGGAAGTGCTGAGCACCAGAAGGGGGCACAATAAGCCTATAGGTTTCAGTGCACTTATCCCCCCCTAATAAAAAAAAAAAAAAAAAAAAAAAAGAGTCCCAGGAGATTGAAGAGGAGAAGCAGGAGTCCCAGGAGATTGAGGAGGAGAAGGAAGAGTCCCAGGAGATTGAGGAGGAGAAGCAGGAGTCCCAGGAGATTGAGGAGGAGAAGGAGGAGTCCCAGGAGATTGAGGAGGAGAAGGAAGAGTCCCGGGAGATTGAGGAGGAGAAGCAGGAGACCCAGGAGATTGAGGAGGAAAAGGAGGAGTCCCAGGAGTAAATTTTAAATGTTTAAGGGTGGATTTCTCCAGTTCAACTTACTGATAAGATAAACTGCATAATATTATAAACATATGTTTAGCTTATCGCAAGATTTAGAGTTTTCGAGAATGATTGACCTCTCCCCATAAGCTACACATATGGGCAATTATACAGTTTGTCTTATCGTTAAGTTGGTCTGGTGAAGTTAGATACCTACCCATAATGTTTCAATACTATTCGTATTTTTCTACAGTTTCTAAACTTAGAAACCTATTTTATTTTTTAGATGGTATTCCGAAAAAAAAAAGAAAAACTTAAAAGTTCAAAATGCGAAAACGATAGTGTTAACTGTTTTTAAAGACAACTTCTTAAAAATATGCTAGTTAAAATGCGAACACATTAGTGTTAAGTCTATTTTAACTGCTACAAAAAACAACGCTGTCTTTCTACATTATAGTTTCTGAACGTGGACAAAAAATCTTTTTTATTTTAAGTGGTATTTCGGAAGAAAAAGAAAAACTTCTTAGGAAGTCAGTCAAAATGTGGAAATATTGGGTTTTAAACTTTTTAATAGTACTTTTCAGCTGCTACAAAAAACTTGACATGTGACGTAAATCCAAAGGCTGTCTTTCAAAATTGCAGTTTCTGACCGTAGGTAGATAAACGCGGAAGAGTGATATCATTTCAGATGGTGTTTTCTAAAAAACATGAAAACTTCTTAGAAAAATGGCAGTCAGGCTGTGAACACATTATTTCGGATATTCTTTTTTAACTGCTGTAAAAACCTCGACGTGTTACATATTATATTCAACATTGCAGTTTCTGAACGTTGATAAATGCTGAAGAGTGATATTTTATATTTCAGAAAAAAATATGAAAGCTTTTTTAGGAAAATGACAGTCTAAGTAAATGTGAACACATATTTTCGTTTAATCTTTGTTCACTGTTGTAATAAACTTGACGAGTGACGCTGTGTTTCAACATTACACTTTCTGAAAGGAGAACTGTCAGACTTTTTTTTAAATAAAATTAAAATATTAAAAATTGTTTTTTTTTTAGATAGATGGAAATATGTTAGGTACAGATTAGGTAGGTAACGAAATAATAAGGATGATTAATATGTTGCCTGACTCAGTGTGTCAAACTGCTGACTTCATGGCTGTGGTACGTCAACTTGAGCCTGAGTGACCTGGTAAGGTCACCGGTCTAGGTCACTTAAGCAGAGGTTAGATATTTCCACCGCTAGGAGCAGCACCTCTCGGAAAGACAATTAGAGCAACTCTTCAGGCCTTAGGTCGGTATGACAAAACCGAATGCTGAGGTCTGAAGAGGAGCATTCAAGGAGCATTCGGGCATTCAAGGAGCAGTCGAAGTTATTGAAGTGATTACGAGCAGCAAGAGTCCGAGTCGAAATGGGTCTACCCCCTTTAATGTAAGTTATTTATATATTGTATATTTTATTTAATTGTCTGTTTGGTAATAATATATTATGTTGAATATGAAATGGTAACCTCGTATGGTCCGTACACGCCTTCCGAAACTCCCAGCCTTAGCTAGGGACTACGAGTATGTCTTAAACATAACAAAATGTGGTAACTGCCGGAGTGCCTGAGTGCCTCACTTATTTTGGACCTGAAAAAGGGGGACACCTCACTCGTGGATGAAAGTATCGACCCCCATTGGTCTAAAATAACACAGGCTTTCTCAATTATTTTTTGTACAGAACAAGGAGAGTTAAGAAGAAGAAGAAGGGGTCACAATCATCTAAAACAGTTTAGCAACAATAATTGACATTTGTGTAGTCCATCTCTGCATATCACTCACATTACTCTCATCCAAAAGTGGGGTACCACCCTTAGGCTGAATTTCACCACTTTCCGATAGTGTCTATAACGAGAGGACTTAACGAACGGATTTACGTTATCGTATGTTTTGCTTACGACAGTGCGATCGCAGAGAAACAAGTGCAAGCGCAAGGTATTTGTCGTAAGCTAAACATACGATAACGGGTCTAAGGGCCAGCAGTGATTTTACATGGTTGCAGAGAGCAGAGAGAAAAGTCGATAAAGAAGCTTTAAACAGATCGGGAGAAGAAACAACACAGAAATCAGTTCCAAGTACCAAGGCTCTAATTTTACAGTTAGGAAAGGTCTATCAGTTTTATGATTGTTCAGTACTATTATCCTCGCCAGCAATACCAAATATCTCCCGCCATTCAATAAATGAGAGATAGGTAAACTCAGAAATCATCGGGTCACCCATCTCGGCACTAGCTTTCTTACCAATATAAATAAACAGACGTACCCAAGTAGGTACGATGCCCTGGCCAGGAACATCAGCGACGAATAATAAAATAACTAACATTAAGGTAGGCAGAGAGATTCAAGGACACCTAGGCCCCCCCCCCCCCTCAACCCTCGAGAGAGCTACAAAATTCTTATCCAGTAATTCAGAGATATCTCGGACACTAGCCCAGACCAAACGACGTCAGGCTAGCCCTCAAGAACGGTCTGAAACCGAGCGGAAAATACTTAACCCTTGCTGAACAAATCAGCCCCTTCTGAGCGGATATGGACCGAGACGTGGGCCACTTCCGGACGTGCGCCAAAAGCTGTTGCCACTTCCCTCCACCTCACAAACTCAAAGACGCTCTCACTTATAGTGATCAAAAATTAGCGGAAAGAAGATGGAACCCGCGACAGAAAAATATACAAATCCCCCCCTTCATCCCTCCCCCCTTAAAGTAAACCCCAAGTCAGGCTCCCAAGAGTTGAGAGAACCCAAGGCCACATGAATCTCTCCACCTCCTATATTAGTAGGTTCACGGATTCATATATCAGCAAAATCTCAATTAAATAAGTTAAGTTCAATTAAAGTTTCATCTTAGAAAGTATCAAGTTAATTCTCAAATTGAATTCAGTTCGAATATCAAAGTTAAGTTCATTAAATTTCAAGTTCAAGTCAAAGTAAAATTTCAAAGTTCAATGCAAAAGCTACACAAGAAAAGCCAACTTTCCTCCTTTAGACATACCACGTCACTGTTACCACGTCACTGTTACCACGTCACTGTTACCACGTCACTGTTACCACGTCTTTGGCCTCACTGGCAGTGAACATTAAGCGCCTCCACGCGTACCATACCACACTCGACCCCTGCCCTTCCGTACCCGGCTCCATCTGTGGGTCTTGGTTGCCCTTAACCTCCTGACAAGGTGTCAACAAGGCTTTTCACTTGCTCTCGCAGGACCACTCTTTCACTGTCATCAAGGACAAAATCAACATATTCGTATCCCAGCATTTTTTCCCGTGTGGTGCGAGCCTCTCCCCCACATTTCTCCAGTAGATACAAAAAGCTAATTAAATCAGCCGTACCACTTTGAAATTTTTTCGGCCGTGGGTCGAATGTGGTACTTCCTCTCTGGTAACTGGTGCAGAGCACTTTTTTGGGATTCTTCTCCTTTTTCCCAAGGCCCCATGAACGTGGCTTGATTGTCCCCGGCAGCGCTTGGTAGCCATGGTTCTCACAATACTGGAGAACGTGATCCATGTTTAGTTAAACGTTAGTGGACCCAGCACCGCCTCAACCAGAGTTAGTATTAGGAACCACCACCGAGAAACTGTCAAAAATAACTTAGTCAAAACCCACGAAAAAGTAATAATAAATCCTAAGCGCTTTCGACCTAGACGGTCATCATCAGAGGGGTACAAGAAGGGAAGAGACAGATAAACCTACTTGGGTGTTAGCCGGCCCGAAGTAAGTTGATCTGTCTTAAGCAGCACAGAGGAGGAGGCACGAGGACTTATACCACACCACTCCTCTGCTGTCTTTGTCCAAAACATCTAACACGTGCCCACTTGATATGTAGGTTTTCCCACGACGCATAGCTTTATCTGTGATCGCTCCCTCTTCACCGCTGTCTTCTCCAGCACAAGGTAAAGGTACCAGTCAGCTCTCCACCAAATAATAGTACACATGACCCGGGTTGAACGATGTAGGAATGTCGCAGGACGGAAATGTGTCCCAGCTGCCACTTGTAAGAGCTGGTTCTTGAACAACACCTGGAATCACACAGAATTCTTTTTTAATACAGAGGTTGCAGTGAGCGTCATACAGCCGACTGGTGCAGAGTGTGTCTGATAAAAGATAGTACCTACCAACAAGTTGCGAGACATCTATGAAAAAGCGGACAAATAACAATGATTTATTCCTAAAGAATGCACTGTGAAGAATTCTATGAAGTGATTAACAGTTCCGTGAGTTCACTGCTTGGTGAATGGCATTGGTGAATAAAATAACTAAATAAAGATTAGTCAGTAACTCCATTCCAGATGCCACCAGGTAGACTTGAGCACACAATGAAAGTGCCGCTGATCAGAGGAAAATGACAGTGAATTAGATCTGAAGAGGAAAATAAAAATGTGAATACTAACCTTGCTTTGCTCGAAGCTTCAGTTCGTGCCATTTCCCTCCATCCACACCCGGAAATATGTCGACATCACCGCAAGCAATAACATCAGCAATCCTGTAACAAAATGACAATCATTAGTTCAAATAACGGTGTAGGTAATAGGCAAGAAGCATTAGGTACCTATAGGTACCTTCAATCTACCTATGCCTGTAGGCCTTGCCGAAAGGTTGTTTTCAAATAGGTAAGTAATTCAACCAAACACAGACGTACATTTCACGTCATGAAACCAAGTGTGCCCTTGTGCAATCTTTGAATCCATTTCGCGCTATAATGTACAATTACTCGCCTCCAACTGCAAACAATGAGAAATATTTACCTTTTAACAAGTTTCTCTTTCTTCCCCTGCTGGTTCAGACCCCGACATTCCAGCCATCTTCGCAACCCTGCCACCGAGTTGTCCTCAATGTTAAATCGCAATAAAACGGCACCTGACACATCTTCTGGCACCAATTTTACGTCTAAAATAGTCTCTTGAGACATTTGATCTAATTAAAAAACAAATTTACGAAATAAAAACACTGAAAAAGCACAAAAAAACCCCTAAAATAACGAGAGAAAATAAAATTACCGTAAACAATCTACGGTACCCACAACCACGCTTTGTTTGTTCGAACATGTTGTTGTTGTTGGCAATGGTGCCGCCATCTTGGATTTACAAACCAAATAACTCCCTTCTCCAGAGGGCTCTCGCGTGGCCAGCGCGTGGCATAATCATAACTATAAATATAAATACAGTAGATTTTTATATAACGATATTATAAATTATATTCATTTTGACAAAATAACGTCAACTCTATTTCGCAGTGGTAACAGACTTCTGCTGTTGATTTTTGATTTCCACTATTTATTTACACTATCCGAATATGGCATCTATAAAATTAGCCGTGACAGTTACAATTTTCCAAGCTACACTGTGTGCTTCTAGTGAAATGTATTGCAAAATGCAAGTGAGACTATTTAAGGCGCAAAAGTTCCCGCCATGGTCTCCTGTAAAGTGCTGAACCAGCGTACCTTTCAGTCTCTTGTAAAATGGCGTTTCTTAGTTGCAGTGTTACAGGTTGTCTCAACTCACAGAGATCGAAAAAACAGTTAGGATTCTTTTGTTTCCCAAGGAATATTGAGAAGCAAAAAATGTGGCTGGCGGCCTGCGGGCTCCCAGTATCGTATAAAAACTATTCAAACCGGCGGGTTTGCTCGTCGCATTTTTCGGCCGAAGCCTTGTGTCAAACTCCCGCAGGCTTGAAACTAAGACTTGGGAGTGTCCCAAGTCTGTTTTTGCCTACCCTACCCTACCCTACACCTGTGACGGTGCCTGTGAAACTAGCCCCACTGTCCCCGAGAGTGTGCCGAGTGTGCCCACTGATTCCGAGAGTGTGCCGAGTGTGCCCACTGATTCCGAGAGTGTGCCGAGTGTGCCCACTGATTCCGAGAGTGTGCCGAGTGTGCCCACTGACTCCGAGAGTGTGCCGAGTGTGCCCACTGATTCCGAGAGTGTGGTGCCCACTGTCTTTGACAGTGCGCCGAGCGTAGTGAACGAGTCGTCCATTAAGGAGACACCAAGGGGCAGGAAAAGAACTCGAGAGGAACCTCTCTGCCAGTGTGGGGAGGTGACAACAGTTCTGCACATCCTGCTGTCCTGCCCCCTCCTTCAACAGCTGCGGACCCAGCACCAGCTACCCCCTGACATGGCGCAACTGTTATCCGACCCCCTGTTTACCCGACCATTACTGAGGTTTTCACAAGACGCCCAGCTATTCGCACTCATCTAGCCGACTCGTCACTCATAGCCCATACCTCCTGTCCCTAGTTGCTCTGTAGTTTTACTGGTACACTGTAATATTTACCATTGAAAAAAAAAATAGACCGACAAAAAAAAATATATATATATACCTATCTCTAAGAATAAAAGAAACAGAAAAAAAGAGGCCGATGATGTAGCTCCTGGCAATGACGTACCGTGACCTATTGTGGTAATGGCCATAATGCCTTGTAGCTGAGGCCAAAAAAAAAAAAAAAAAAAAGAACTCGAGACACTTCAGTCGAGACACCTTTGTGTAAAAACCGGCTTTCCTTTGGGCGCTTTGGGGTGGAACGGAGGGAAGTAACGCCTCGCCGACGGAAAGTTTTACAGTTGACAAGGTACGGATACTTAAATTTCTCAAAGCATTGAAACAACCCCTTTCTATCACTAGCACTCCATTACAAATACTCTCCATAACGAACTTGGCCCAGTTTTGGCCTCAACACGTTACTCTTCACTCCAGTCGCATAACTTATTCGTTTTTGATAAAAATTGATGGAGAAGTGTCTTGTAACGTAGTTTGAAGTCGTACTGAACGAAATTCTACGAAATAATAAATGCTTGCAATATTGGTAGGTATTAATCACGTTTCTTTTATTGGTTATGACATTTTTTCCAACGGTAGAAATTCTTAAAAATTGGTGAAAATGGTATCAGGTAGATGTGTTGGTGGACACCTTTGTACCAATTTTCGTTGAAATCTTTAGGATGATATATAACCAGAGCGAAGGCTAACGCTCCAAATTTTCGGCCCATTTCCTGCTCGTTCTTTATTTCCTTGTGTAGTGTACTCAATCATTTCACTTTCTGTACTTTCGCTATTTTCTTTCCAGGTGTTACCGCAAAGCTTTGAGTCGCAAGGAAAATAAAATTAAAATGCTCAAAGCTGAACTGAGAGCAGCTGCTGAAATAGAAAGAACCCAGTTAACATCACAGATGCCGGAACTTTTGAAAATGCTGGTGGACGGTCAGCGCCGCAACGGTAGCCGACGTAGTGGCGGAAGGAGGTGGACACGGGAGCAAAAAACTTTAGCAGTGTCACTGTTCGCGAGGTCCCCGAGAAGTTACATGTTCCTACGTAAAGGGCTGTCATAAAGCGCCATATGCGCAGGGTTCCGGTAGAAGTAGGGGTAAACGACCACATCTGCAGGACCATGCGAGGTAAATGAAGGATAGTCGTCTATGTACCGTTACTTTCGATGAAATGGCGATTGAGCCCTCACTACCATACGATTGCAAAAAAGATGAAATAACAGGGTATGTCGATTTCGGGAGTCAGGGTCGGGGCAATGAGTTAGCAAAACACGCTCTAGTGTTTATGGTGCAAGGAGCCGTCCAGAAATGGAAAATGCCTATTGCGTACTATTTTAGTGGCGATTCCGTAAAGAGTGATGTGTTGTATTCGTTAATTAAGGAGATTGTTGCGAAAGTTCTTGGAACAGGGCTGAGAGTGGTCGCAACAGTGTGCGATATGGGCGCGACTAATGTCGGAGCTTTGAACCGTTTAATGAGTTCTCCCGGCGGATCACCCGAAAAGCGCTCTTTCCGTGTCGGTAGCAGTGACATTCAAGTAATTTACGACCCTCCGCACCTACTCAAGAACACTCGCAACAACCTCTTGAACCATAGTGACGTCTCATTTGACGGAGGTAAAGTTGCTATGTGTTTAGACTCCCCGTCGTCCATGCATACTGGAGAATATGTAAAGTTGTTTGATGACTTGTTTGATACTTTAAACTCTGAAAATAATCAGAAAAAAGAAAATCGCAAGCCCATCACAGTCAGGCGGTATAAAGATTCACTGAAACAGTTTTGGCAGAATGCTTACAAGATTATTGATTCGCAACAAACTTTCAATGTCACGAATGAAGGGAGAAAGTTGGTTTCACGTCCCCCAACTCAGAGTGGCTGGCTGACGACGATAACGTCTATAGAGACTTTATTCTTACGTCTTCACAGTGAGGTCCCATTCTTTACCACGAGGAGATTCAATCAGGACGCAGTCGAAAATTTCTTCAGCTCCATACGATCTATCCAGAAGGGTCCAAATGTTGTCCAGTTTCAGGGAGCGTTTAAAAATAATTTAATAACAGTAATGGGGTCTGGGAAGTCTCCTCACTCAAATTGCGCCAATGACGATTCAAAGTTTTTATTTGAGGTGGACGCTTTGTTTCAGGAACAAAATGTCTCGACCACCTCACCGTCAACTGTTGTGGTGCCTCGATCTTCAGGAGATGACACCAGAGTGCACTTTCCACCTCATAACATCGAGAAACGTTTGGTGGTGGAAGCTGCAATGAAGGCTTCAAAAACTGCAGAGGAAGAACCCGCGGCGTACGTTGCAGGCTACGTGGCCAAAAGACTTCTTGCCGTCACGAAAGGAAAAGGAGATGACAGATTCTGTGTAGACTGTTTCACCTGCCTCTGCTCAGACACGAATGTCTATAGCTACGTATCTAACAGAGAATACCGGAAAACCGTGAAAAGTTTGATGTATCCGTCTGCTTGTATGGATGCTGCTGTTCATTCCTGTGTCGACGTCATGTTTCGCGGCCAACGCTCTAAACCAATACTGCAGCAGTCTTTCACTGAAGTGAAACTACTTTCAAGCATACAAAAGTCGATGCTTGAAGAAATCGACTTCTCATGGGTGAGTTGCTCATCCCATAAGTCAATTATTGAATTAGCGGTCATTCAGATTGTCTCACGGGTTTTCATAAAAGCTTGGACGAAAAGGTTTAGGCTCGCTTATAAGGAAGACAGGAAAAATAAACACTTGAAGAAATGAATGTTGGTGGCTGAACATTCATCCATATGCAAATGATTTCTTTCTTGTTTCAGATGCTTCATTTCTAGTTGTTGTTCATGACCTAGCCTTCCTTGTCATATTGCAGAATTACCTGATGCGGCTGTGAATTGTAAATTGTTGGCTGTGGAATGGTTGTGTTGATTCTTGTCTTGTCTTGTTTCAGAGATTCGACAGTGGCTGCTAACACGTAGTACTTCCTGCTGAGAAACAAGGGGGCCTCTGCTGACATTCCCACTATAGTGTCGCTGAGGCGAGGAGTGACGGAGGATGAAGAAAGCAACAGGACTTTTGCGGCGCGGGGAGACGGCGTTGCACCGGTCGGGTGAACGGAGCGACAACTGCCGACTACCTTCTGTTGGACCATCTTTGGTCCAAGTGGCCTTTGATGGAGACATATGCGATGTGGAGGTATTTACTTTTAATTAATGTTATTACTCAAGTGATATGCATGTCGAGGCTGTGGTGGTTTCGGTACCCAACCAAAACTGTAGACTTGTTGACATGCAGAAACTATTGGATATTTCTTAGTTGTGAAAATAATCCCTGCATCCCTACAGTACGAGATTGAGGCAAAATATTACGTTCCTTATAGAACCCATCTATAGGTCCATAACATTTCACTCACCCTTATATCTACCGCTAATAATGTTCAGTGAGCTTCCTCGTGAAATTAAAACCTTCATGGTACTAAAAAATACACATAGGAAGTTAAAAAAGTAAAAATGGTCGATGCAAGTTCATGGTGCTACTAGTCTGACACCCATTGCAGATATGTATCTGAATTTATTGTGAGGAAACTATAGGATATTTAAATGCTCTCATAATTTATGAAGTTAAAAATAACTTAAAAATATCCAATAGTTTCCCCATAAAGTGTGCAGAAAAAATGTAAACAAACACTATTGTGTGGTCGATGTATATAAATTCAACAAAAAGTCATTAAAATGACATTCGGTTCCTTGGTTGGATTTTCAAACATCAACAAACCCACTGTTGCAAAATCTCAAGTTTGTTGTTTTCGTCATAGTGACACCGGGAAGTCAGAGGGGGAGTTTTCCCCGGGTCGGTGAATTCCAGACCCCCTTCAGGGCTGGGAAAGGTTCGCAAGGAAAAATGTCATCAGGTCGAGAGGTGATCCGGCCCACTACTTACCCCCAAATGAATTTATTCTGCTGGTCTATTTGGGATTTTAGGGATGCTGCGGTGGCACTGGTGGCACCCCTGCGTGACGGGATGAACCTCTTGGAGATGGAATTCGTCGCGTGCCAGAGCAACAAACCCCTTGGTGTGCTCGTGGTTTCGCCCTTTGCTGGGGCTGGGGAAATGATGCATGAGGCCCTGCTCTGCAACCCCTATGAAATTGATGAAGCCGCTGAGGTCATTCACAGGTAATGCTGGGCTTTTTAAGGGGAAACCGGAGAGGTTATGTTGACAACAAGGCACTGAGGCCGGGTCACACCGGTTCGACCCCGATATTGTATAAGTTTTTCCGATCGGCATTCACCTCTGATATGGTAATAAGTTTAAAAGTACCTAGATCGAGGATATGGTGTATCAGAATCCACCTAAAAAAAAACGGTTGGTTTCCGTACTAATATGATGGGTTGGGACCCGGTATTTTGTATTGCTGCTAGCCGAGGACAGTGTGTAATTCTCGAAATGGTCTAGTTGCAAGGCTTGTCCCTCTACCCCTCGACTTCTCTCTATGGTTCTAAATGAGACTGGTAGTTGCATGAATTCCTTCGAATTCCTACAAATGGTGATCCAACACCCGTCATAAATACAGTATGTCATACATCTCTCTAAGGGTGCGTTAAACTGGAGATTTTGTCATATGTTTACCATGTTAAATTTAACTTTTACTACAGATATTCTCCGAGAAAATCTCCAGTTGTTTTTTAACTGGGCATGGTGGGACGCACCCTAATTATACATAATGTGGTAATATTTTGTTTAGGGCGTTGACGATGCCTTAGGATGAGCGTACGCTGTGTATGAACTACCTGCGTCGCCAGTAACAGGTCCACGACGTGAAGAACTGGATGCGATCCTTCCTGAAGGCGATGGGAACTCTGATGACTGACGAGGATGATGACCTGCCCACCACCATGGACCCGGTTACCCTCGATGACTTTGACGAGTACCTCGCCAAGTATGTACCTCCATCATTGGTGTCTTGTTCTGAGATATAATGTACGTATTTATAGCAAGCAAATTTACATGCTTCTTTGACGGTCGTTATAGAGAGAGACCCTAAAAATTATTTCGTTCTCGAACAAAGTGTCTATCTTGCACCCCATCAGATAGATCTCAGAAGAAGGGTCATGGTCATTGGGTCATGGTCCTAGTAATTTGTTCCTGTAAAATACAGGTACATTGGTTCTACGCACAAGCTAGCCCTACTCCTGGACTACGACGGGACTCTGGCACCTATCACGCCTCATCCAGATCCGGCTATCCTGCCCACCGAGATCAAGCACGTACTGGAACGTCTGAGCAACTAGAGCGATGTCTACATAGCCATCGTGTCTGGCCGCAACGTCGATAACGTCAAACAAATGGTAGTGTATACCTAATGGCTTAATGGCCAAAAAATTGGGCACTAGAGTGAGTTTTCTTCTCAAATTCTGGGAAAGATATCGAGTAATTTTGGAAACATTTTTTATTGACAAAAAACAATGTAAAATCACAACGCAGCCAGTTAATTTCAGAACATTTAAATATCCAACAGTGTCCTAAAAAAACTGGTGGAAAGACGTACGTCGCACGTCTTATTGTTGCTGTTTGTTGCCGTTTCTTTTAATGTCCTTTCCCTGAGTAAGCTTTTTGTTATAGACCCGTTCGTTATAGAGAGAGAGATACTACTATATAGGGTAAGCGTAAGTAGTGACGAGGGATAGAAGGAATTTTAATGCACAGTTTTGTCTTTTTTTGGTTATTAGGTGGGAATCAAAGGAATAATGTACGCCGGGAGTGAGTTCGAGGACAAAAGTGTTGGGCCTGCTTAAGGCGTTACAGGAGCAAGTGTGCAAAGAGGGGGCGTGGGTGGGTAGAGAACAAAGGCGCACTCCTCACCTTCCACTTCAGGGAGACTCCCCCCTAGCTACGCCCCGTGATGGCTGAGCAGGCCAAGCAACTCATTGAAGCCGCTGGCAAGCTAAACATTCGTTCCTTACCTTATAGATAAAGTTCGTACATTAATTAATCTCAAAATAGTAGCAAAAAATTTATCTTGTCGTTAACCATCGTTATGATAATGGCGCTGTAGGCAGGATGGTGAAAGACACAAACTTTTCTTTTCGGGAGGATAGCGCTATAGTAAACTTTGAGAGAGAGCTATTGTAGACCTCAGGAACTGGAGAAATCCACCCTATGTTGAGATTTTACGATCGAACGATGTTGATATAAACCCAATAAAAAATTCGCCGAAAAATACTCGATCGTGAAATTGCCATTTACTGAAAACTTTCACTTCGTGCCTTGAGTTCATCTTCTTTCGTGTGGCAGGTTTCCGTGCAAGCGATGCGCACTGCGCGATTGAAGTGATGCCTCCAGTGCAGTGGAACAAGGGGGCCTCTCTATATATTCTGCGCACAGCCTTCGATGTTGACTGGAGCAAGAGAGTCCGCATTATGTACACGGGCGATGACACGACCGATGAAGATGCCATGCAGGTATGGTGTTTTATGCCATGATAGACAAGTAGAGTTAGGTTGAGAGTGGAACAGTCAGTGAGGAAGAGAGAGTAAGAGGGATGAAGATGCAGGTATGTGGTATGTTGTGTAAGTTGGAACCTTGAAAATTTGCAGAAGTGTTTTTGAATAGATGCTTTTACGTCTTATGCATCCATTTGGAGGTGGGCCAATAACTTGGCCCAATTTGAGCCAAAACGTGTTGGTTGTCACTCTGGTGGCACTGTTCAATCAGTTTCAATCAAAGTTTGGTAGGGAGGTGTACTTTAACCTAGTTTGAAGTTTTACCGAACGAAATTTATCCAACATAATAATTATGGCCAATATTGGCATTATCGTAGGAAAATATTAGAAAAAATGGAAATCAAGTTTTTGATTGGTTAGGTCACATTTGCAACAACACAAATCGACGGATTTCCTTGAAAATTGGTGAAAGTGGTCTCAGATAGATGCTTCAAGGAAGTTTTCAATAGATTTTCATTTTCTTGGAAACGTATAATCTGAAAGTCAAAATTTTGCACGATGACACAACTTTCTCAGCCCTTGTAGGAACTATTGTACATACGGGCGAGAAAGTAAGGACATAATTAAACAGCATTGAAAGGAGAGTACCAGGTCTCCAAGGCCTTTTAAAATTCTGGGATGTTTGGGCTAATTTGCGATTCTGCTGTGTATATTTCGGTTAGTAGTAGTTGTCGTACATACAGGATAAAAGCCACGCATATACTAGGTTAACTAGGTACTCATATTACAAGATTTTAATAACTCACTACTTTGGTGCTTGTTACAGAAACATTTTGTGAAGGTGCAATTTGTGGACTGGCCGGTAAAGGTGATTGTCACCAGACTGTTTCGCTGACTTCTTTGTGGAGGCGTCAAGTAATGAAATCATACCGCTCCACACACGTGTCATAACAGCAACGCTTGAGGAAAGACCCCTCCACCTGAATGGGGGTCGAAATGAACATTACAATGCGCCTATCTCAATGTCTAAACTTGAGCACGCCTTAAAACATTCCCGCAACAGCTCTCCGGGGCCGGACACAATTCCTTACGCCTTTCTGCAGCACCTTACGCCGCCCTTACGCCAGTTCTTGATCAATGTCTACAACGCCATATGGGAAAAAAACCACACATTCCCTCTCGCTTGGCGTCATGCCATCGTTGTACCAGGAAAAGACCCCAGCTCCCCCAGCTCCCCCAGCTCCCCCAGCTCCCCGGGCTCCTGCCCGATCTCCCTCACGAACTGTTAATGCAAGATACTGGAAAGTATAATGAACAATCGACTCTCCTGGCTACTTCAGCACTTCCAGTGCGGCGCCAGACGTGGCCATTCAACTACCGCACTACACTGCACACAGTTAGCCACCATCAATGGGGTGCTGATCGCACCACTGTCCTCCGGCTCTACTGCTCGCTTGTGAGGTCTAAGCTAGACTATGGAGCCACAGTGTATGCTTTCCGCCAGCCAGCAATTGCTTCAATGTCTCAATGTGGTCCACAACAAGGCTCTCCGCACCTGCACGGGAGGTTTTAGATCATCATCTCCAATTACCAGCATTGCTGTAGATGCCAATGAACCGCCCTGACTCATCGCCACACCCGCCTCCTCCTACGGTACTTCGCTCATGCTTATTACCAGCCTGCGCATGTTGCGCATTCAGCTGTCACTAGCTGCCCACTGCAGCCTCTGTATGATCGTCGCCCACTAGCATCGAGGCCCCGAACAGCCATCGCCAACACCACCCTCTTCCTGCCAGAAGTACCACCACTCACGCCTCTGCATAAACCACCTTGGAACCTGCCGGAGGCGACGTGCAACACCCCCCTCAGTGCACTCTCAAAAGCAGCCACCCCAGCGACAGTCTACAAAACTCACTATGACCGCTTCTCCACGCTGTACAACACGTGGGCACGTTTTTGCATTTATGGCTTAAAGAGCACAAACGTTGGGGCCGCCTTCATTGCCATGCCAGCGCACCTTGCAGTCCCTGAACACCACTCCCCCCCCCCCCCCCCCCCTGTTGTGGGATTTTCACTGCTGAATTATACGCCGTCTACCATTGTATATGCTCTACATTCTGGGTCGGAGGATCACTCAGGCAGTCATCTTCGTGTACAATCTGGGGGTGGTGGAATCGATTCAGTGCCTGTACACGATATCACCCATCCTGAACGCCATTGCCCTGCTCTGTTCCGAAATCTACCCAGCTCTGGGGGCCTCCTGCACATCGTATGGATCCCAGGGCACTGCGGCATCCAGGGAAACGAAGCAGCAGACAGAGCAGCGCGAGTGGCGGCCTCTACGCTGTCGGCTTCTTTTCCACCACCAGTGACAAACGACAGCCTCAGGGAGGAAGTCCGCCTAGCACAGCTGCGAATAGGCCACACGCGCCTAACGCATGGATACCTCATGGCCCGCGACGCTCCCCCCCCCCCCCCCCCCCCGCCCCCCCCCCTTGCCCTTGTGGAGAAGACCTAACCGTGCGTCACGTGTTAATGAACTGCTCAGCTTATCTGTCTCTTCGTAGCTGGCCCGCAACCCTAGACTTGGGTGTTGTGCTAGGGGACAGCGAGGGTGTCGTCCTGGCCGTGATGGCCTTCTTGCGAGCTAACGCCCTGCTCACCAAAATCTGAGTACAGCTGAAACGGCGAGATGACGCGAATGACGTCCCTACCATCCCTGCGCCGAAAAATGCGACAACAACAACAACCAGTTCCGAGCAGACAACGCAGCTTTCCAAGCATGTCCTTGGTATGGCGAACTACTATGACCGCCGAGACCGCAATAAGTTCTTCACACATTTCATCTTCCTGGGCTTCTCTGCAAACTCGATGGTAAGTAAAAGAGTGAAATAAATATTTTTGCCTTTCCTTATCGATACGTGAGTGTACGTTTAATGATATAAATTGTGGAACTGGGTAACTGGCACGTGCACGACCGTCAGTGGCTGTGGCTACCCAAAAAACTAAACCTGGTGCGCTATTTGAACGCGAAACACTGCTAAGGGGACACTATGTTTACCTTTACTGGGCAGCGAACACTATCGAACGAGAGAAATGTTGTTGCAGTTACCGGTGTCAATGGAGTATTGATAATATGACCTAAAAGTCCAGTGTCCACTGGTAATAGAGAAAACAACTCAAAGGTAGTAGGTAGGTTGTAGGTAAGTACGTAGGTACATGAAATAACAACGCACTACCACCTCTTTTTTGGGAAGTTTCGGATTGTTGTGAGCATTTAATTTCTTTTTTTTGTTTGTCCTGAAAATGGAGTACCATGCAGCCAATTTTATTGAGTAATATATTGTTTTATTCCAAACAGATGGAAGGACTGCTGGAGACCTCCGACGTTTGCTGTGGGGATACCATGGATGGGCGCGACCACGACCTGCCTGATTCATCTGCAATTTTTCCTCAGGACTTCTATGTGTAGGGCTGTGTTAGCAGTGGCAATAATGTAGGATGTAGGTAGGTTTCACAGACAAATTGGTGAGAATACTGAGGATATGACCCACTGATAGGCAACTTACTGTTACCTACCCACAAAGACCAACCTTCAGAGCGACCACACAGTCGTGTTTGTTTCCGTTTTTTCTCCACACGTTATAAGGAATATGGATATTTAAATATTGTGAAATATAATATACCTATGTCTTTTTAACGTCGTAAATTATGAGTCTATGTTGTAATTTCACGATGGGCTAATTTTTGACAGTTTTTTTGTTGATAAAAATCTCTCGATCGTAAAATCATAACATAGCCTTATAATTTATGACGTTAAAAAGACATAGGTTATTTCACAAGATTTAAAATGTCCAATTGTTTCCTCATAAACTGTGCATTACAAAAACCTTAACAAACACAATTGGATGGGTGAATTTACATTCGCTATTTGTTTGAGTTTTTACTTTATCATTTTTGCGTCTAAAATTAATTAAATTAACTGACTGCGGTGAATTTAGGATCGAGTGATTCTTGCCAACTTTTGTCCAAAATTAACCGATCGTAAAAACACAGCATAGCCAGTTAATTTGTGTTAGCATATTACATAATATAATTATAATCCTATGTACCTACCTAATCATGTTAGCCTACCGTTCTCTGAGAAACTTCAAATATTTTACTTTTTATTTTAAGTGTTAAAATATTGACAGAACGTTTCTAACACGTTGACGTTTTTTTTACAAGTAGGTATGTACCTACCTAGGTACCTACTCACCATTTCTTTTGATAACATGTATTATCCAAAATGTGAATGTGTAACAGGGCCCTTTACATACCTATTGTTATTTTTGATGAAATGTGCTATCAATGAATATTGTCTTGCAAGCAGAAAGTTAAAATTATAAATCAAATTATTACGTTTTTACATAATTGGTGATAGGTACATACCTAGGTATTTGAAGTCTCCACTCTTTTATCCGAGAATAGACGGCAACACAGTGGCATAAAGAAAGATTTTACTATGTCATTGGGTCCAGGTACCTATACCTAGGCATCTAGATGTAGGTACCTATACCTAGGCATCTAGATGTAGGTACCTATAACCCAATAACAATAAGAGGCTGTTGGAAGGAAGTGTTGAGGGAGCAGCTGTATTACTTTATATCTACTTACTTATACCTTGCTCATTTCACACCTAAAAGCTGAATTTCCTGTTCACAGAGATATTATCTTTAGGTGTCTACCACCACATGCATTCAGTAAGTAGCCTGAAATTATTGAATATAATTCAGATTTGTTGGAATTGGATATAATATATATATTTTTTTTCAAATTCCGTTATCCATCAACGTATATTTGTTACGCTGAGTTTACAACAAATAGTCTTAGTTACTGTGTAGCTGCAGCGGTGGGCGCCCACGATTATTTGAATTATTTTCCCGCCAAATCCGCCATTTTAGGCAAAAAAGTGCACACGCACTCCGCATGAGCGCCACCGTTGTTATTGTCATCGTAGAGTACATAGCGTCCGGTCGATATTGGCGTTTCTTAATTTGAATTGGACAATGGACAATTCAACTATGGCGGCATCAACGGACGATTGCTTTGATGGTAAGTTTCAATGACGCCCAGAGTGAATGCTCGTGCTTTTTAGCAGGTAGTAGAAAAATTTCGGTGGTCCCCTTTCCCGGACCCTAACCTGACGCCATCTTGGATTTTTTACTTCAAAGAAATCTTTGATGCTATATTTCACAGTCAAAGAAAAATGGCATTTACGTACGCCATTTTAATCCAGGCTTTGTGTAGTCTAATCAATCGTCATGAACAACAATTTGGTTTTGTGCGAAGCAGAATTGTCTGCAATTGTTCTTCCACTGATACTGAAACGTAAACAGTCCCGACAGAGACAGACCAGGGATAGAAAAACGGAGAATAAGAGGTCCTCATGCTATGCTACTCTATGCTACCTGTTCCTTCTATTATTGTAATCTGAGTGTTTTGTATTGCATAAACGTTCCGATAATTCGTAATTCTCAATGCATAATTTCACCAACTCAATCGTCCACTTCGCCGCCATTTTCAACTTTGATCAAAGGTAAACAACAGAGCTTACATTTGATGAAATATTGGATGAAAATATTTGATGACCAATTACACGATCAAATATTTTATGAAGTAATTTATTTCTTCAAAACTTTGATGGAATCTTTGACCGTGGAATACTGGCCTTAGCGTGATTTCATTTGAAGAGCGTCAGGAATTTTGCGTTATTTTGCGTAGGCCATTCTTGATTCTTGACGTTGGCAGGGCCGGCGACAGCGGGGGGCAGCCGGGGTAAATGCCCCGGGGTTATTGGAGTTATCCTGATATTTTTCACTGATTGTGCCAATGCAAAATTTTATTCGTACCTACCATGAAATGGCGTTGAAGTGAAGTGCGAAGGGGAAGAAAGGTTTATTTGCCAGGTATAGGGCCTTGGGCCTTGTTCCTGTCAATCACCTTCATTATCCCTACCCTACTGTCATTTTTACAACCCTACATATTCTAAGAATATGGTGAAAGCTCCAGATCTTCGTGGCTTCTGCTTTTCGTAATGCAATTTTCTATATTGTTCTATATATGTTTTTACGTTTAGGTATGTAAAATTTCATTATTCATTTATCTTCTGCGAATTTTTCTCACGTCTAGCCAGTTAGGTAGTTTCGATTCGGATGACAGAGAGCGGAAATCATAGGTATTTGCATTATGTTCTTTTCTCCCCTCACCCCCCTCCGCCAATAGGGGTAGGTACCACTCAAAAGAATTGGCACGAAAATATATTAATTTTCTTTTTTCCCAGGATGAATTTCCCCAAAAAAGCTGTTCGCGTGGTGTCAGTGATCCAACCTGAGCTTACCACCTTCCTATACCTGCGATCTGCACTATTCGAACTCACATCCACCTTCTTTAGGCAAACCTAAAAACCATCTCTTCCATCCACCAATCTAAATCGGTTATTTTCTCATTTTCCAGATGGGCATGGACGTTCCAGCGGTGGTGGCACTCCCAGTTATTCACCTCCTCAACAGGGTTTCCCACCGCGCACCGGGCCACTCCCTGCTCTACCCTGGCAGCCAGTAGCCTACCCGTCGGCGCCGCACCAGCCTCGATACATGTTTCCCTCTGTGGCGCCGCACCTGCCTCGATACATGTTTCCCTCTGTGGCGCCGCACCTGCCTCGATACATGTTTCCCTCTGTGGCGCCGCACCTGCTTCGATACATGTTTCCCTCTGTGGCGCCTCCACCCGGGTTCGATTATCCCAACCATTTCGTCCATACTCCGTACCACCAGGTATCTTTTATTAAGTATAACGTATTTTGTAAATATACCGTAAGAAGCTATTAAACCTACCACAACCGAGCCAGGAAAAAGTGCACTTAATCTAGTGAGTGTGCGCAGTCCGTGAACAGTAGGTATCTGCGCCGATCTAGATCCTAGATCTAGGCCGGAATAGGTTTTGTTCTAATTTGCGCTAGATTTAGTCACTAAATAAACATGGCTGGCGTCTTTTCGTTTTTAATTTTTTTAATTTTTATTTTTAAACGCACGACAATATGCGCCG
The DNA here is from genome assembly GCA_950004255.1 of Mesopsocus fuscifrons. Classification (NCBI taxonomy): domain Eukaryota; kingdom Metazoa; phylum Arthropoda; class Insecta; order Psocodea; family Mesopsocidae; genus Mesopsocus; species Mesopsocus fuscifrons. The sequence continues at coordinate 1,384,777 of OX465378.1, forward strand.
ATGAGTAGTTGGTTTGTTACGTGTTTTTGTCCGAAGCCGAAGCCAGTTTTAGTAGTGGGCCGAAGCCAATACATCCATGTCGGAAGCGGTAAATTTTTCCGTTCCGCCGGGATTTGAACCCGGACCTCTCAGGACTGAGAGGCACATTCATTTCGTTCATATTTCTTGCTTGGAATCAACATTTTCAGTGAAATAAGAGTGTTTTAAGTTGTTTTTAAAGGTTGTAGTTGAGGGAAAATTGTATACGGATGGTTTGGAAAGGAAACTGCGATTCAGAACGTAAGTTTTAATAATTTTAATGGCATTTTGTGTTTCTCACCTTGCGACTGCTTACCTTATGTACAGGAAATGCTGAAGACATGAGGCAAGGCAGTTATGATTGTGGTTAAAATTGCCAATGATTTTTATATGGATGATAACAATACATTGAGAAGCTATGGGCTGTGCTATGGGGAAGTGTTCGGTATACGGTGAAGCCCTAGTCTTCCTATTTACGAGGGGAGAAACGTCAGATAGCCATTCCATTCCTCCAACCAATTCCGTAGCAAATACCTGTACCTACTTAGGTACGTACCTCTTGCAAACTAAAGCAATTTTAATGCCATAGAACCGAATACAACGGAGTCAGCTACATATTATTCACGCTCAGTTGTCAGTGTATGGCCTCACACTAGAGTCCACTACTTCTATTATAGTCACTTTTTTTTTAGGCTCGTGTGTGGTATGCTTTACAAAAATTCACTCGTTTCCTCAGAAAAATACCAGCAACCCCCATTTAATTATTTTTTATTTCATTCGTTTCTTTACTCTTAATATAATATAAATAAAAATGTACTGCATATTTGTATTTTAAATTTTATTGGTCTCTTTTTAGGCGTTACAAGATAGACAGGTAGCAGCCAGCTTGATGATGATGGCGGCAAACGCTCTTCTCCACCCTTACATGAGCTCAGTTCCAATGCCGCCACCTTATGTTGGCCCGATGCCGGCGACACCTTCCATCCCTCATGTTCCGTCAGCAGCTACCCGCGGCAGTGACTTGGGTGACGCGTTGGTTGCACCAGCCGAGTTCAATTTTGTACCTGGAGTAGAAGTGCCTCCTTCAGTGGCTGAGTCGTGGGGAGTGATTGAGGGACCATGGAGACCCTTAAGCCCTCCCCCGCGGCGCCAACATCTTGTGGAAGCTCCTCCACCATCACGAGACGAGTAAGTTGTGTTTGTGCTTGAGATATTAGTAGAGCAAAATAAAAGCGAGGAGGGATGTGTTTTTAATTTAAATAAAGGGTCCGACAACAGTCGCACTTAACTTTCTCGCCCCATGTGATTTTTTATTTTTTTTTATTTTTTGGAGATTTTTTTGCGGGCGTAATTTTTAAGCAATCCAAAATCGGTTGAAAATGACCCAAGAGCATCTATCTGAGATCACTCCCACCAAGTTTCATGGCTGTCATTCTATTACTGTAGTCCCAAATGCGTTCTAACCATTCAAAAACGTGGTTTCTCATTCTCAACTCATTTTCGACACTTTTTTGACAAAAACGGCCGTAATTTTGAAGATAACAAAATTCTGTTCGACAGATGTTTAAGTTATATGGTTCTACACAAATTTACCAAATTTCATGACAATCGGTCAATAAATGTGAATGGCGCCGAAACGATCGAACTTTGGTCCAGAACGGCCGTAATTTTCAACCAATTCAATTTTAGTTGAAAATGACCTCGAAGCATCTATTTGTCAACACACATACCAATTTTCAGTGTTATAGATTGAAAAGTGTACCGTCGGCGCTTGTCTAAGTAACCAAAAACACGATTTTTGAATTATTTTGGCGGTTTTTTGACAATAGCGGCCGCAATTTTTGACCAATCAAAAAATCCTTGAAAATGCCCCTCGGCAGTGATTTTAGACAGGTCCATACCAAATTTCATCAAAATCGGATGAACGGTATAGGCGCTAGAGCACTGCACGGACTGACTGACGGACGGACTGACTGACGGACTGACGGACGGACAGACTTTTTCCAGAAACCACTTTTTTGGACTCAGGGGACCCCCAGGATCATGGGAAACCCAAAATCTCAATTTCGAAATTTTGCACGAAAACAATACTTTCTCGCCATATATGGCTAGCGAGAAAGTAAAAAAGGGTCCGACAACAGTCGCACCTGACTTTCTCGCCCCATAATATGATTTTTTTTTTTGAGATTTTTTTTTTGTTTTGAGATTTTTTTGCTGGCGTGATTTTTACGCAATCCAAAATCGGTTGAAAAATGATCTATGAGCATCTATCTCAGATCACTTACACCAATTTTCAAGGTCATTGGTCGATAAGTGTAGTGTCAAATCCGTCTTGACCAATCAAAAACGAGTTTCTAGTTTTTTTCCAATTTTTGACATTATTTTGTCTATATTGGGTGCAATTTTGAATTGATTGAATATTCCTTCTATCAATCTTTAAGTGTTGTTATTAAGCACAAGTTTATGGATTTTAGTGAAATTCCGGCTTATACTGTTCATGGGGCTACCCAAGGCAGTGAGTTGGATGACGCGTTGGTTGCACCAGCCGAGTTCAGTGCTCCCAATTTTGTACCTGGAGTAGAAGTGCCTCCTTCAGTGGCTGAGTCGTGGGAAGTGATTGAGGGACCATGGAGACCCTTAAGCCCTCCCCCGCGGCGCCAACATCTTGTGGAAGCTCCTCCACCATCACGAGACGAGTAAGTTGTGTTTGTGCTTGAGATATTAGTAGTACAAAATAAAAGCGAGGGGGGATGGGTTTTTAATTTAAAAAAGTTTCAAAAAGTAAGTACATTTAAGAATGTTGGAGTTTAACTTTTTTGTTGGTGGGACTGCTTACAGCAACGGTCAAAGGACTATGTCAATTTCGTCAATATGTAGTTGGTTATAGATTGGATTTTAAAATGAGTTAGTCAGAAAACTGCATAGTGTTAATCCCAAAATATACCTACTTTTAGTCGATTCACACAAAAAAAGGTGGTCTTGTAACGCTCTTAAAGCTTTAACTGAGACAAAATTATGGATTATCGATCAATTTGCTGTTTTGTTTAATTGAAATTTGTTTAATTTCAAGGCGAGTGGGCAGCAGTGACTGCGAAGTGGTGGAGGTGTCGCTGAGTGGGCACAGCCTGCATAAGGTGCTGCTGAGGGGGAGTCCGTACTTGATCGTTGAGGAGGTCACCCAAGAAATGACGCCCATTCGAGACCGCGCTACACTGCTGGCTTGCATTGCCAAGCTAGGCATTGGAAGCTACAAAGAGCACCCGCTGTCTCAGCTCGACTTTGAGTTGGTGCATAGAACTTTGCTGTCGTAAGTTTTTACTTCTTTATAATGTTGATTGGTCCTTTCAGGTTGGGTTGTCATTTTTTCGAAGATCTAAGCTTGAAACATTAGCACTCCCACTGGATGAAGCCGATTGACTTTTTTGACTTTAACTGAATGAAGAAGGGGGGAGGGGGGGGGCTGGTTCTTAGTAGTGCTGGATATTAGAACACAGTGGATAGTTTTTTAAATTTTCTAGTCTAGTTGCAAAGCTTCTCTTCAGATGCCTCTTTTGGCTAGCTACATGAGCTCCTTTTTGTCGGTAATGATAGTATGTGCATTTATGTTTTCAGAAAAGGCATCGTTGGCAGTGATGGGCGAGTTGAAATGCACCTGATGCCGCTGCAAGAGCTCGGCCGCTTCCTCTACGTTTTGTTAGTGAAGCCCCCGAAGGGACTAGAGGTAAGAATAGAGTTGGCAGGTAATATATCAACACATGTGAATTGTAGTAGTTGCCTCTTGATATTTCAAGTGGTTTTAAGGTGACTTCTCACCAGTCACAATGCTTGACAGCGGAGTTCCGTGTTTATCTGTGAAGCATCATGGTGTAATAATGGGACTAGTGACAGCATCATGGTGTAATAATGGAACTAGTGACAGCATCATGGTGTAATAGTGGGACTAGTGGCAGCAGTTTGGCAAGCTCAAACTCCGGCGGGCTGACATTTTTTCATTTATCGTGGGCAATGGACATAGAAACAGTGCGTCCCTGGTACTGTAGGTCCCCATCAAAGTGTGGGACCGTTCATACCCGTAGCCTGAACACGTTCTGGAGAGCACAAACAATCTACTAGTACCCTGCTAAAACAGTGGCGAAATTTGCCAGTACCGTATGTATGCTGTTATTTTGTTTCTGTTGTCTACCAGTTTGTCCTAATTGTGTTTTTTTTTCAGGTGTTCCTATTCCAGAACGTCAGGCTGACTGATATTTATCCTGAGGGAGATGATGACGATCGTTCCAGGAAGCGTTGTGTAGAAGAGGAAATCCATCGACTGCTTGCTGCTTACTCCCCTGTGATGAGTTCAAATGTGAATAAGGAATAAGGACACCCTCGTGAAACTGAATTTAGTTGTGATGAATCGAGTACTTCGGTTTATTGTTACAACTGTACCTTTTGAAAAAGCATATATGCGTGTCTTTAGAGGTAGAAAGTGGAAGGACAAGGAATGGAAGCAGGCAAGAAGGGTTGTAGCTTGGTGATGGAGCACTTGACTGTGAACCAGAAGGTTCTGAGTTCGATTCCCGCTTGCCCTGTGGGGTTTCCATTTTTTTCATCTTACATAAGTATTTAGGATAAAAAATAGGAGATTTAATGTGTTCCTTGTATTTGTTCCTTGAGATTGTTTTGGTAGCACTAGTTGTACTTGCAACAGTAACTACTGACGCATTTCACTGACTGGACTTTTTCGACGGTGCGTTGCACGTAACTGTCGAGTGTTTTATTTATGAAAATGTGAATGAAGTGTATTGTAGTGTAGTGTGACCTGAGTACAGGGTAGCCCAACATGGCCGCTACAACTATTTTTTAATTTTTTTGAATTAGTCAAGATGAGTCATTTGACTGCTCCCACAGCCAAGGAGGGACATGTTTTTACTCTGGAGGGCAGTAACACCCTCCACCCTGGCACCCTGGCTTTGGGGAAGGGGTAGATGGTCTGGTTACCGTTCCGGACACAACACATTTATTACTTACCTCATTAGTCTCGTTAGATATACTTTTTGGGTTTAATTGTTCCACAAGTTTGTGGCATTTACTTGAAAGTTCCCATTCGGGATTTGAGTTTGAAGTTTTAAACGTCAGACTGATTTATTTCCTCATTTTATGCTTGACTGTACCGATTTATACATTTACTTACTCATATTACAATATTATAGTATGTATACTTTCCGGGTTTTGTGAGTTTAACTTGGAATTCTCGTTTGGTTCTCATTTTCTCATTGTTATGAACATTGTTAAGAACATCGGGGACAAAATGAGCGGAGTAGCAGCATCAAAATGATGGGTAGATCATTTTCTTCGGCGTTAATTTTGCACTCGACATACGAGTACCTTAGTACTGGTTTCAAATCCAATATGAACAAACTTAGAAAATTTAATGACGACAATAATTGATGGAAATTAGGTACGTTCGGAATTTTCCATTCTTATTAAAAAGAGATCATGACATACTGCGCAGCTACAATTTACATCCAAGAATGAAGAATAACTTGACTCGCTGATGAAGCTTTAAATTTAACATACCTATCGTATCTATGTCGGGCACGATACATATTTAGCTATAATGTTCGTATAATAGCATTGCTCAAGCTTATTACTATGTCAATATGTAGTAATAATGCAATGTCTTTTCATTCTAGAGTTTCTCTCATTTGAATTTGTAGGTAGGTAGTAAGCGTTTCGAGTTGTCAAACCATTACTTGACCACTAATTCCTGAAAGCTCACTGGTGAGAGTGATTTGACGTACCTTCACTCCCTAATTTGCATTGAAAGGAGACAACCTCTGGAATTTACAGGCATGGCAATACGGGCAATTGTAATTTTAAATCTAGGTACCTACTTACAGAAGAATGAAAGAGAATAACCATAAATATGTCATAAATACAATACGTACTACTCAGGTTCTTTAAAATAATACGAAATCTAAGATTTTGTGACGCTTTTTATAAACTTTTACTTTCTCGCCCGTATGTAATACATGGGCTGAGAAAGTTATGTTTTCGTGCAAAATTTCGATTTTGAGATTTTGGGTTTCCCATGATCCTGGAGGTCCCCCGAGTCCAAAAAAGTGGTTTTTAAAAAATGTCCGTCCGACGTACGTACGTTAGTCTGTCGCGCAACTGGACGTCACACCGTTCGTCCGATTTTGCTCAAATTCGGTATGCAGGTACCTAATGTAAATATTACGGGTGGCAATAGCAGCAAGTATCAAGTACCTAAGTACAAGTTGGGCCAAGTTGGGCACCATCGTCCCAGAGGGGGTTTGTTATCCAAGTTGGCGGAACTTTGCAACTCAGCGGCGAGTAATTAGCAGAACCCGTAACTGGGCTAGTGCCACGCCACTCGCATAAGCTTGCAACTCAGCGGCGAGTACTCGTAATTAGCAGAACCCGTAACTAGGCTAGTGCCACGCCACTCGCATAAGCTTGCAACTCGATTATTTCTTATCTCCCACTCCAGTTTGAAACTTTCTGATTTATAGAGAGGGAAATTTGATAACCTTGATGTACTGAGGGAATATTATGTGAGACAGGTAGCTTCCCGTACTTGGGTATACGTGGAAAATGAGAGCTAGTGCACCTATGAGAGCTAGTGCACCTATGAGAGCTAGTGCACCTATGAGAGCTAGTGCACCTATGAGAGCTAGTGCACCTATGAGAGCTAGTGCACCTATGGCCGGTTCTATACCGATCCTATCTAATTTTTTCTGATCGGTATTCACCTCTGATATGTTCCGCATCTCAAGTGAAATGTATACGAGGCCACTTAAAACTGTAGGTCTCCATCTATTCCTAGCATGGTGGCTGGTAATTGGTAGTGCTGCTGCCAGCTGAGCACGATAGATAGGTAGGTATAGGTATTAAATTTAATAAGGGATCATCACAGTAGTGGTAGGTATATGAACAAGGGGCCCACTAGCACTATACCTAATGCCTAATTTACCTCCCTAATAATAGTAGGTTACCTTACATACCTAGGTAATATACCTACCAATATGATTCTTGAGTCTCTAGTTAAAGGCCTTGTCCCCCCACTACTACAACTCTCCCCCTCCCCCCCCCCCCCTCGCTTCCTAGTTACGCCCCTGATGTGCAGGCTGTCATAGAGCAGTAGTACAGGAGGGTCTCAGCAGGATTAATGGCTGCGGTCTGAAGCTGGGCAGTGATTTGTTTGGTCAGCATTGTAATTGAGGCCACAGCCCCCCAATACACCCGTACATAGGTACTTACTGAAGACATTTATAAGCTCGGCTATCCCCTTGCCCCCCCCCCCCCCCCCCCATGTACATTTGTTATGACCAGTTAATGTTGGACTGGAAAAACTTTTGATATGTTCGAGATTGAACGCAGGGTGTGACCCAGCCCCATGTAGACCAGTTGGTTTTCGAGGCACTTTCCCTTCACCTCCTTTGGCATTTTGGGTTCGTTGAGAACCCCGCGAGATCTCGCGATGAAAGGCAAAAAGGTCCTTTGACAATTACTGCCCATGCAAATGCCTTCTAGGGTTCAGTTGTCTCTCTGTAATGTGTACCAACCCGAAGCACACAAACACATATTTATCCTTTGCTCTCTCTTCTAAATATAGCGGTCACCAGTCTATGGCTAGACCATCCATATACCTAGGTACTATAGACTTTCTTTCCCTTATAATTTATAATATATACGTTAGCATACGGTAGGTTGGTACTGGTGATTGCGGTGGCCCATAGGCAGAGATGTTAATATTTAAAGAAACCAAATGAATATTATTTGGTGTGACATCCGTGCTACCAATATAAAATTGCTGGTACCGGCGGGATTTGACCCAGGACCAGACTATTGCTATAGGTATTGTATAGGTATTAATATTTGCAACGACATATTTGCCTGAACATAACGGCTTCCGGGTTTTACCAGCTAAAGCAGAGCATTTGATTGGCCCTCATATTTTCTGGCTGCTAAAATCCTATTGTAGGTACTTTCCATTCCTCCCGCACTGCCTTCACATTTCGCTACAAGCAAAATTGAAAGCATGTTTTTTTTTTCTAGCACAAATCCCTGTACGTGGCATCAGACTACCGTGTGCGGCAAGTGTCACTAGTGATGTGTACTAAGAGGTACGACAACTGCTTGCGATGTGTGCATGATCCGTACTGCGGATGGGACAAGGATAGCGCGAGCTGCCGGCCCTACGAGCCGGGCCTCCTGCAGGATGTCAGCAATTCTTCGCTGTCCATCTGCGACTCCAGTGTCGTGAAAAAGAAGCTGGAGGCCACGTGGGGACAAAGCGTTCACTTGGGCTGCTTCCTCAAGGTCCCCGAAGTTCTGGCCAGTCAGCCTGTTACGTGGTATCATCATAGCAAGGAAAAAGGCCGCTATCAGATTAATTTCAGGTTTGTGGTTTCAAAATTTTATAAGGGTCTTTTTTGTGAGCCAACACTACACCAGGCTCAGGCTGCTGGATGTGTAGGTAGTAGGTATAGTCGAATATTCTGTTTTGCTTGTTTATAATGAAACCTCTGAAGAACAACAAAGTAAACAAATGTCACAGAGAAATTTTCCGTTTTCTGCTTTGCTGTAATGAGAGGAACGGCAACATACTTACTGTCTTTCCGATCTCGGTAGGTACCAACCGAAAAAAAAGAACCAGTATAATAGTCACTCACTCCGTTTTCCAGTGCTGACAAGTAACCTAACCTACATAGATACGCGAGAGCACGGGCTGGTGATCCTGGCCGTGAGCGAAGGGGACGCGGGGCGGTACGACTGCTGGATGGGGGGAGCCCTGCTCTGCTCGTATAATGTCACAGTGGACGCCCACCGGTGCGCCTCTCCGCGCAAAACCAATGACTACCAGAAGATTTATTCGGACTGGTGCCACGAGTTCGAGAAATACAAGATGGCGATGAAGTCGTGGGAGCGCCGACAGGAGGTAATCTATTAGAATACAGTTGTCTCTCTCTATAACGAACAAACCCCCTCTTTATAGCGAGAAAATTTACATGGTTCCTTTACGGTCATTATAGAGAGTATAAGAGAGTATACTGTCATCTGTTTTAGGCCTGTTGAGAGCAGAGGTAGGTCACCAAATTGGTACCTGGACCTTCATCGACCAGGGGAAACTCGAATGAAGGGTCCCCAACCTTTATAGCCTACATTTCCTTAAAATTTTCAGCAATGCAGCCCTCGCAGCAACGACACCCATCAAAACAACCTCTCCAACGAGATCGCACACAACCTGCGGACGCCGTTGGTCTGATACCGCCGCGCCCCGCGCTCCCTTCTCCAATGGTGCTGATACCGCCGCGCCCCGCGCTCCCTTCTCCAATGGTGCTGATACCGCCGCGCCCCGCGCTCCCTTCTCCAATGGTGCTGATACCGCCGCGCCCCGCGCTCCCTTCTCCAATGGTGCTGATACCGCCGCGCCCCGCGCTCCCTTCTCCAATGGTGCTGATACCGCCGCGCCCCGCGCTCCCTTCTCCAATGGTGCTGATACCGCCGCGCCCCGCGCTCCCTTCTCCAATGGTGCTGATACCGCCGCGCCCCGCGCTCCCTTCTCCAATGGTGCTGATACCGCCGCGCCCCGCGCTCCCTTCTCCAATGGTGCTGATACCGCCGCGCCCCGCGCTCCCTTCTCCAATGGTGCTGATACCGCCGCGCCCCGCGCTCCCTTCTCCAATGGTGCTTCAAGGCCGTCTTGCTCGACTAGTTGGCAACAACCCCGACAAGGCGACGCCATCTTTACCATCAACCCCACCGCCTCAGGCCTAGACACTTCACCCCTTACCTAAGCTTAAGGCTGAACAACCAAGTGGCACCAGATTGGTTCCAATTTTTTGTTCTGAAATATAGTAGTTAAATTTGTCTCAATTTAAGATCAGACACGAGTCACTAAACTACAACGTGAACTCACGTTCAAAAGACATATTTCCGAACAAAAGAACATCCAAACATTTCATGTGATATTTGTCACTCCAGCTGTGCGACTGAGGTGGGAGAAATTCAACTCATTTTCCCGATTTCCAGTTATGCCGGTAAAAAGTTAGTATAGTAGTATAGTATAGTATTTTTATTATATTTACACAGTTAATTTTACAAATATTTTGCTCCCCTTGAGGTCTAGGACCTTGTATTGGGATGCTTCTTCATTACATTTTTTAACTCCAACAACGAAGATTACGGTGCTACTCTACTCGTAAATATAGGTTACTAAGTATAAGTGTATAAATGATGACTATAACTAATTAATTGATTGATCTATCTATTCCTATCTATTCTCATAAACCTGCATTGACCATTTTTTTTACTGCGACAATGTATTTTTTTGTTCCACGAAGAGCTTTAATTTCATTAGGTAGGTCATTAAACAGTTTTAATGCTATAAATAGGGGTGAGTGAAAAGTTATGTCTACTCTTTGTTCTGAACAAAAAATAATTTTGGAAACCCTGTGATTCAGCCGTGAAAATCTACAGGGTTGTGATCTACGTTTCTTCGAGAAGATGCCGAATTCGAAAACCCACGTAGGAAAGTATTTCTGTGTTTTTGACCACGTATGTCGAGGAAAGTGCTCGTAGTGTGAAAAATAAAAATTTTGAAAGCTGAATCCTTCTCGAAGAGATTTTGATCGTTCCTCCTGAGATTTCTAATGCTCCCTTTAAGGAAACCCAGCTGTAGTCGTTACACACCAGGCTTGACACACGTATTGTAAATGGATAGCTTAGAACAGGCCATTAGGGCCCCTGCATGTGTTTCCAACTCAATTGTTAATTCAAAGGAGTGCGCAGACTATCATCCGAACAATGTTTGGTTGGTTGACTGTCATCGAACAGCCGAACTATTAAAGGAACGCAACTGTTCTGTTCTCCGACCCTTTCGACTGAACAGTTTGGTTGGACCATGAGGGGCCGTTATGGGACAGACTGGTCCCACTGCCTGGTTAGATCATTATATCCTCGAGAGAATTTACCTCTATTTTTCCCATTGGTGTTCAGAGCCAATAAAAATGATTTGCGACAAAATTCGACATGTGTCTTTTATGAGGGTAGCTATTTAAGTCTCAGGTGAGAGGAGGAAATTGTTAAGTAAGTAAGTAGGAGTCACCTGAGACTTGAATAGGCATCCTGTATCCCAACCCTCATCTGTGCAAAAAATCTGAGAGTCGCTGTCCTAGTACCAAACAAGGTCTTTCTATCTCAGAAAGGTTACATCGTTTGAATGTGCTTAAGGGTTCCCTGATCACGCAGACCAATCAAAGCCCTTCGCTTCCAAGTCCTCGAACGCTGGGCTGTCATTACGTGTCCCTTCACACTCAGACGATCGAACAACCTTTATAATACATAGATCTGAGTTCAAGGTTCCCCAAGAATTGAACTATTTGGTACTTATAGGTATATTAAAAAACAAAATCAAGAAACTGTGAGACCAGCGAGGCAGTTGGTCTCAAGAGCCGTCGATTGCTGTAAATCAAGGGCGTTAGGAATCAATATCAACTATAGCTAAACACAGAAACTCACATTGACAGCATTTCACCTTTGAATATACAGGTAGCAGCTGATTCAGTATTTTATATACGCTTAGACGCTCTCCGTCTCTATTAATGTGATATCCATCTTGACAACCTACGAAGTAATATCTTCTTTCTTCAGGACTCCCCAGAAAAATTCCATCGGATCAGGCACTATCTTTCTGTATAGCTTCTCACATTTCTCTACAAGTTTTCCTGTAACTCCAACAGTGTCTACTTGGTTGACGCTTCCCATTTTCGGAGTAAATTACAAGAGGTATCCTTTCTGTAGACCTCCAATAGATATCATTTTTTGTCAAGCCCTCCTCTGAAGCCCAGGTAGCTTAGAGAAACCATTTCCGATGTAGAAAACCCCCTGAGCTTAAAGATTCAGCCCTCGAGTGCTGATTCTCAAGGCTCAGGGACTCAAATTTCTTCACTCCCTCAAAATTTTCTTCATTCTGAAGATGAGAAGGATTTCCTAACCTAAAAACCTAAATCCCCCCACCTTCTTCTCGATCCAAAGAGCTAGAGGACACGTGAAGAGCCGGTCAAATGTGATGTTGAAAAGACGAAGAAAGTCGGCTGCAAATATTTTCGAATTTCCAGGGTACAGTAAGTCTTCACTGTATATGAAATTTGATGGTATTTCTTCGGGAAGTTAACCCATTTCTTCATGAAGTCATGATACGACTACATCTTACATCTCATCCTCCATGAAGTCATCATACGATTACATCTTACATCTCATCCTCCATGAAGTCATCATACGATTACATCTTACATCTCATCCTCCATGAAGTCATGATACGATTACATATTACATCTCATCCTACATGAAGTCATCATACGATTACATCTTACATCTCATCCTCCATGAAGTCATCATACGATTACATCTTACATCTCATCCTCCATGAAGTCATGATACGACTACATCTTACATCTCATCCTCAATGAAGTCATGATACGATTACATATTACATCTCATCCTACATGAAGTCATGATACGATTACATCTTACATCTCATCCTCCATGAAGTCATCATACGATTACATATTACATCTCACCCTCCATGAAGTCATCATACGATTACATCTTACATCTCACCCTCCATGAAGTCATCATACGATTACATCTTACATCTCATCCTCCATGAAGTCATCATACGATTACATCTTACATCTCATCCTCCATGAAGTCATCATACGATTACATCTTACATCTCACCCTCCATGAAGTCATCATACGATTACATCTTACATCTCATCCTCCATGGAGATATCAAAACAACGCTGGCTCTTTCTTTCCTCTATCCAATTTCGATCCATCTTCCCCTCCCGATTCCTAGAGTCCACAAACACAGTCCCACACAAAGTCCGCGAAAAGTCCCGATGGGAGGGGCGAAGGGGCGGGGGTAGAGACATCCCGCGCGGCCGCCATATTGGACAAGATGGCGGAGTCAACAAAAGGCCAGAGGTATCCCTCACAGTAACTCCAAGGCCGAAAGGTTGACCTTGAGCGGTTCCCCCTTATAAAGCTCCTATAGCCAACATGCTGGTTTTGCAGTCGAGTAGACTGGACTCCTCCCCGCAGTAGGTCAGACTAAATGGTGCGGCGAATTCTATAAACTGAGCGACACTCTCAAACGCCATCCTTTCCGCCACAAAGACCACGGGCAAAGTTTGCCGGTATCTAAACACACAATACAAAAACATTAGCAACAACGTCAAACTGAAACATCCTATCAGATCCGTAAGGGGAGCGTTTTATAATATGAAAAAGAATAGTCGCTTCCATGCAATACTGAGATCACCACCTACTGCCATCTGAGATTCTATCTTGAAGTGGGTAGTCGCAAAATTAAAAAATAAAAAACTAAAAATAGGTCTCTCTGAAAGAAACGACGAATCGTTACTGGAACAGCCTGAAAATAAATGACAGACTTATTATTAATGCAACAGCGGTTGAAACATGAAAAAAGGAGAAGGAACGTTGTTTCTTGACGTTTCTGGGAAGTATAAAAAAAAACTACATTTCTAATGAAAATTCTGCAAAAGAAAAAACTTAGGTACTTGAAATACTTAATTAGAACGAGCTAAAGCGCAGGCTTCGCCTGCTCTTCACCTCGCCACTGCGTGGGGCTAGACAACTGGGCTTTCAGCCTCATAGTTTTGATTTTCTATCAAGGTCGTCCATTTAGCCGTGGCGCGCTGTGGCTAGATGAACGACCTCTAAAAATTCATTGAACGAACGGCGTTAGAGGAAATTTACCTCACCATACCTACCTACTTGCTAGTAAAAAAAAAAAAAAAAAAAATCAAGGGTCCTACAATATCCGCAATTACTTTCTCACCCAGTATCAATTTTTCGTTCTTTTTTTTGTGATTGTATTAAGATTCAGTTTGCAAAATGCGTTCCGAGTTCCGACCATTCAAGAACGTGGTTTCTCATTTAGAGCAATTTTTAAAAAAGAACGGCCATACTTATAGGTAATTACGAAATTCTACTCTACAAATTTGTAAGTACCTAACGTTGTTTTAAACAAAAGTAACTAAATTTCAGAATAATCCGTCAGTAACTGGGAATGGAGCCAAATCGATTGAAATTCAGTCAAAGACTGCAGTAATCTTCTACTAATTGTACTTTCATTCCAAAGAACCCTCAAAGATCTATTTGCCAACATACTTATCAATTCCTATAATGTTATAGAACTGAGATCTCGGCGCTTGCCCGACTAATCAAAAGCACGAATTTTGAATTATTCTTAAGTAATTTTCTACCCATCGAAAAATACATTAAACTTAAAAGGATCCCTCGGCCATGATCTTAGACAGGTGCACATCAAATTTCATCAAAAATGGATTATCAAAATACTTATAAGTATAGAGGCTGTGTGTTTGTTATAGAGAATATTCGTTATAGAGAGTTTGTTACATGTTAAAGTGAATGTTCGTTATAGAGAGGGACCTCGTAATAGAGAGAATGTTGTAGATTATAAAGTGGGGATGTTCGTTATTGAGAGACACCTCGTTATAGAGAGACACCTCGTTATAGAGAGAGTGTTGTAGATTATAAAGTGGGGGTGTTCGTTATAGAGAGACACCTCGTTATAGAGATAGTGTTGTAGATTATATAGTGGGGGTGTTCGTTATAGAGAGACACCTCGTTATAGAGAGAGTGTTGTAGATTATAAAGTGGGAGTGTTCGTTATAGAGAGGTACCTCGTTATAGAGAGAGTGTTGTATATTATAAAGTGTAATGTTCGTTATAGAGAGACACCTCGTTATAGAGAGAGTGTTGTAGATTATAAAGTGGGGGTGTTCGTTATAGAGAGACACCTCGTTATAGAGAGAGTTTTGCAGATTATTAAGTGGGAATGTTCGTTATAGAGAGGGACCTCGTTATAGAGAGAGTGTTGTAGATTATAAAGTGGGAATGTTCGTTATAGAGAGGGACCTCGTTATAGAGAGTGTTGTAGATTATAAAGTGGGAGTGTTTGTTATAGAGAGGGACCTCGTTATAGAGAGAATGTTGTAGATTATTAAGTGGGGGTGTTCGTTATAGAGAGACACCTCGTTTTAGAGAGAGTGTTGTAGATTATAAAGTGGGAGTGTTCGTTATAGAGAGGGACCTCGTTATAGAGAGAGTATCGTAGATTATAAAGTGGGAATGTTCGTTATAGAGAGGGACCTCGTTATAGAGGGAGAGTTTTAGATTATAGAGTTCGAATGTTCGTTATAGAGAGGGACCTCGTTATAGAGAGAGTGTTGTAGATTATAAAGTGGGTGTGTTTGCTATAGAGAGACACCTCGTTATAGAGAGTGTTGTAGATTATAAAGTGGGGGTGTTCGTTATAGAGAGGGGCCTCGTTATAGAGAGAGTGTTGCAGATTATTAAGTGGGGGTGTTCGTTATAGAGAGACATCTCGTTATAGAGAGTGTTGTAGATTATAAAGTGCGAGTGTTCGTTATAGATTAGGACTTCGTTATAAAGGGAAGGTTGTAGATTATAAAGTGGTAATATTCGTTATAGAGAGAGACCTCGTTATAGAGGGAGAGTTGTAGATTATAAAGTGGGAATGTTCGTTATAGAGAGGGACCTCGTTATAGAGAGTAGATTACCTATAAAGTGGGAGTGTTCTTTATAAATTAGGACATCGTTATAAAGAGAAGGTTGTAGATTATAAAGAGGGAATGTTCGTTATAGGGAGTTAGTGTTTGTTATAGAGAGAGTGATCGCCAGGACTTCCTTACCGTATATACTTACCTACTTATCGGTGAAAAAGAAAAAAAAATGAAATAAAAAAAAAAGTCCCGCCAGTATTCGATCCCTGACCCCCTCACATGACAGCCTACTGTTGGAACCACTGCACCAAAACCACATAGCTAAGTTTGGAAGCCACAGTCCCATATAACCAATAGTCTCTGTCTCATCTGTAACGAACTCACTTTTCTATGACAAATTTTGAAAGGTTTTAATTTCTAAATCGTCAAAAGTTCAATAGTTTCATCTTTAGTAGCTTTATTTAATTAAACAATATAAAAAATTAAATAGTTTTTATTTTAATATAATTCTACGTTTTTCCAAATTCCTTTGGCATTTCCTTTGACCGCCCTTGGCGTCTGCTAGAAATGGCGCGAAATCAAATATCCGAAAATAAATCAGTTTTTTTTTAATTTTTTTAAATATTTTTTTTTCTGTATTTTCTCAAAACATTTTATGCATGTATTGTATATCAAATTGTAGCTTAAACAATGACATCCATTAATATACCTTTTTATTTCGTTCATCTTTAGAATTCGGTGTGATATGTTAGTTTCTGTAGAATTTTTTTAGTGGTTTTCAACGTACGATGGTCAATGATGCGCTTAGAAATGGAAATTTCTTCATAGTTTGGGGTAAGCTTTGCTGTGTCTTAAAGCCTGATTCATTCCGAATAAGAAATGTATAAAAAAATACAATGTTATCGGTTTGGCGTGTGTTTAAATTGTAAAACTAAACAGCGCTACAAACAAAAAAATTTCCGAAAATCATTTTCCTCAATCAAAAAGTCGTTTATTTCGTTAGCTGGCACGGTTTAGTTTGTGTTTATCTTGTAGTGCATTTCATGAGGAATAAAATGAGCTATTCAGATCAACTGTAGCTCGAAAGATGCAAAAAGCCACAAAGAAACCCCGAAACCCTACACTACCCCATTTTCTTAGAGTTCCGCAACTCGTAACTTTTGCACGGCCTCTTAGGGCTCAGCGATTTTACGTTTATTATAATTTGACATGCGGAATCTCTGTAGTGGCAAACACAATTTTGGGACACCGAGAGGATTTTAATATAGTGGGACGAGCTAAAGCGCAGGCTCCGCCTGCTCTTCACCTCGCCACTGCGTGGGGCTAGACACCTGGGACTTCGGTCTCATGGTTTGTTTTGATTTTCTATAAAGGTCGTCCATTTAGCCGCGGCGCGCTGTGGCTAGATGGACGCCCTCAATCATTTATTAAACGAACGGCGTTAGAGCAAATTTACCTCACCATACCAACCTACTTCCTAGTAAAAAAAAAAAAAAAAAAAGGTCCTACAATATTCGCAATTAACTTTCTCACCCACTATCAAATTTTCGTTCTTTTTTTGTTATTTTATTAAGATTCAGTTTGCAAAATGCGTTCCGAGTTCCGACCATTCAAAAACGTGGTTTCTCATTTGGAGCAATTTTTTTAAAAAGAACGGCCATATAGGTAATTACGAAATTCTACTCTACAAATTTTTAAGTACCTACCTAATGTTGTTTTAAACAAAAGTAACTAAATTTCAGAATAATCCTTCAGTAACTGGGATTGGAGCCAAATCGATCGAAATTCAGTCAAAGACTGCTGTAATTTTCTACTAATTGTACTTTCATTCCAAAGAACCCTCAAAGATCTATTTGCCAACATACTTATCAATTCCTATAATGTTATAGAACTGAGATCTCGGCGCTTGCCCGACTAATCAAAAGCACGTATTTTTGAATTATTCTTAAGTAATTTTCTACCCATCGAAAAATACTTTAAACTTAAAAGGATCCCTCGGCCATGATCTTAGACGGGTGCACATCAAATTTCATCGAAAATGGATCATCAAAATACTTATAAGTATAGAGGCTGTGTGTTTGTTAAAGAGAATATTCGTTATAGAGAGTTTGTTACATGTGAAAGTGAATGTTCGTTAGATTGTTGTGGATTATAAAAGGGGGGTGTTCGTTATAGAGAGACACCTCGTTATAGAGAGAGTGTTGTAGATTATAATGTGGAAGTGTTCATTATAGAGTAGGACCTCGTTAGAGAGAGAGTGTTGTAGATTATAAAGTGGGAGTGTTCGTTAATGAGAGAGTGTTGTAGATTATAAAGTGGTAATGTTCGTTATAGAGAGGGACCTCGTTATAGAGGGAGAGTTGTAGATTTTAAAGTTGGAATGTTCGTTATAGAGAGGGACCTCGTTATAGAGAGTGTTGTAGATTATAAAGTGGTAATGTTCGTTATAGAGAGGGACCTCGTTATTAAGGGAGAGTTGTAGATTATAAAGTTAGAATGTTCGTTATAAAGAGGGACCTCGTTATAGAGAGTGTTGTAGATTATAAAATGGGAGTGTTCGTTATAGAGAGGGACCTCGTTATAGAGAGTGTTGTAGATTATAAAATGGGTGTGTTCGTTATAGAGAGGGACCTCGTTATAGAGAGAATGTTGTAGATTATAAAGTGGGGTGTTCGTTATAGAGAGACATCTCGTTATAGAGAGAGTGTTGTAGATTATAAAGTGGGGGTGTTCGTTATAGATTGTTCGTTATAGAGAGGGACCTCGTTATAGAGAGAATGTTGTAGATTATAAAGTGGGGGTGTTCGTTATAGAGAGGAACCTCGTTATAGAGAGAGTGTTGTAGATTATAAAGTGGGGGTGTTAAAAAGAAAAAAATGAAATAATGTAAAAAAAGAAATTACACCAGTATTCGATCCCTGACCCCCCGCACGATAGGCTACTGTTGAAACCACTGTACCAATGGCACACAGCTAATTTCGGAAGCCACAGTTCCATATAACCAATGGGCTACGTTTTTGGAATTCTCTATCTCATCTGTAACAAACTCAATTTTCTATGACGAATATTCTCTGTAATGAACACTGTCTATATAAAAATTTTCTAACTTTTTCTTTGAGATAGGATTTTATTAACTTTGTCTATATTTTGAGAAGTTCATTTTCAAATTGACAAAAATTTGATAGTCCTTTCTTTAGCAGTTTTGCCACTATATCATCCTAAAAGGACCATTTTATTGTGAAAACAAATCACTTTTCACCATTCAATTCGGACAAATGGTTGAGCCACTCTGACTTTTTCCTCGAAGCCCTGTACTGGTTCTGGCAGTTGCCATTTGATTTTGAATTTTGGCGGGCCAATTTTAGTCGTGGCACCAGCACGGCAGCGGCCTTGACAATGGAGCATCGTCAGGACGCGTCCAAATCAAGACCGATTTTTTGCCTTTTTATATTTTCTTAAAATATTTTTTTACGCGATATATCTGTATAGTTTCTACATGTGTTGCATATCAAACTGTAGCTAAATTAATGGCATCCATTAATATGCCATTATTTTTCTTTCATCCTTTGAATCCAAAGAATTACGATAGTTTTTGTGCCGTATTTTCTGTGTTTTTTGACCCATAATCGCCTTTGAAGTCAATGAAATTGGATATTTCTTCAGAATTAGGAGGTCAGATTTGGTTTTTCTGAAAGCCCGCTTCATTCTGATTAAAAAGAGTATAGAAAACTATAATATTATTGCTTTTGGCGGTGTCTAAATTGTGAAAGTAGACATCCCTAAAACCCAAAAAATTTTCATGGCTAATCTTCCTCACCCCAAAAGACCCTTATAATCTTTGATTTAAACGTTTTCTTTATAAGCGCAATGTAGCGCATTTCATGGGGAAGAAAATGAGCTATTTAGATCACGTGTAGCCCCAAAGGTAAAAAATCGCCCCACTAAAAGCCGAAACCCTACACTACCCCATTTTCTTACAGTGCGGCAACTCATTCCTTATGCACGGCCGTAAACGGTTTCGCAGGTTTTAGCCGAACTATAACTTGACAATGGAAATCTCTGTAGTGGCGAAAATAACCCCTGTTGCGGGCGAGACGATTTTAATATAGTGGGATACCTATAGGTAGGTCCGCCATCACGGCAATAGCCAACAATTATTCTGCTCAACGTAAATGTCTATATTCTATTAACTCAGTTTTTTTAAAGGTCCATTAGGTTCACACACACACGTAAGTGGCGCAGAGCGGGGAGTGATAAAAACTAAATAACAGTGCTTTACTTCGAAGGTCCCCCACCGAAGAGGTGATCATGACCAATGTTGCTTGAGTTTCATCTAGGGAGCAAACTCACTACTCTAGCATGGCTGCCTAATATTCAGTCTCATTACCCTGTATCTATCCAAAATACATACGTTTTGATCATGGTCTTGAGCGCTTTTTTTCGTTCTCGATCTATGAACCAGCCCATAAGCTGACCGGCCATCTTCGGAGCGTTCTTGTACAAACGGAAGAAGCGGTGATAGTTGTTATTGTGCCATGCACGCGCAACATTTAGCGCGTGCGCTATACACTCGTCTTTCGCTTCTTCCCGTGAAATAGTTCCGATGATTATCTTCAGATCTGAAACCATAGGAGTTAAAGTCATAGGAGTCAAAATAAATAAGTGGGTTTGGGTGGTTAAAGAGTCAAGGAAAGGTTGGTTCACCTTCTGTGTTCTTGGTATAGAGGAAATAGAGTATTCTGTAGGCAGTGAACTCGTTCCTGTTTTCACCATCCAGCTCAGCATAAAGCATGCGAAGCTGGGTCTGACACTGGTTGAATTCCTCCGGGTCTCCTTTCTGAAGACAGATCCGCGCGTGACTCTCGTACACCTCCACTGCGAAAGCGTCCCGCACACCTTGCACCTAAAGAGTAATAGTAGAGTGGTGTTAGCACACGATAGGAACCTACAGGTGGGTTCCAAACCACCACAACTTTGAGATATATATTTTCGTTTAGCTAATTCCAGAATTCTCACGTGCCTGCACACAGTACAGCTCTGACACTTTTAAGGAAGCAGTGCAGAGTTAAGGAGGCCAAATACTGAGGTTTGGTGGAAGTTTTGCATAGCCACAAACCGTAAAACTGAAATCTACGCGCCGATGTGGTGGGAGACTGCAGCAGTGCAGTGAATAGAAAGCAGCTTACCGTAAGGTCCTGTCTGATGGACTTGAGCTGCTCACATGTGTAGTGATAGTCCTGAGTGTCGTTCCACCGATCTACTGCCATCACCAGTGACTGCCGAAGAATCTCCACTGGACGCACCTGACTGGGGTCCGGGGCCTGAGAAAAAAACGTAAGCAAATTTTTAAGGGCCAAGAAAATTTAAGTTAGCCTTAGAACGTCTGGCAATCCCACTTTGCCACTAACTCAACATTTATAGAATTTTTTTTGTTGATTCCAAATATATTGATTGATTGAGAAAGACTAACCGAGGTAAGGCGAAGGAATGGCTTCTCTAGATCCGAGCACGTGCCAACCACGTGGCAGTCCGTCACTTCCCCGTCCGTGTCCATGTCGAAGTAGATCTGCGAGTGGACGGTGAGTGGGGCAGAAGGTTTGCTGTTGGGCGTGAATCGCGCCGCGCGTTGCTGTAGCCGCTCCTGCGATACCATCACGTTGTGCGTCAATACTGGCGCTGCTTGGCTCTTCCTGCTGCAATTAGGTATCATTGAGAAAAACAATAACAATCCAAGTCAAGTCAGGTTCTTAACCTTATTTTTCTAGTTGGTTTTCGAACCCAAAACTCTCAGGACACAAGTCGGATCCACTGAGCGCTCGGCTACCGAGAGGCACGTGGCGGTTACTAGACGTAGGACTGCGACTGCCTGAGAGGCACGTGGCGGTTACTAGACGTAGGACTGCGACTGCCTATATTAAACCAATTCTAACTGGGAGTAACTTACTTCCTGTTCTTTTTGTTCTTGGAGTTGGGAGTAGTTTTCTTGTTATTGTTGTTCTTGGCGCCAAAACTGCTTCTGCGGCCTTCACTAGACCGCGAGCGGCTCCTGCGGCGCCGGTTACGATCGCTCCGTGAAGATGACCGGGATCGGGACCGTGATCTGGAACGACTCCAAGAACGGGAATGTCTGTCTCTGGAAATAGAATTATGGCGATTTACAGAATCATTCCAAAAGAGACTTTGGACTTACAAACTGTAACTATCTTATGGTTATACTTACTCGAAGTGAAGGCACCCCACTATTACACACAACAAAACGTACCTGCTCGTGGACCTGGAGGACCTGCTCTTGGCTCCAGCTCTGTAGTTCCGGACAACAGTGCCCAACCTGTCCCTTACGCGTGCTTTGAACTTCACTGGCGTCGCAGGAGACTCCTCTTTCGTCGGCAACTGGAACTTTCCGGTAAGTCTAGAAAAATTAAGGCACAATAAACAATTGGCAGTAAAACAGTTGTTAATGACACCTTACCAACGAAACTACTGGGTTCTTGTTGTTGTAACTAGGCCAGTTTTAAGATTTAAAAAGCAAGTGATTTTTGTCTTCTTTTTTTGGCATGAAAAAAATCTACAACTACGAAATTTTAAGTTTCTACAAACAAGGGAAAAAATAAAAAATAATTCTGGTTCTCACACTTGGCAGCATCATCAGTTATTTGATTAGACTACAGGTATATAACGTTAACTCTGGATTACATACATAGGTAAAGGTTCGTTGTCCCAGTCCCTGGTGTACAAAGCATTACTGTTGATAGCGGCCGTGATCTTTCCCTTCAGCATTATCCCCATGAGATCCTTGTCCATGCTCAGCTCGCACTGCTGGTATGCTCGATTCACATACTCACTGTAAACAAAATGAATATTCAGGTACTGGTCTTGGGGGGCCTGGACTTCTAAAAAATGCTACAAAATTCTAAGTGCGCTTATAGTCCGTAAATGTATTCAGCGCATCCGCTACCTAGTCCCAATTTTTCCAGAAAAAGTGCAATGTTCCCAGCTGAAGAGATGTTACAGAGTGGTACTCAATAGCACAATTTTGTTCAGATGCATCCTTTAAAGCCGGGATACAGTGAAACAGTATTTTAGTTTTGAGCAACTCAACACGAAGCTGTCTGGATTCATTTTTCCTTCCCAAAGCTTCACCAGAGAGAGATCATATGAATCTTAAGGCATTCCCTATACTCACTGGAGGCTGGGTGGCCACTGCTGTGGATCAGCAGGAGTTGGAGGCGCACTAGGCGGAGTCGGCGTGGGCGGATCCTCACCGGGCGGAGGAATCTGCGGCGCAAGCGGCGGCGGAGACGCGGGGGACATGGTCTGCCAGAACGCGGCATTACTATTCTTCTTCTTGTTCTTCCTCTTATTTTTTCCGGACAAGTTGAACGGAGTAAAGCCCCCAGTCTGATTGGGTAGTGAGAACCGGACGGGGGGTGGGGGGGTCGGGAACAGAGGTTTCTCAGGGGGTTGACCTTCCGGAAGGGGTATATGATCATGAGCTTGTGGGGTAGCAGTTTTTTTCGGCTCGGGAGGGGTAGGAAGGGTTGGAATAGCATTGGGCAATTGGTGAGGGTTGGGATACATGGAGGGGTAGGGTCCCATAGGCGGGTGAGGGGGTCTATGAGGACTCATATTGGGGTAAGGCGACCGGTAGGGCTGACCCATTAGGCTCCGGCCTGGATAATTACCGTACATGGGACGCTGGTACATGGGACGCTGGTACATGGGACGCTGGTACATGGGACGCTGGAAATTACTGCCTGGCCAGAGAGTGTTCATCCCTCCAGGGCTTGCCTGGCGTACCTTACCGTCATTCATGACTACTTGACCTTGGCCAATGGAAAATAACCTGAAAATAGAAAACATCATCACTAGGCACAGCCAATTCACAGTTCTAAGCGTTACCTTCAAATACTTCTTCAAAGTTACAGCATTCCACTCGTATGACACACACTTTACCCAAGGGTCATAGAACGCAGAAACAATGTTGTAATACCTTGCCAGTTGGGGTCCGAGAAAGGGGACCACCGAATTTTTTCTAAGTTTTTTCGCCAAAGGGCGATTTTGAGATTTTGATTTCATTAGACGTTTCAAGCCACCCTGATTACGTATTTTTGAGTTTTCAAAATTTTCGTCGGGACTTAGAATTATTATTTTCGTGTCCCCTCGAAAATTTTACAAGTTTTTTAGTTTTTCAATCCCTCATAACTCTTCTATTTTTCACAATTCGGACTTGGTTTATACGACTTTTTCGTTTGTCTCTTTGCTGCCTAAAACTTTTTCCCCGAAAGTTTTTCCGAAATCCCACTTTTTTTCTCTTTTATTTTCAGGCACAGTCCGTGAGTGGGCTCTGAAAAAATTTTGAGTGAATTTTTTTTCGCTTTTCATAATTCTTTTTTAGGCAGACATTTAGCCAGTGTAGAGGCAAAAAAATATCTCCTGTGAAGTATTTCAAAATTATCAAAAATGAGTGAGTTACGGAACTTCAAAATTTTTAAAAATTAGTAAGTACCTACATCCACCATTTTGAAAATTTTTGAAATGGTTCACTGGAGATATTTTTTTGCCTCTACACTGGCTAAATGTCTGCCTAAAAAAGAATTATGAAAAAGCAAAAAAAAATTCACTCAAAATTTTTTCAGAGCCCACTCACGGACTGTGCCTGAAAATAAAAGAGAAAAAAAAAGTGGGATTTCAGAAAAACTTTCGGGGAAGAAGTTTTAGGCAGCAAAGAGACAAACGAAAAAGTCTTATGTAGATGGTAATACTTACTAGAATATGAAGAAGACACCAATAGAATACTTCTCAATATAAAATAGACAAATCCACACGAATTAAACGATTATATTTCATGCTAAACATCAAATATTTTTCATCACTGAGCCCTCAAACTAGAGAATCCTCCATTTTGCTCACCTCACCTCACAAATATAGATCGATAAAATTATTAAAACGATTTATCGCACAAAAGGGCCCTGAAAAAGAGTGGGCCCATTCGAGACCTAGATTTTAAAATGCGGAATGAGCCCCACTCATAACGGTAGCGTGTGTGAAGCAAGTAAATCAAAATCGAAGCATCTCAGTCTCAGTATTCATATTATGGCAACCTACAACAGACAACAGATGGACTAGATAAATGTGTAAAGTATTATTTTCTTGCTTTGTAAAATACGAACCAAATGCGGACTTCGAATTTTAAAATTGGCGCCAAAAAAGGGGAAATTTCATTTTTCAATGTTGCCACACCTGTTGTAAACAAAAAGTTCTCTAATTAAAACAGCAAAAATGGATGCAATAGTAGCCGGAGTGGATAATGTCAAATTTGAAATAGAAACTTATTTAGAAGAGCAATATGGCACATTACCCTTACCTTTTCCTGGGATGGATAGTAAGTGAAACTTAGCCGAAACGTGTACATGTCCACTGTGTGTTTTCGCCCCTTTTTGACCAATTGGGGTGTTTGCCAATAGTTTCCGAGATTTACCGACTCCTAGGGGGGTAAAGGTCTACTCATCGCACTTCCCGGTGCACCAAGCGGCAGAGTGAGCCGCCGCTATAGGGGAATCATTGTGGGAAATGAAAAATTCGAACCCCATCCGCCAGTCAACGAGCCAAGAAATCTGTTATTGCCTCATTGGGAACAAGTAAGAAGTACATTCCGAAGTA
Source organism: Mesopsocus fuscifrons (assembly GCA_950004255.1). NCBI lineage: Eukaryota > Metazoa > Arthropoda > Insecta > Psocodea > Mesopsocidae > Mesopsocus > Mesopsocus fuscifrons. The sequence goes on from OX465378.1 coordinate 1,410,045, forward strand.
GTCGCAGTGTCGTGCGACAATCGGAAGCAAGTATCGGCAGAAGTGCGATGAGTAGACCTTATCCCGGAACTCATTGGCCGAAGCAGATTTCACAATTTCTTAGTTGTAAACAATGGTTTTGTATGTTTAGTCAGACTGCGCTGTCCTGACTTGACCTGAGGTGGCGCTTTCATAGCGCCTCTCAGTCAGGACAGTTCAGTCTTGACTCGGTTCCCGATCATTGTACTATTATTCTGCTTTTTCCGCCTTCTGTTAAAAATCAATTATTCTTTTACATCTCCTTAAACCGCTTAAACTGCTATTTAATATTCCCCGTTACTACTGTTACTACCCAACCGTGCCTACAACGACCGTCGCTACACCGGGCCCGGCGTCTTCATCGCAGCAGCTTCAGCACGGGTAAGTGGTAACAGTAATTTTCCCTAACTACAACTTACAGTCCACTCTATGTTAATTCCTATTTCTTTGCCTTACAGAGTCAATATCTGGGGTGTGCGAGTTCTTTCCAAAAGGACAGTGCACGAAAGGATCCTTGTGTCCCTACCGACACATTCGCGGGGACAGGACGATTGTCTGCAAACACTGGCTTCGCGGGCTTTGCAAAAAGGGCGACCAGTGTGAATTTTTACATGAGTACGATATGACCAAAATGCCTGAGTGCTACTTCTACAGTCGATTTAGTGAGTACCTTCCTATATAAGAGTAGTATTAAAAAATATCAGCAGTAGGTACAAAAAGTAAAGGTCCCGTTAAGAGAAGTCTAAGCAAACTACAGTCGCTAGCTTCCATTTCCCTTACATGAAATAACTCAAATTCCGCTGAGGACGCTTTATGCAATTACTTTATAACAAACTCTCCAACTGTTTTAGCTGCGTGTCATAATAAGGAGTGCCCCTTTCTCCATATCGATCCTGAGAGTAAGCTGAAGGATTGTCCGTGGTATGACCGCGGATTCTGCCGTCACGGGCCAGCATGCAGACACAGACATGTCCGCCGCGTGCTCTGCACCAACTACCTCGCTGGCTTCTGCCCTGATGGATCCAGCTGCAAATTCATGCAGTGAGTAGTTAGGCACCAGGAACCAGTTAACTTAGTTGTGATTTTACGATCAAGTAAGTTTCGAAAAAATTGTGCTGAATGTTCTAGTAACACTTCTGTTTTTATTTAGTCCGAGGTTCGAGCTTCCTTCTATCGCAGACCTTCAGACTGGAGTCAAACACAAGGGCGCCCTCCACTGTAGCCTGTGTAATGAAGGAGGCCACAAAGCAATGTTCTGCAATAAGAGCACGCCAGAGCAGCGAGCTGAGTCAGCTCGACTGGAGAACGACTCCTTCTTTAAGGTTAGTCACAACTTTAAGACCAACTGGCGTTAGTAAGCCGCAGTAGACAGGTTCGAATCTAGGTCGCTGAAAAATTTCCCCCTATGCATTTTTGTCTGTAGTTACTTGGTAAGTCCAGTGCGACGGGGTGGCTAGATGGATGGGGAAATTAACGTTTTATTTATTTATCTATTAATTTTTTATTGTTGAAATAATAGGCTTTTTTTTAACTTTGTTTCTAACTATTTCAGACAAAACATTTCTTTTTTGCAGCAGCCATGATAGGTGGATTCCTGAGTTTTCAAAAGTTTCGGGGAAAACGGAAAATTGGGACGGAAATTCTCGCTGAGTTGTACGAAACGTTAGCATTGAAAGCGGCTTCTTATTCAGAAAATTCTTAGCCGAATCGCGTCGCCGCTCCGTCTCCTCATTTGTTGACGACTTCGACTTCATCTTCTTATTCTATACCTCTATTTCATTCTATTTCTATTCCATTGTCCCCTATTCCGTTTGCTTCGATTTATTACCTTCACTCCTGACTACCTTGACCTGTTGCGAGAATGATTCTCTGAAAATTCGAAGTTACTCCAAATCTAACTACTGCTACTACTAGATACATAACAGTTTGCGTTGCCATCTCGCAGGATATAGAGCATACTATTGCTTAAATCTCATACGTTTCGATTCCTTTCAGAAATTCACGATGCAGACTAAGATTGGAAAGATGTACATGAGTCAGATTCTGCATGGGTCACCCGGTAGTGAGGCAGACGGCTCGAGGCCTGATATCGAGAAGTCCAGACTTTTCCGCAAACGTCCTAAGCCTCTGGAGGAGGTCACATGTTTTAAGGTATTACCTGCATTACTAATTTTTGTAAAAATAGGTGTATTATATTTGAGAATAAAGCATTTTCCAATAGCTGCAATAGTTTGTTGTTTTGTTTTTGATCTGAAATATAATATTTTTTAACGACTTTTTCATAACAGTCGAATAATTTTTGAATCCACAAACAGACTAGAAATTACCTGATTATTAAATTAGTCAAATACTCTTTGACGTTGAAAGCACATATTTATTATATTTATTATATTTATTATATTTCAGAACCAATATATTTTCGACATTTTCCTCGCACTGTCTTCGAAACTAATATTTTGAACACTTCACTTTCAGTGCGGCGTGAAGGGACATTACGCCAATCGCTGCCCCAAGGGTCACTTGGCATTCCTCAGTAAAGCTCAGTACCAGGAGAGGAAAGAAATGGAACAGTAACAGTCACCGTCATCTTCCATAATCATCACCGCGTGGTTCTTGCTTCACTTCATAGCGCAAGGTAATTGTCCTGTTAAGACGGTCCACACGGTCCAGTTACACGTGGCAGCAGAATGATTTTTCATCCCGTTTTTCGAGGATGTTCTTGAATATTTTAAATGTTCTGAATTGTAATAAGTCTTTTCAACAGCTGTTATAAAAATCACTACTACGTTAAGAAGACGTATCATATTTCAGAACTTTTCAATATCCAACAGCTTCCTGAGAAAATAGGAAGAAAAAAGCGTCAACGAGCAGGATTGTGTACAATGGATTTTTACTTCCAGCGACTCCTTGATATCAAATTTATTGGGCTCTTGTCAGGCAGATAAGTTAAGGTCCAAATAACAGCTCGTACAAAAATAAAGGAAGTTTAGGTGTAGGTAGCTCTATATTTTTTCGTATGTATTAAACAGGTGTGTACCTACTAAACAAATAATTATTACTTATCCAGTAATTCAGAAGAAGACCAACGTACTGTTTCATATGATTTATTTATACGTATTCTCTGAATTGTTGCGAAAAACTTCATTTGGCTGGTGTTGTTTTCATTTGTATTTGAACGGTGGCTTATGTTTATCCGGCTGAAACAAAAAACAAGCAGTACACAATAAATTTATTGAACATAATAAATTATGCAAATATGATACAATAGTGACCTTGTAACGAAGCCTTATGAAAGTAGATTTCCTTGAGAAAATTATGAATTTTGCAGTGCAGAATATAAGGGAGTGACGTCATGGCGAAGCCCTTTATCCCGTGGATTACTAAGCTAAGAGGATTGACTGTGCGCTAATCATTCACATCCCTTAATCCATGAAAAAGTTACTATTTGGCAAAATTATTCAAAGAAAGGTTTAGGCTTGCTTTAAGGAAGAGTAAAAATGGAAACGGCAGTAGAGGTAGGGGTGAATTGAACCCACTTAGGGCAATTTTTAGGGCTTAGGGCTATTTTTTTAAGTTCCGATTTTTAAGCTTTGTGAGAAAACTATTGGATATTCTGAAATATAATATGTCTTTGTAATGCCATTACTCATGAGGCATGTTGACTATGTCATTATCGGTTAATTTTGGACAATTTTTTTTTGTGACAAAAATCACTCGATCGTAAAATCACAACATAGCCTCATGAGATGAGTAATGACGTTAAGGAGACATATTATATTTCAGAATATTTAAATATCCAATTGTTTTCTCACAAAGTTTGAAATCGGAACGTAAAAAAATAGCGAATGTAAGGTGGCCCTGAACTCCTTTATATGAGGTGCTAGTCTGTAGACATAAAGCTTTACGCCATTATTTTTGTAATACCTGGACTCTGGGGTCTTCCAGTTCCTAACAGAGATCCCAGAAGCCCCAAATTTTCTGTAGCTTGGCGATCCCACCGTTGGTTTACTTATGGTATACCTACCTACTAAACAGAAGTCTATTTTTTTAAAACCGAAACTAGAACTCACCGGTAGAATACTGAACCAGCACGTAAGATCCTCCGACACCCCCATAACAGCTCCCGCGTTATCGAATTCGCCACAGTAGTTGGGGGCTGAAAATAGGGTGACGAGGCTGCGGTCAGCGAAAAACTGGAAACCGTCCTCCACCACCTGGTGCGCACGGACCACCAAGGAACAGTCGTGCTTGCTGAGGAAGGTCTGCACCACCGCCCTCCCGAACACGAAACTCACCCCGCGGTCATTCACCCCCCTGCCGCTCACCGACTGCAAAAAATAAAGGGTCCGACAATGGTCGCACTTGACTTTCTCGCAATTTTTACGCCAGCGGTATCGAAAATTTTGATTTTTTTTTACGTAATTTATTTTTTTTGGACCAAAATTTTAACTTTTTCTAAAAAATATTTTGCCATACACTGGACAATAATTTTAGGCACCTACTCACCGGATTTCAAACATATCCGTCAAATGGCGAAGTGTCGTTCGACGCGCAAAGTACGTGTTTTCTATTTTCCATGTCACGGCCTTAATTTTCATGTAATTGAGAATCTATTGAAAATGACCTTGAAGCATCTATCTGAGACCATCTTCCCCAACTTTCAAGGAAATCTATCGATTAGGGTTGTTGCAAATCCGTCTTAACCAATCAAAAACGTGATTTCCATTTATGGAAAATTTTCCTACGATAATGCCAATATTGGCCATAATTATTATGTTGGATAAATTCCGTTCGGTAAAACATCAAAGTAAATTAAAGTACAACTCCCTACCAATTTTTATTGAAATCGATCGAATAGTGCTACCGGAGTGACGACCAACGCGTTTGGGCCAAAACTGGGCCAAGTTATTGGCCCACCTCCAAATGATTGTAAAAGACCTTAAAGCATCTATTCAAAAACACTTTCGCAAATTTTCAAGGTTCCAACTTGATATACGTAGCTTCCAGCCCTTCTTAACTGTCAAAAAACACGATTTTTTGCCTTTTTTTGACCATAGCAGGCGCAATTTTTGAGTTATCAAAATTTATCAAAAAACATGTCCAGATATTTACATTAGGTACCTACATACAAAATTTGAGCAAAATCGGACGAACGGTGTGACGTCCAGTTGCGCGACAGAGTGACGTACGTACGTCGGACGGACATTTTTTAAAAACCACTTTTTTGGACTCGGGGGACCTCCAGGATCATGGGAAACCCAAAATCTCAAAATCGAAATTTTGCACGAAGACATAACATTCTCAGCCCATGTATTACATACGGGCGAGAAAGTAAAAAATCAAAATTTTCGATACCGCTGGCGTAAAAATACCGAAAAAGTCAAGTGCGACCATTGTTGGACCCTTTATTTCATCAGAGATAACGTAAGCCTGACAAAGGCACAGCTACCGGTAATTAAAATTTTCAACCCCCAATATCTAAGGAAAGACAAGTAGGTAAATGATTTTTTTAGAAAATAGCTTTTACAATCCTTTAGAATTTCATAGAAGTAAAAATAGTAAGAAATAGTTCGCATATATGCTTGCCCCCATATTGGTTTCGAGACCTCCCCCCGACACAGTGGAGGTCACTAATTTACCCAAGTCCCCAAGGGACAGAGTTTTAGCAAGCTAATAAGGGTGCATCCCGAAGGCCTCGATAGCCAAGTGGACGAAATGGTCGACTTTTGAGGAGCAGTGAGAGCCGGGTCACACCGGTTCGATCCCGATCCTACCAAAAAGTTTTTTTGCTCGGCATTCACCTCTGATATGTTCAGCATGTCAAGTGAAATGTATATCGAGGCTGTGGTGGTTCGGAACCCTCCTAAAACTGTAGGTCCCCATCGTTTACTCGATGGCTGGGGAGCTGGTATTTGGTAGTGCTGCCAGCTGAGCTCAATGGATAGTTCTTGAAAAGGGTCTAGTTTCTGGGCTTGTCCCCCCAACCCTCAGCTATTATTATTGACGTATTTCGCAATGATTCAACCCGGTGCCGGGTGGGGGTCGGAAATTCTATGAGAATTTGTTAACTCGCTTGAGGAAGTCTTTATCCGAGTATGTTGAATACCCACTTGGCATGTTTTGTGAACTTCAAAAAACAAACCCATCTCGCAAATTCAAGTTTTCCCATACATGCCGCTAATGGGGTATTTTATCCCATAATATGAACTATATTAAGTACCCCTGAGAAAATGAACGAAATCGTAGGAGCCAATTTTGATACAAAAATAAAAAACCAGTTTTTATGAGCTTTTTGTGGGGCAGAGTCATTCAATTTTCACCAATGGAAAATCGGAAAAAGTTTATTCTGCATATAACTTTTTTACATCTACCTATATGTACCAAATTTGACCCAAATTGACCGGATGGTTTGGGCCAAGGCTCTCCGTAGGTAGGTACATACCTACAAACACACACAAACAACGTGTTAAAAACGCTTTTTTCAGGGTCTGGTCCCTCTGCTCGACGCTTTGCAATGAAAAACTCAAAATCAATTATCTGCACGATCACAATATCACTTTACTTTATACTATTACGTATAGGTACCTATATATTAGAGACCGGTAATTGCAACACCACTTCTCTCTTAGTATTTTTACTAAATTAATAGGGATATGTGCTATCGTCCCCAGCATCTGTTGAAACCTGGTTTTCCGACAGAAAACTGCTCAGATTGTGATTTCTAAATTCCGAACGAACAATTCCTTGATTGAAGTTGAGTACTTAGTATTGACTTGTTCAGTGTAGGTATGTCAGTCAGTGTATTTGATAGGAAAAATAATTCTAGCCCATCCAGAGCCGATGTATTGTGGTATAGGCTGAAGGGGACGCAGATGGCCTAGCAAGCTTGCAGCTAAGCTCGACAACCCTCATGCCCCGGGCAAAATCACTACAGCAATCCAGACAGAGGGGAGGATAGAGCGCTGCTCTGATTGGTTCTCCAGAGTTTGTCATGTATTGATTTATAGCTCCCTATCGTGCATCCCTCTATGGAAGCAAACAAGAAATCTCTATTCAATCTTTCAATTCTGCAACGCTGCTTCCTATGTCTCCAGCCAGGCCCGTATCCAGAGAGCGGTCATGGGGGGGTTTTAGGGTCATGGGGGGGGGGGTTTCGCCTATATTTTTTGCTTCACGTTGGCATTACCATGTTAATTTTCCGCTCATGGGGGGGGGGGGGGGGGGTTTAAGCCCCTAAACCCCCCCCCCCCCTTCCGTGGATACGGCTATGTCTCCAGCCTATAGTGCTTTTATTTATTTATTTATTGGTAGGTACCTACCGATTCGGTAAAACATCAAAGTAGGTTAAAGTACACCTCCCTACCAATTTTTATTGAAATCGATCGAATAGTGCTACCGGAGTGACGACCGACGCGTTTGGGCAAAACTGGGCCAAGTTATTGGCCCAACTCCAAATGATTGAAAATCATCTAAAAGCATCTATTCAAAAACACTTTCGCAAATTTTCAAGGTTCCAACTTGATATACGTAGCTTCCAGCCCTTCTTAAATGTCAAAAAACACGATTTCCAGCCTTTTTCCAGAAACAACTTTTTTGGACTCAGGGGACCCCCAGGATCATGGGAAACCCAAAATCTCAATTTCGAAATTCTGCACGAAAACAATACTTTCTCGCCATATATGGCTAGCGAGAAAGTAAAAAAAGAATCCGTTCAAACTTTGAGGGCAAGCGAAGTTTCCTTGTGCATGTTTCAGGCTGATAGAGCTGAAAACAGCGGTGAGAACTGCTGGAAACTTGTACCAAGAAACTTTAGGAGGTTTAAGTCATAGATCTGTAAATTAATAAAGGGTCCGACAATGGTCGCACTTGACTTTCTCGCAATTTTTACGCCAGCGGTATCGAAAATTTTGATTTTTTTTTTACGTAATTTATTTTTTTTGGACCAAAATTTTAACTTTTTCTAAAAAATATTTTGCCATACACTGGACAATAATTTTAGGCACCTACTCACCGGATTTCAAACATATCCGTCAAATGGTGAAGTGTCGTTCGACGCGCAAAGTACGCGTTTTCAATTTTCCATGTCACGGCCTTAATTTTAAAGTAATTGAAAATCTATTGAAAATGCCTTGAAGCATCTATCTGAGACCATTTTCACCAATTTTCAAGGAAATCTGTCGATTAGGGTTGTTGCAAATCCGTCTTAACCAGGCGTCCATTTATGGAAAATTTTCCTACGATAATGCCAATATTGGCCATAATTATTATGTTGGATAAATTTCGTTCGGTAAAACATCAAAGTAGGTTAAAGTACACCTCCCTACCAATTTTTATTGAAATCGATCGAATAGTGCTACCGGAGTGACGACCAACGCGTTTGGGCCAAAACTGGGCCAAGTTATTGGCCCACCTCCAAATGATTGTAAAAGACCTACAAGCATCTATTCAAAAAGTACTTTCGCAAATTTTCAAGGTTCCAACTTGATAAACGTAGCTTCCAGCCCTTCTTAACTGTCAAAAAACACGATTTTTTGCCTTTTTTTGACCATAGCAGGCGCAATTTTTGAGTTATCAAAATTTATCAAAAAACATGTCCAGATATTTACATTAGGTACCTACATACCGAATTTGAACAAAATCGGACGAACGGTGTGACGTCCAGTTGCGCGACAGACTGACGTACGTGGACGGACATTTTTTAAAAACCACTTTTTTGGACTCGGGGGACCTCCAGGATCATGGGAAACCCAAAATCTCAAAATCGAAATTTTGCACGAAGACATAACTTTCTCAGCCCATGTATTACATACGGGCGAGAAAGTAATAAAATTAATTTTATCTCCCTGGAAATTAGGTACGCATGGGAAACACGTAGTTTATTTTAGAAAACTTGGAGTACCTACTAGAAAATTTGAAGCCTTGAGCACAGTGCTCGAATTTAGTAGGATATACATTTCCAACAATCTGTTGACTGAAGAGATCACTAAGCTGTGGTGGTTCGGAACTCCCCTAAAACTGTATGAGCTGGTAATTGTAGTGCTGCCAGCTGAGGATGATGGCTCCCCTTGAAATGGTCTAGTAGTTGGGCTTGTCACCTCCACCCCTCTACCCAACTACATGAGCTCAATCTTTTTTTGCCAATCTGTTTTGGATGCTGCAAAGAGTCAGGGGTGAGGGGGTGAAGTTGAATGAACTCATAATGGGTGAGTTGCTGTCAAGTTCACACTGTCTGCCTCCCTTCCATGCAATCAATAACCTCCCCAATAAGCCCTTTGATGTTGTGAGTGCAGCGCACGTTGTCTGCGCATAAAGATCCCTCTCTCGCCCCTCAACTTCTCCTCAGACAAATGCAATAATCAATGTTAACCACCCCTCCTTTAATCTAAAAAATGAGTATTGGGGCACACGCTCGGCTACTTGAATTCAGATTGGAAGCTTTCATCATGCAGCTACTCTTTGACCATGGCTACGGTCCCCTTGCCAATCGATAGCCGAGTGTGCTTATGGCTGCCTTCATAGGAAAACTAACAGCCCACACAGGTTCAATTCCGATCCTGTCAGAGTTTTTCTGATCGGCTTTGATATTTTCAGCATGTCAAGTGAAATGTATATCGAGGCTTCATTGGTTCGGAACCGAGTCTAAAACTGTAGGTACCTACGTCGTGTACCCAGGGGCGTCATTTGGCCCTCTTAGGGGGGGGGGGGGGGGGGCACTTGCCCCCGCCCCCCCAAGAGGGCTGATGCCCCCCCCCCCCCCCAAGAAGGCTGTTGCCCCCCTCCAAGAACGATTTAAAAAATTACATTTTCAGTGAAAAACGTAAAAAAAATAACAATAATTAGGATGATTTACCTATTACCTACCCATGAGTTACATCCTGTGTTTTGAAAGGTGTCCTCTATGCCCTAGATACCTATTATAAATAGGTACCTATGGGTATAGGTAATAGGTATAGGTAAATAGGTATAAATGGTAGTGACTAGTGATGCACGAAAAGTTGAAGCAAAATAAGAGTAGTTTTGATTGCAAAAACAAGAACTATACCTATAAAATAGTGATCTGTAAGGGCAAGATTTATAGCAAGAATTCGTTTTGGGCCTATATACGCTCTGAAGAGGCCTACAAAAATTTCCAACGTAATAAATAATTAGTGAATTTAAAGTTCTTTCTGCAAAATATGGAGATTTTACAGAGTTTAGTGAAATTTTCGGCTCGCTCGCTGACTAATTACTATCGTGTCTTTTCCCTCCCGCGTATGGAGTTTAACCGTTAACGGAGTATGGTGGGACGCACCCTAAGTATAGTCACTACTTGCCCCCCCCCCCAGAAAAACTGAAATGACGCCCCTGCGTGTACCTACCTACTAACGCATGATTGGTGCATAGGGAGCTGGTATTTGATTGTGCTGCCAGCTGAGCATGGTGTAGTTGCTGGAACGTTTTTGTATGAACTTAGCAGACAGGTTCCTGTGTCGGTTCCCATAGTAACGAGCTCTACAGGGGACGGCAGACAAGTTCCCCTCGTAATTATTGATGGATTTCCTGGGGCTGTTCCCAGGGACGTAGTCAACCTTTGCGGGCCCCGGGGAAGAAACCTGCGCCAGGCCCTCAATTGGCCTTTTCTCTCATAGAAGGCAATTTATCGAAAACCATACCAGAACACTGATAGGCTCCTGTGCTTTTAAGAAATTCGTAAGACGGAGAAAATTGTAGCTATAAGTACAGTAGGTACTTACAGATGAAATACCTATGGGAAAATTTCACATTTCAAGTACCGCCGTGTCGAAAATTTCCAGGCTAGGCACCTCACCCTTTACGGGTGGAGCGCCGGATTAAACTTCTTCGAGGCCCTAAACGGCAAAAATTGTCGTAATATCTTGCCTTGTCGAAAAAAATAAAAAAAAAATTTGGACAAATATTAGTCCTGGAAAACGAAAGAAGAACCTCGTAACGAAGAAAATTTTAGATGGTTAGTTATTGCTCTTGCTCTTTATCCTTAATCGAGAGGGGGATTATTTTCCTGCCTATATGGAAGCTAGACATAGGAGAACAAACAGAGAGCGAGCGAGAAGAAAATTGAAAATACTTCTATAAAATATCCTTATTGCATAGAAAGAAACTTTGATTTCTGATGTTACAATTTTTCATGCCCCATCAGTGCGTAGGGCCCTAGTTTTTCTAGCATTAGTAGTTAATCTAGCACCCCTCTTATTGTCATCTTTACGTCCTGCAGAAAAGGCCCGCGCCCCCAAGTCCGAGAACTGTCCGACTAGGATTTTCTTCCGACTACAGGGGCCCGGCGGGCCCTTTTCAGAAGCCCGGGCCCGGGGAAAATATACCCCTCTGCCCCCCCCCCTTGACCACGGCCCTGGCTGTTCCCATAGTAACGACCTCTCCTCCTCTTCCTTCTTCCTCATTCCTCCTCGCTATAAGAAGACCTGTATTTTAATTGTAAAGCGGTAAATGTCGCGCTGCCCTTACCTGTTGAGGGGAAATCCCAGACGTCTGGGATCTGTATTTCATGTTAGAGATGTGGGTTGCAAGGTCTTTAAAAAACAGACTTCAGACCCCCATATTTCTACTGAAATCGAACTGGGGTGATTTTTCTTTTAGCTTTTCTTGCAGATTTAATTTTTTTTTTTAAATCTTCACATCTGATTTCAGTAATCTTCTTTAGCCAAAAGGTCCAGCTACTTAGATGGTCCATTTTAGAGGAACACTTTACCAGCCGTATCATGCACACTGCATGGTTCCATCCCGATCGTACCAAAAAGTGTTTCTGATCTGCATTCATGCACCTCTGTTATCTTTGCATGCATATCAAGTGAAATGAACTTAGGTATAAGGCTGTGGTGGTTTGGAACCAACCTAAAGTGATAGGTTCCCATCGTAGGTAATATGAATGTGTATAATTGGGCCCTTATGTGAGCACTCAGTGCACTCACACTTAAAACGTTTCCACCAAAAAACTGAGAAACGTATTCGGTACCTGCGTTTGGTGACCCGCATGCAGGTGTATTCCCTTTCTCGAACGCCAGCAAACCCTCCCAACTAACACCTTCAAAATTTATTGTAAGAAGATAGTTCTCCGTATATTGCATCATGGCGTGCCTTATATTCTTACAATCAATTTTGAAGGTGTTGGGTGGGTTTGCTGGCGTTCGAGAAAGGGAATACACCTGCTGGTGTCCCTAGCTACCATTAGTGTTGAGCATTGGCGGCGGAAGGGGGGTGCAGGAGGGTGCAATGCACCCCCCAGGAGTTGACTGTGCACCCCCCAGAAGGTTGAAAAAAGTAACTATAAAAAACCTCATTATAACGATAAAGGAGTAAATTTACCGTAAGACAATAGTTGAAAAACATTCAGCCCTCTCCCGAAAAAAAAATCTTAACACATGCACCCCACGGGAAAGTGGTCTTCCGCCGCCAATGGTGTTGAGCATGCAGGATATGCAGGTTAGGCCTGGCTTTGACAGGTCTCAGGAATGCTTTGGCTGAGGACAGACGTCTGCCGTTCCGAGTGGTTGTTTGCGCTACGGTGAACCCTGTGTGCTGTTTGCCGTTCACGCCCCTCACCCCTCACTTTGTACCCCATCTCCTTCCACGCCTGCAGGATAGTCTATGCCAGTGGTGGATGGTATGGGAACTGCGTCACTGTCAGATATCTCGAAACAAAGCAACCCTTTCAGACCCTGTGCACTCCTACAGATGGGTGTTGGTGTTGGTGTGGGCTCGTTAAGCGTGTGCCAGGGCCCGGAGCTATGAAGCTCGCTTGTAATATTTACCAAAATTACATTTTCTCAAATGCGGCATGTTCACAAGAAAGTGAAATGTATACAGATATAGGTATGTATATAGGTACATCTATATTCATCTATATATACATATAAACCTTTGAGCTGATGGTGGTTTTCGGATCCAGGTGCCATGAAACGAAAGAAATATTTCAAAAGTGAGGCTACTGGCAAAACTAGAATCTAAAATAGTATAGGTAGGTATAGGTGTATAGTATTTCTTCGAAATCTACCTAAAAGCCTCGTCAGCCATGTAGGTACCTACCTACCTAGTCTGGTGACTGGACTTTTCCCCACCCCATAAATGCTGACTGTAGAGTGTGGCACCAACGCGCAACGTCTCATCACGGAAGGATAACGTAAACTTTTAGAGAATACTAAACTGAATTTAAGTAACTTGTGAAAGCCACACTTTACTAACTTTAAAGTTAACTACCTATGACCACCACTGACTGTAACTGTAACTGTAAAGGCGCTTACTTTCCCGAGGCGCCATGCAGTAGCAGCGCTATTCAGGTTCAGTCAGACAAGCATTTTTTCAAGTTCAGTGCGATACTTCCAGTCGACGTCACTTCCGATGAAGTGGAAGAACATGGAAGGGACCTGCACCCCTGTAGGTTCATTTCCCCCAGCCTCTATCAGCAGCACCTTCCAGTAGTGAGGACCACACTCAGACGACTCGCCACCACAGCACCTTGTACCACATCACATACCTACTGATAGGTAATTAGAGTTCGGATATGTCCTAAAAAGACCTATTCTTCTCCTTACGTTTGATTTCAGCCAAATTTTGTATTTAGGCGTTTTGGACCTCCACGACCACCTACACACACACACACACACATCAAATCTTAGATCGAGACCTATAATGTCCTATTTCAGCTTTGAAATTACTAGAGAATTCTATACCTATTTTTCTGGTTGGCGGGCCATTTTAACCTATTCTGCAGATGACATTTACTTATGGACACAGGCCCGTATCCAGAAAGCGGTCATGGGGGGGGGGGGGGGGGGTTCGCCTATATTTTTTGCTTCACGTTGGCATTGCCATGTTAATTTTCCGGTCATGAGGTGGGGGGGGGGGGGGGTTATCCCCCCCCGTGGATACGGCTATGTATGGACATATTGTGTGCTGCAATATGCTCGCTTCAAAGAATCTTTCCAGACGAGATGTTAGAAGGAAATAGTACAGATAAAAACATTTGCCCGATCTTTCCTCTACTGAAGTTGCCTCCTGCAAATTTCTGCATCTCGTTTCGTTTGACGTGTAGAAAGAAGTCTCTCTGCGTTGAAAAGAACTTTGATATAGAGATGCGACGTATTTTTAAGATGGAAAATCTGGAAAAAGTTTTGGTCGTGCAATCCAACAAAATGTGAAAATTCTTCCTTATTTTTTGCTCTAACCTACCTATATTTTTTATTAGAAACCTTATCTTAGTATTTAAGCACTAGGTAGGTACCTACATATAAAATTGGATTTTAAAGAACCTAATTTCAGAAACCTATTTTGCGTTCTTGAGCAACCTATTTCACGGTTTTAAGCAACCTATCAATCCGAACCCAACTGATAATAGACAGGGTCCCCATGCAGCAAACTTCTAAGAAAGAGAAACGATAGAAGAGGTAGGTATAGGTAGGAATCAATTAGGATCGCCATCTGATTACTGCGATCAGTTGCTCTACCGCTATATTTACTCCATAGGCGTAGCAAGGGTGGGTCTGGGGAGGCAAGCCCCCCCCCCCCCAGAAACCGTTTAGCCCCCCCCCCCCAGAAACCGTTTAGCCCCCCTCCCGCCAGGATTTTTTTGACCTACACATAACGTCACATAAAGCCATGCCTACCCCCCAGGTGAGGAAAAGGTCTGGGGGGCTTAGCCCCTCCCCCCCCCCCGGGTTTTGGTCCTGCTATGCCCATGATATACGCTGCCATGCACCATTCCTGCTATTTTTCTTTCGATAACTTATGAGATGTCCTTAAATTACAATTTGCTATAACACAGACCGCCGCGTCGGTTCAATTCCAACATGACATGGATTGCCCAGGAAAAATTTCGACAAGTCCGGAGTTTTTATTTTTTATTATTTTTATATACGTTTTGTTGACCTTGTCCCGCCCAAAAAAGGTAGGATTCAAGTAATAAAACGCCTGGTTTTCCAGTAAATTTACAAACTGAGAAATTCTTCGAAACTATAAAAAACACTTTCAAGTAAACACGATCCGACCAAAAACACTCGGTGTAAAAAAACAGCCAAGTTTATAACCCTCCAAAAATTAGCCTATCTCAACAGCCCTTAAAAGGGTTTGATATCAAAAATGTTGGCCAAGTTCTCCACATTCCAGCTATCACTCGGCCCCCAAAATTAGTGATATCACTTATTACAGGGCCAAAACCTTGGCGCAAATCACGTAAGCGTCACAGCCGGTCATAGACACAGGCTTTAAGGTTGGATGGGGGCTGCGGTCCGGGGGTATTGGAAAGCAGGTATATGACAAAATATGTCGCCTACATCCTTGTGATTCGCGCCAAGGACTTGGAGTAGGTCCAAACCAAATTTCATCAAAATCGGAAGAACGGTATAGGCGCTAGAGCACTGCACGGACTGACGGACTGACTGACTGACGGACGGAGAGACTTTTTCCAGAAACCACTTTTTTGGACTCAGGGGACCCCCAGGATCATGGGAAACCCAAAATCTCAATTTCGAAATTTTGCACGAAAACAATACTTTCTCGCCATATATGGCTAGCGAGAAAGTAAAAAGGTTGTCTCTTTGAATGTGAGGAATTGTGTCCCCCAGTGACGTCAGATTTTGAGGTTCAATCGGAGTTTTTCGCTGTCCAATGGTTCGGTCAACATTTTTCTTTTCTTTTTTGCTGACAAATAGATTTTTTTTCATTGGCTGGCGTATTGAACCGCAGACAAGTTACAAATTATTTTTATTTGATTGTGTTCGAAAAATATGTTTACTTTGTTCAGAGAACATAATGCACCGATGAGTTGGTTATAAAATTTTTTGGCTGAAGCCAATACATTCATGTCGTCAGCGGAAAATTTTTCCGTTACGTCGGGATTCGAACCCGGACCTCTCAGGACACAAAGCGGACCCCCTGACCGCTCGGCCACTGAGAGCACACTTTTATAGCTCTTATAGTTATAGTATGGGAAAGTGTGACCGAATAATTTCTTTCAAATTGCAGGAAATGATGGAGCGTCATCGTCGTCATCAGGTTCGGGCAACGTCAAGAAACTGAGAAGAGAGAGGGACGCGAACTTACGAACCCGATAAACGTTTTTTCAGCTTGGATGCCTGACTGGAAAACCAGCAAGTGTTTATACTGTAGTAGTAGGTACATAGCACATGGGTAAATAGTCAATAACTATTCTCACTGACATATAATAGATGAAAGATGAAATTTGCCAAAAAAATCAATGATGGGTACCAAAATTTTGTATTTTATGTAAAATGGTTCGACAATGGTCGCACTTCAATTTCTCATAAATTTGAAGTCATACCTAATGTTTATTGTATTGTAGACATCCCTTGCATCGTACTCGGTTAGCAGGTAAAACTTCCGTTAAATTCCAAGTAGTTCATGTTAAAATCGAAAGTTGAACTGTGTTGAACCGAGTATGGTGTGACCTAGCAGCCCTAGGGACTTTCAGAAGTTCAGTTAAGTGGACGACATCCATAGCTGGGGGACTTAGGACGTTGCTACGCTTTTAGTTTTGGAGGAAATTCCACGAAAAAAATTACATAAATTTAAGAAAATGTATAGCTAGTTCATTTTGCTGGTAAAATTGTGAAATTCATCCCCCTTGAGAAGTTAGGGGGTGAAAAGTAGATTTTTTTCTCTTAGAAATCTTGCTGCTCCCAGAATTTTACGAATCTTGATACGATTCGTGGAGTACGTGTGTATAAAGTTGATTTGGTGTGAAACTTGTCGCCAACATAAAAGAAACCCTGATGCCATTGACGCAGGGGTGGTTTACACCCTCCCAGGTATTACGGCCTCTACAGCCTAAGCATTTATCCTTACGAGGGTGAAAAAAACGATTTTAATTTGCCAAAAGATATTGTAATGGAATGTGGTAGTTATTTAAATTATAAATGTACGCCAAAATATTTTTAAAAAATATTCAAATTCGCTTCGGAAATTGCAACGGCTCGTCAACATGGATATATGCCGTTCTAACTCTAAGCGGTTGGAGCGTTTAGTACCCTTCAGCGAGTGGTAGCGGGAGGTTATGCTAATCTACCTGTGTATACCTCACCGACCAACACTTCAATTGAATGTATGGTTGGAGCAAGGGTACCGTTTATTTTCGGACACCAGTTCCTAGGGAGTACGCTCGTTTGCAACCTGTTTGCAACCTGTTTGCACACTTACACTAACTTCGACGGTTGTTCATAAACCCATACGCTGGGGCTGGTTTTTCTGATACTTTGGCCTTTCTTGGCCTTCTCTTCCATGCTGCTGGTGGTATAGCCTTATAAAATGTTTGTTTGCTATGCCGGACAAACAATAAATTATCTTGCATGTGTGGCAGACACTCCTTACTTTGAAGTGCGATATTCTGGAGTTCAGCAAAATAGGCTATAACTACACAAAATGAAAATGAGGTCATCTGTGGTCATCAATGAAGCCGTCGCGCGTTAGTGGACTCACCCTGCGCGCGAAATAAAATCAACACACCCATTTATTTAGGTATGTAAGTACCTATGTAGGTACATAACTTGGACCAGACCTGTGCCCAACCCAGCTAGGAGGGCTTGAGTTCCCTCTGGCCATGCCACTGGCGATTATAGTTAGGTAGGTACCTACATATGTGTTGTGAAAGTGAAGTGTAAAGTTTTATGACAGGGTAGATGTATCAACCTGAGCGCATACTCTCGTGACCCTGCCTATACATATTACGCATGCAGTGAGGGCAGCTGCCCCTCCCTGGCGGTGGGATATAGGCAAGAGGTTCAGTGAGTTTTGGTAATGAATCATGTCAGGAAAAACCAAGCTCCCCCCTGAATGAAAATCTGACTACGCCCGTGGTCAGCTCCCCCCCCCCCCCCCCCCCGACTGGTCACCCTTCCCCCCCCCCCCCTCCACTGCCACATTCCCCTTCCCACTGCCCCACTTTTTACTTTCTCGCTCGTATGTAATACATGGGCTGAGAAAGTTATGTTATCGTGCGAAATTTTGATTTTGAGATTTTCATTGCAAAAGGCGTTTCAGAGGTCCTAGATCACAAAAAAGTGGTTTTTAGGTCATGTCCGTCCGACGTACGTACGGGTTTGTGTTGGTCACTAGCGCGGGTAGAGGTCACACCAATCAACCGATTTGGCTGAAATTTGGAATATGTGTGTCTAAAATCAGTTCCGAGATACATTTTTAATATAATTTCCATAACTCAAAAATCACGCCCACCATTGTCAAAAAAAAAAATTAAAAATCGTGTTTTTGATTACTCGGAACGCTTTTGGCGGTACATTTATCAAGTTAGAACATTCAAGTGTGGCAGTTGTGTTCCCGGATAGATGTTTCAGGTCAATTTTTTTTTTTTTTTAGATGGGCCGAAAATTTGGGCCCAAATTGGCCCATACGTGAAAACCTTGGCCCCGGGAACAGTATTCGCCGGAATTTCTCAAAAATCGATAATCTTGTGCTAAATAACATTACTTAAATATTTGTCGAAGAACTTTTCAGTCGATTCAAAATTGCGGCCGATATAGGTCAGATAATGTCAAAAAGTGGAAAAAACGAAAATCGCGTTTTTGATTGGTCGGAACGGATTTGACAGTACACTAACGGAGCGATAATCTTGAAAATTGGTAAAAGTGATCTCAGATAGATGTTTAAGACTAATTTTCAACAGAATTTTGATTTTCCAAAAATTACGGTCGTTATAAATAAAAGAATAAACATGTAGTTTGCCCGTAAGCTGAAACTTCACCGTTCAATGGATATGATTGAAATTCGGTATGCATATGGGTAATATTATTGCCTAGGGGTGTGCAAAATATCTTTGTGAGCAAATCACAATTGTGGCCAAAAAAAAAACAATTACATTTTTCGTTTTTCAGTAGCGCAAAAAATGCGAGAAAGTCAAGTGCGACCATTGTCGGACCCTTTATTTCAAGGGTGGTGTCGTGGTTGAAACCTTCTCAAGCCCCCAACTTCCATAGCTATCTTCGCGCCATAAAGACTGAACAGGCAGAAGTCGAAATAATCATAATGAACAGACAGCGAATGCTGACGAGGCAATCAACTATCACGCCAGCTGCTTCTTATGTAGGCACCCACCAGGCTCGCTAGGTAGACAGAATTGCATACTTAGCATATGCGTATAAGTTAAACATTGGATGGACTCCACGCAACAACGCACTAACTAGCCACAAATTAGTTGGGGAGATGGGATGTCGTCCACTTAAACGGTTAGTTAAATTTAGAAACATAATGACGCAAACCGTCCTATAAACCACCTTGGGCGGTATCGTCCTAACTAACAGTTAAATTTACTTGTGAAATCCATCGTACCTACACCTCTCATAACTTTTTCATAAAAAAAATGGATTTCGCTTGTTTGGCCAGTAAGTATAAGGAAGTTTCTGTCGTTATTTCCAAAAATGATAACCAACAGTAAAAATACACACCACTAACATTATGAAAAATGCGGGATAGTCATCTGCGACCATTGTCAGGCCCTTTAGTTACCTATTTTCGTTAACACCTATACTTTGTTTATTGTTGTGAGTAGTTGACGCAGGTTGTTCCTAGACTTCCCAATGGATTACCTACTTTAGGTTACTTTTCATTTTTTTGTAAATAATATTGTTCTTTGTCCCGGCTGCGGCTGTGGCTTCTTTACTTACCTACGCTTCTTTTCATGATGGGATAAATACCTTAGGTACCTACTGCTTATGTGTCATTAGTCATTAAGCTAATTTTAACGTTTTCGACTTTTTGGACAAGTCATTCAGTTTTTTTTTTTTAAATATCGTAGATTACCTACGTTTGGCATTTTAAGTTGAAATTTTGTCAAAGTTCCTGACTTCTTTCTTTTTAATAATGTTACTGTAACTGTGTCAATTGTTTTTTCTGATAGTTTAGGTAGGTCGTAGGTAGGTAGGTACAGGAGTAAAGTATTCGCACGTACATTCTCATGGAGGTAAGTAGGTGTTTTTTTAAATACTCCTGAATTGTTTGCTTCCTTGATTTAAAATCTTTCTTAACAATTTTAGGTAGGTAGTTAGGTACCTATTTGTTTTGACTGGTATAATGGCACTTTCACTGTGGATGCTATTTCGTAGCTACCAAGTGTCTTCTATAGTAGATACGTAGTTGAAGCCGTTTGATTCATTTTTTTCAAGTTTCATTGTAATAAAAATAATCCTATTCCACCAGTTTTGTCACCACCAACACTATAACGGCAGCTTTATCAACACATGTAAGTTATTGCTACGGAATCGTAGCATTCGTAGGAGCGTGTAAGTAATTTATAATTGAACCTTTACATGAAGGATGAAGCGTGGAAAAGTCTATATACTTTATCTAACGGAAGAGTAGGGTGAATATATCCTGACGATGTAGTTCAAAAATTCCCGCTCATATTCTCGCACCTCTGTGATGTATCTAGTTCCACGAAAACGAAACCGAACTAGTGGATGGCGGGAAAAAAATCGTTTCGCGATATGAAAAACAGATCTTTTATTACATTTTTTTTTTAACGCGCGACGTTCAGAGAACATATATGCGCCGATGAGTTGGTTGTTACATTTTTTTTTCTGGCCGAAGCCGAAGACGAAGTGGCCGAAGCCGAATATAAGTGGGCCGAAGCCAATACATCCATGTCGGAAGCAAAAAGTTTTCCGTTCCGCCGGGATCTTTTACATTATTTATTTAGATAAAATGTATTGCCTTGAAACGAATGATTTTTCTCTTCCTCAACACTACGCTACTTGTATTCAGGCATACCTACTTCTATTATCTCTGAATGTAGGTAACAGGCCCGTATCCAGAAAGCGGTCATGGGGGGGGGGGGGGGGGGTTTCGCCTATATTTTTTTGCTTCACGTTGGCATTACCATGTTAATTTTCCGCTCATGGGGGGGTTAACCCCCCCCCCGTGGATATGGCTATGGTAGGTAATGTATGTTGGAGGAACTGTTGAGGACATACCTACATGAAGTATAGCCGGGTCTCACCGGTTCGATCCCGATCCTGTTGAAGTTTTTCGCCAGCCATCACCCGCCGTGACATGTACACCGATGGCTCGGAACTCACATTGTGCACTGGGTAATGAGCTCGAGCTCGATGGATTCTTGAAATGGTACTACCTTGCTCGCAAAAATTCATTCCGCCTGCTATATAGGCAGGTAGATAGGTTGTAGGTATTATGTACCTATCGGATCGGATATAATACGTAGTTCGGTACCTACCATAGCGGACCTAAAATCATTAGGTATTTCCTACCTACTTGTAAATTAAGTACAAGAAAATGAAGGTACAATGCTTTTATTCAAGCTACATGAAAAAACAGTAAAAAATGAACACGAAGTAAGTCTTAGCAGGTACAATTAAAAACTACTTACGACACGATTCACAACTATCGAATTTCTTGGAAAAATCTCATGGCACTCAGGACATGCTGAACATAAATATGTCTGACTATTTGCTTACTAGCTACTTAATAGCAGTGGCTATAGCCATAGGAACGGTAAGATTGGAATGTCACCTCTCTTATCAGTCTCTTTCAAAGCAAGAACTGGAAATTTTAGTCCACGACAACTGATTTCTTTTAAATCGTCCTTCAGAGGTTTGAAAATTATTTACGGGAAGTAACAAACTACTGTGAAAAGGCAGCATCTTTCCTGTTGACCTTCAGTGTAAGTTACTTCTGAATTATTTTGAGACCTCGGAAGACACATAAAAAATAAAAAAGGAACCTGCAAATTTTCAATTTTTCGTTTGGTAGTGAGAGAAACAGCAAAACCTTCCAACCTTGTAACACACCATTAACTTAAAAGAACAAAAAGAAAAATGTAGCACAGTAGTGCTGTGCACCCGTCTATAGTAAGTAAACAACAAGTTAGAGTATGACTATCAGTATGACTAAATGTGTATGCACTAAACCATGTTTCTCTCGGGTTAACTTGAGGTCCACTTGACGCAGACGTCTTCTTATCTCTTTCTAATGGCGCAGTGAACAGACAGTCTTTTTGAGAAAATGACAATTTTCAGGTTTTCTAAAAAATAAGGCGTGAAAGAAATCAGTGAATGATAATGTTATTGTGCTCGGAACGCTAACCAGGCCAAAAATTGGAACTCTGGGTTCCACCTACCACATCTGCACAGCCAAGATGAGACATTTCACTACTGCCACAGCCAAGGTGAGACATTTCACTATTGCCACAGCCGAGATGAGACATTTCACTACTGCCACAGCCAAGGTGAGACATTTCACTATTGCCACAGCCGAGATGAGACATTTCACTACTGCCGCAGCCAAGGTGAGACATTTCACTATTGCCACAGCCAAGATGAGACATTTTACTGCTCCCACAGCCAAGCTGAGACATTTTACTGCTCCCACAGCCAAGGAGGGACATGTCTCGCCCTGACTTAGAGGAAGTGGTTGGGGAGCCCAGGGCTCCAATTTGTAGTCTGGTTACCGTTCCGGGCACAATAACAGTTTTTACTTTCTCGCCCGTATGAAATACATGGGCTGAGAAAGTTATGTCTTCGTGCAAAATTTCGATTTTGAGATTTTGGGTTTCCCATGATCCTGGAGGTCCCCCGAGTCCAAAAAAGTGGTTTTTAAAAAATGTCCGTCCGACGTACGTACGTACGTCAGTCTGTCGCACAACTAGACGTCACACCGTTCGTCCGATTTTGCTCAAATTCGGTATGTAGGTACCTAATGTAAATATCTGGACACGTTTTTTGATACATTTTGATAACTCAAAAATTGCGCCTGCTATGGTCAAAAAAAGGCAAAAAATCGTGTTTTTTGACAGTTAAGAAGGGCTGGAAGCTACGTATATCAAGTTGGAACCTTGAAAATTTGCGAAAGTGTTTTTAAATAGATGCTTTAAGGTCTTTTACAATCATTTGGAGGTGGGTCAATAACTTGGCCCAGTTTTGGCCCCAAACGCGTTGGTCGTCTCTCCGGTAGCACTATTTGATCGATTTCAGTAAAAATTGGTAGGGAGGTGTACTTTAACCTACTTTGATGTTTTACCGAACGAAATTTATCCAACATAATAATTATGGCCAATATTGGCATTATCGTAGGAAAATTTTCCATAAATGGAAATCACGTTTTTGATTGGTTAAGACGGATTTGCAACAACCCTAATCGACAGATTTCCTCGAAAATTGGAGAAAATGGTCTCAGATAGATGCTTCAAGGTCTTTTCAATAGATTTTCAATTACTTGAAAATTAAGTCCGTGACATGGAAAATAGAAAACACGTACTTTGCGCGTCAAACGACGCTTCACCATTAGACGGATATGTTTGAAATCCGGTGAGTAGGTGCCTAAAATTATTGTCCAGTGTATGGCAAAATATTTTTTAGAAAAAGTTAAAATTCTGGTCCAAAAAAAATAAATTACGTAAAAAAAAAATCAAAATTTTCGATACCGCTGGCGTAAAAATTGCGAGAAAGTCAAGTGCGACCATTGTCGGACCCTTTATTCCTAGTGTTACCAACAATACAACACTACACCAGCTATCTGACAATGATTACAAATAACTACCATCTATCTACTCACAACCCGTAACTAATTCAAAAAAATTAAAAAATAGTTGTAGCGGCCATGTTGGGCTACCCTGTACTCAGGTCACACTACACTACAATACACTGCATTCACATTTTCATAAATAAAACACTCGACAGTTACGTGCAACGCACCGTCGAAAAAGTCCAGTCAGTGAAATGCGTCAGTAGTTACTGTTGCAAGTACAACTAGTGCTACCAAAACAATCTCAAGGAACAAATACAAGGAACACATTAAATCTCCTATTTTTTATCCTAAATACTTATGTAAGATGAAAAAAATGGAAACCCCACAGGGCAAGCGGGAATCGAACTCAGAACCTTCTGGTTCACAGTCAGGTGCTCCATCACCAAGCTACAGCCTTCTTGCCTGCTTCCATTCCTTGTCCTTCCACTTTCTACCTCTAAAGACACGCATATATGCTTTTTCAAAAGGTACAGTTGTAACAATAAACCGAAGTACTCGATTCATCACAACTAAATTCAGTTTCACGAGCGTGTCCTTATTCCTTATTCACATTTGAATTCATCACAGGGGAGTAAGCAGCAAGCAGTCGCTGGATTTCCTCTTCTACACAACGCTTCCTGCAGGTGTATTCCCTTTCTCTAACGCCACCAAAACCCACTCAACTTACGCCTTCAAACTCCCTAAACGCTCAAATGGTATTCCCGAACGCTTATGGTGGGTTATTGAGTGGGTTTTGAACGCTCTTTCAAGGCGGTAGAACTCACCACCCCTTCCCATTGGTGCAAAGTCAACTTGAGTGGGTTTTTGAGCGGATTTAATAGAAAGTGTACTTGAAAATGAGAATATATCTATTTTTTTGGTGGAAAAATGAAAGTTTCTTTACATTTGCAATGAAAGAAGTACACTTCGTTTTGCTTTCGTTTGAGTTTGGTTTTTTGAAAAAAGCGGCAAATTTTAAATTTTTTTCATGACCATTCAATTTTATAATTATTATCTTATCTTCTACTCATTTTATCTTGAATAATTAAACATTTTAATAGAAAAATATAAAATAACCAAATAAGGTTATGAAAGCTTACCATCTTTTACTTTCACAAATTTTAAACTGAAATCCATACATTCTATGTTCTTTGAAATTAAATAAAGGTATTACTGAAACATTTCTTACATTAAATCTAGCAAGTGTTACATATTTAACACCTAAAACTAAATTTGAAGTTCAATATTAACAAGAATCCGGTAAAAATGGATTCATATTGTTGTTGTTTCGGTCTGTCTACTGCTTTAACGCCAAGTTTTCAAAGTTGCGACAAATTTCCCTTGTTTTGTTTGCGCCTGGCGGTGGGAGATAGCGCCGACGAAAAGCGTAAAAGTAAGCGGAATACGGGAATTGCTGAAGCGAGTTCTAAGTGGTGTAGAAATAGCGGTTGCGAGTTATCGCCTGCTAAAAGCGTTCCCAACGGGAATACCACTGCTGGAACGATCGTCATCATCTCCCTCAGGATAAATATCAGTCAGCCTGACGTTCTGGGTTAGGAACAGCTGAAAAAAAAAAAAAAAACACACAATTAGGACAAACTGGTAGACAACAGAAACAAAATAACAGCATACATACGGTACCGGCAAATTTCGCCACTGTTTTAGCAGGGTGCTAGTAGATTGTTTGTGCTCTCCAGAACGTGTTCAGGCTACGGGTATGAACGGTCCCAGTACCAGGGACGCACTGCTTCATGGTCATTGCCCCGGAGTTTGAGGTTGCAAAACTGCTGTCACTAGTCCCATTATTAGAACATGATACTTCATGGATGAACACATTCTCAAGACCCGTAAATTTTGATAAATTACCTTACACATTTACTTCTATTCCCTTCGGGACATTACACGCGCAACGTGGAGGAAGCGGTCAAGCTTATGCAGAGGCATCAGGTGCATTTCAACTCGCGCGTCACTGCCAACGATGCCTTTTCTGAAAATATAAATACATATTGTCGGAGGAACAAATTAAGTGGTCACAATGACCTCCAGGTGGTTACCACCACCACCATCAGAAGAGCTCAAGGAGGCTCGGACTTTTGCCAGCCTTTTATTGGCTGTACAGCACTGTCCACTGCAGCACTGCTTAGCAACTAGACTAGAAAATTTCAAAAACTATCCACTGTGTTATTATAATCCAGCACTACAGAACGGCCACACAGCCCAAGTGTACACGCTGTGGACTTTGTGGACGCTGTGGTTTTTGGAGAGTTCCGAGTCAGTATCCATTTTACATTTTTTGCTACCAAATGAGTGCCAGAAAAACTCACTGTTTCGAACAGAGTAAGTTGCCTAGCTTTCATCATTCAGTTAAAGACAACACAGCACCTGGGTAATTTCATTCAGGCATCGAACCAAGCATACCTGAATCAAAAAAGCCTATGGGTGCCACTGACACTGAGTACAACGTACAGCGCGGAACTACCCACATGTACAGCAGGTGAATCGGCTTTACTTTCAGCACTGCATTAAAAACATTTTACTTTTATAATCTTATAGCCATGTCAGTAAAAAGATAAATAAAAACAAATAAAGTCGATCGGCTTCATCCAGTGGGAGTGCTAAGGTTTCAAGCTTAGTTCTTCAAAAAAATGACAACCCAACCTGAAAGGACCAATCGACCTTCTACAGAAACAACGCTAGCCTAAAATAAATGGAATGGAATGGCCGTAATCTCCATAACTAACGCCGGGAGTAGAAAATCCTATTTCAAAAGCGGAACAAAGTTCACAACGGCAACGTTCGGCAACGTTTAACGGCAGCCTGACCATTCCATTCCAAGCTTAACTAGCCAAAAGGAGTAAAAACTTACGACTGCAAAGTTGAGTACACCAAGTCGTACTCTAGCGGGTGGTCTTTGTAGCTTCCAATGTCTAGCTTGGCAATGCAAGCCATCAGTGTAGCGCGGTCTCGAATGGGCGTCATTTCTTGGGTGACCTCCTCAACGATCAAGTACGGACTCCCCCTCAGCAGCACCTTATGCAGGCTGTGCCCACTCAGCGACACCTCCACCACTTCGCAGTCACTGCTGCACACTCGCCTTGAAATTAAACAAATTTCAATCAAATAAAACAACAAATTGATCGACAATCCATAATTTTGTCTCAGTTAAAGCTTTAAGAGCGTTATAAGCACACCTTTTTTTGTGTGAATCGACTAAAAGTAGGTATATTTTGGGATTAACACTATGCAGTTTTCTGACTGACTCATTTTAAAATCCAATCTATAACCAACTACATATTGACGAAATTGACATAGTCCTTTGACCGTTGCTGTAAGCAGTCCCACCAACAAAAAAGTTAAACTCCAACATTCTTAAATGTACTTACTTTTTGAAACTTTTTTAAATTAAAAACCCATCCCCCCTCGCTTTTATTTTGTACTACTAATATCTCAAGCACAAACACAACTTACTCGTCTCGTGATGGTGGAGGAGCTTCCACAAGATGTTGGCGCCGCGGGGGAGGGCTTAAGGGTCTCCATGGTCCCTCAATCACTTCCCACGACTCAGCCACTGAAGGAGGCACTTCTACTCCAGGTACAAAATTGGGAGCACTGAACTCGGCTGGTGCAACCAACGCGTCATCCAACTCACTGCCTTGGGTAGCCCCATGAACAGTATAAGCCGAAATTTCACTAAAATCCATAAACTTGTGCGTAATAACAACACTTAAAGATTGATAGAAGGAATATTCAATCAATTCAAAATTGCACTCAATATAGACAAAATAAAGTCAAAAATTGGAAAAAAACTAGAAACTCGTTTTTGATTGGTCAAGACGGATTTGACACTACACTTATCGACCAATGACCTTGAAAATTGGTGTAAGTGAACTCAGATAGATGCTCATAGGTCATTTTTCAACCGATTTCGGATTGCGTAAAAATCACGCCAGCAAAAAATCTCAAAACAAAAAAAAATCTCAAAAAAAAAAATCATATTATGGGGCGAGAAAGTCAGGGGCGACTGTTGCCGGACCCTTTTTTTTAAATTAAAAACACATCCCTCCTCGCTTTTATTTTGCTCTACTAATATCTCAAGCACAAACACAACTTACTCGTCTCGTGATGGTGGAGGAGCTTCCACAAGATGTTGGCGCCGCGGGGGAGGGCTTAAGGGTCTCCATGGTCCCTCAATCACTCCCCACGACTCAGCCACTGAAGGAGGCACTTCTACTCCAGGTACAAAATTGAACTCGGCTGGTGCAACCAACGCGTCACCCAACTCACTGCCGCGGGTAGCTGCTGACGGAACATGAGGGATGGAAGGTGTCGCCGGCATCGGGGCAACATAAGGTGGCGGCATTGGAACTGAGCTCATGTAAGGGTGGAGAAGAGGGTTTGCCGCCATCATCATCAAGCTGGCTGCTACCTGGCTATTTTGTAATGCCTAAAAAGAGACCAGTAAAAGTTAAAATACACAAATGTACAGTACATTTTTTAATATACAGTACATTTTTATTTATATTATATGAAGAGTAAAGAAACGAATAAAATAAAAAATAATTAAATGGAGTTTGCTGGCATTTTTCGAATGAAACTGTTGTGAGTGAGTTCTTGTAATAGCTTTCTTTGGATGAGTGGGTTTATTGGTTTATTATTGGTTGTGCAAACACTGTGAAGTAACCGAAAGTCATTTAATGAATTTTTTCTTGGGGTGTTCCTATAAAAGAATTGACTATGTAAGTAAGTACACTGTTATTAATGCAATAAGGAGGCTTTCATAGTTTCAATGATAATATGAGAAAAAGTGCTTTGTTTTGGTTCACGCGAACATAAACCAATATCACCCTAGAGATGTCCCCTTAAAAAGTTATACTTAAAAACAATACTTTCTCGCCATATATGGCTAGCGAGAAAGTAAAGAAAGGGTTCGACAACAGTCGCACTTAACTTTCTCGCCCCATATGTTTTTTTTTTTTTGAAGTTTTTTTGTGGGCTTAAATTTTACGCAATCAAAAATCGGTTGAAAATGACCCACAAGCATTTATCTGAGATATCTGAGATCACTCACACCAAATCTCATTACTGTCATTCTATTACTTTAGTCCCAAATGCGTTCCGACCATTCAAAAACGTGGTTTCTCATTTTCAACACTGTTTTTACTACAACGGCCGTAATTTTGAAGATAACAAAATTCTGTTCGACAGATGTTTAAGTTCCATGGTTCAACACAAATTTACTAAATTTCATGACAATCGGTCAATAAATGTGAATGGCGCCGAAACGATCGAACTTTGGTCCAGAACGGCCGTAATTTTCAACCAATTCAATTTTAGTTGCAAATGACCTCGAAGCATCTATTTTTCAATACACTTACCAATCTTCAGTGTTATAGATTGAATAGTGTACCGTCGGCGCTTGTCCGACTAACCAAAAACACGATTTTTGAATTATTTTGGCGGTTTTTTGACAATAGCGGCCGCAATTTTTAACCAATCAATAAATCCTTAAAATTGCCCCTCGGCAGTGATTTTGGAAAAGTCCATACCAATTTCATCAAAATCGGATGAACGGTATAGGCTCTAGAGCAGTGTACGGACGGACGGACAGACTTTTTGCAGAAACCACTTTTTTGGACTCAGGGGACCCCCAGGATCATGGGTAACCCAAAATCTCAATTTCGAAATTTTACACGAAAACAATACTTTCTCGCCATATATGGCTAGCGAGAAAGTAAAAAACATACCTGGTGGTACAGAGTATGGGCCAAATAGTCGGAAGTTTCGAATCCGGTTGGAGGCGCACCGGAGGGAAACATGTATCGAGGCAGGTGCGGCGCCGCCGGGTAGGCTACTGGCTCCCGGGGTAGAGCAGGGGGTGGCCCGTTGCTCGGTGGGAAACCCTGTTGAGGAGGAAGAGGTGAATTACTTCAGTATGATGACGGGGTACAAGGAGTGCCACCGCTGGAAGGTCCTAGCACAGCTGCGCACACTGTATCTGGGGCCTTATCCCGGTCAAGCTGGGCGATGGTGAAGACAACGTCACATGGGTTGTCACCAGGGCCGCCCACAGCGTGGTATCCTCAATCCACACGTGTCTTCTGGGTGGTGCTAAATGAGCAACAAGGCGCGAGGATCGCCTTAGTAGTGCGACTCATGTCTGGGCTTCGGTCCGGTAGAAGCGCATTTGCTAGAACCAACCTCAAGAGCATGGGAACGGATGCTTTAAGGGAAACCACCGCCCGCCGTCGCTGGGCTAATCACCCGCACGGTTGATTCAACGATTCAGAGAAATCAAGTGGGCCTCGGAACAGGGCGGATACAACGGAGACGACTTCGCGAGGAAAAAGGACTACGATTTGGAACGTGGAATATAACGACGCTATCGGGAGGAGCTCCAGAAGCAAATAGAAAAGGTGGAGAGTAGAAATCGGAAGGTCATCGTCCTCGGGGACCTAAATGGAAGGGTTGGAAGTGATACAGAGGCAAGCCAGGGATCGGTGGGACCGTGGAGCGGGGAGGACGTTCTCAATGGAAACGGGAACCGAATCATAGACCTATGCATTGCGAATGAAATGATCGTGGCCAACACGTACTACAAACACAAGAGGATTCACCAAATCACTTTCGAGTCTTCGCTGTACTCTAGCATCATAGACTATTTCCTTATACCGAAAGAGCTCAAGAACTCAGTCAGAGATGTGAAGGTGGTGAGAGGCGCCGAGCTCTCGACTGACCATCATCTACTAGTGGCGGACATGACTTTCACGTGTGGCAGGCGTAGAAAGAGAACCGGTTACCAGAAGATAAGATGGGAGAAGCTGGCAAATGATGAGGTAAAGGAAGAGTACCAGGGGAGAGTGGAAGAGCTAGTACAGCAGGCCTGTCCACAAGGGCAGGACGAGGTGGAAGAAAGGTGGCACATCTTGAAGACAGCTGTACTTCAAGCATGTGTGGAAGCCTGTGGAGTGAAGACCGTGAAAGAAGGGGTAGAAAGCAGTAAGTGGTGGAACGAAGACGTGAAAGCAGCAGTAGCAAAAATGAAGAAGGCATGGCAGCTTATGAAACGGACCGGAGACCCCAGGCACAGAGAGGAGTACATAAGAGTCAGGAACGAGTGTAGGAATACAGTAAGGAGGGAGAAGCGACTGGCATGGCAGAAGTTCGGCGAGGATATCCAACAGCACTATGTATACGACAATAAACGTTTTTGGAAGCTGTTACGGCACTTAAGGGGAAAGTACGGAAGGAAAGTTAGGAGTATCAAGAACAGTCAAAACCAGCTCAAGGTCGACACGGATGAGGTACTTGAAGTGTGGCGAGACCACTACGAGAGGAAGTTCAAAGAGGAAAGGCCGAGGGTAGCAGTACAACGCAGACAAGTCGAACGAGAAGATGACATAGAGGAGGAAGAGATATCGGAGGAAGAGGTGGCCAAGGCGATAAAAAGGATGAAGAACGGAAAGGCAGCAGGTGATGATAATATTGTACCGGAGATGATCAAGGCAGGTGGCAGCGTCTTGATCGAAGTTATCTCCAAACTCTTCGCTGTTGTGTGGCGGGAAGCTCGGATTCCTAAAGACTGGCAGCGCAACGTCATCATTCCCCTCTTCAAAAAAGGAGACTCTTCAAACTGCGACAACAACAGGGCTATTTGCCTCATAAGCGTCATGGCGAAACTGTACTCTCGTGTACTTGAGAACAGACTACGTGCTCATGTTGAAGGGGACCTTGAAGAAGAACAGGCAGGTTTCAGACCACATCGGCAAACGCAGGACCACATTTTCTCAATAAGAACCATATTGGACAAATGGATAAGCAGAGGCAAGACTGGCTATCTTGCGTTTTTAGACCTACAGGCCGCCTTCGACAATGTTCCAAGACAGGAAATGTGGCAGGCCCTGGAGAAGAAAAACACACCTAACAAGCGGTACGACACGGTCGGACAAAACTTTACCTGCTTATTTGCGTGATTCCTAGAAAAAAACCCTTGGTTAAATGATTGGAGACGGAAAAACTTTTTGACGAAAGGAATGGCCCTAGAATGTTCCCCCGAGAACTTAGAGACCCCACACGACGTACTTCGGCAACCACCCAAAACTACCCCCTATAACGAGGTGAGGTGGTTGGGGAAGCTCGGAAAAACTTTATGACAAAATAAATTGCCTCAGAACGTTTCCCCGAGCATTTTGATACCCCATACAACGTACTTTGGAAAAGTAACCAAAACTCCCCCCATAAGAGGGGGGGGGGGGGTGGCGAAAAAACATTTTGACCAAATATACTGCCTCAGAACGATCTCCCGATCATTTTGAGCCCACACAACCCATATTTCGCAAACCACTCAAATCTACCCCCCTTAGGGGGTGGGGTGCTTGGATACGTTCAGAAAAACTTTTTGATACAAAAAATTGCTTCACAACGTTCCCCCGAACAGTTTGAGACCCCATAAGCCGCACTTTAAAAGTCACTCAAAATTGCCCCCCTCCCTGGGGGGGGAGGCTCGAAATAAGCCATATACCATTTGTGACGAGTATGGCCGTTCTCACGTGTCATATCCAGAACTACTCATATACCACAAACAACTGAATCCACTGATTTCACCCTTTTACAGGTCCAGGGGGGACTTCCCCCCTTCCAAGGAGTTATGCGGGGGTAGTGGGTGGTATCATTGGATTTGTAATTATTTGTTCTATAATTGTCCAAAATTTGATCAAAATCGTTAGAGCCGATTTTGAGCAAATATTTTTTTTCTACCTTTTGGGGGAGTTTTGGGGGGGTAACCCCCCTTAATTTGAAAGGGGGGAAACTAGGCTTCCGGATTCTGATTTCTTCCAATTTTAGAAAGGTCACTACCGATTTTGAAGAAAATCGGTTGAAAAGTGCGCCGTCCAGGTCAATGCCACATACATAGCTAGCTAGCTAGCTAGCTAGCTAGCTACATACATACATACATACATACATACGTACTGACACGGAGTACCTGACCTCTTCTAAAAATTCCTGTGGGCAAACTTTTCGTCGGAGGAAAAAAGTGAGATAGTTTTCACATTCCGAAGGAATGGACGTTTCCGAAATGTATATGCCAGTTTCAGTCGCTTTTGAGGTCTGGGAGCAATGACGGTTCAAAGTTGAGGTTTGCCGAAAATTGGCCCGCACGAATACAATACTTTACCTTACGTATACTCCGTATACAGGTAAAGTAAAAAGCTAACGGCCGCTATCAAATCCATGTTCGAAACAGTTGAAGGTGTGGTAAGATTGGACGGCAAGATGTCGGGAACCTTCCTTCTCGAAAAAGGAGTCAAGCAGGGTGACAGCTTAAGTCCCCTGCTCTTCATTGTATTTATGGATGAGATGATGAAGACCTGCAAAGGAAGATGCGATAAATCAGTTGTAGGGATGCGTAATATGCGACCAGTGAGGTGTCAAGCGTTAGCGTACGCAGATGATGTGGTGCTCCTAGCGGACTCCAGCCGGAAGCTACAGCAGGCAGTCACCGAATGGACCGAGACCCTGAAGGAGAGAGGAATGACCATAAATAAAAATAAAGGGTCCGACAACAGTCGCACTTAACTTTCTCGCCCAGAATGATTTTTTTTTTGGGGGTTTTTTGAGATTTTTTTGCGGGCGTAATTTTTAAGCAATCGAAAATCGGTTGAACGTGACCCACGAGCATCTATCTGAGATCACTCATACCAAATCTCACGTCTGTCATTTTATTACTGTAGTCCCAAATGCGTTCCGACCATTCAAAAACGTGGTTTCTCATTCTCAACTCATTTTCGACACTTTTTTGACAAAAACGGCCGTAATTTTGATGATAACAAAATTCTGTTCGACAGATGTTTAAGTTCCATGGTTCTACATAAATTTACCAAATTTCATGACAATCGGTCAATAAATGTGAATGGCGCCGAAACGATCGAACTTTGGTCCAGAACGGCCGTAATTTTCAACGAATTCAATTTTAGTTGCAAATGACCTCGAAGCATCTATTTGTCAACACACATACCAGTTTTCAGTGTTATAGATTGAAAAGTGTACCGCCGGCGCTTGTCTAACTAACCAAAAACACGATTTTTGAATTATTTTGGCGGTTTTTTGACAATAGCGGCCGCAATTTTTGACCAATCAAAAAATCCTTGAAAATGCCCGTCGGCAGTGATTTTAGACAGGTCCATACCAAATTTCATCAAAATCGGATGAACGGTATAGGCGCTAGAGCACTGCACGGACTGACGGACTGACGGACGGACAGACTTTTTCCAGAAACCACTTTTTTGGACTCAGGGGACCCCCAGGATCATGGGAAACCCAAAATCTCAATTTCGAAATTTTGCACGAAAACAATACTTTCTCGCCATATATGGCTAGCGAGAAAGTAACAAAAAGCCAGGTGATGATGGTTGCCAGAACAGATGAGCAGGTGGGAAGCCTGCAAATAGACTGTGACGGACAGCAAATAGCTCAGGTTGAGAGCTATGAATACCTAGGCACTACGGTACACCAAACTGGAAAGCTCCACGGGGAAATAAGGAAACGGGTCCAAAAAACAACTAGCGCATATTACTCACTCAGTCGGTGCGTCATTGGAAAGGAAGAGGACAGGGAGACAAAGACTAGAGTGTACTCAGCTGTCCTCGAGCCCATCCTTTTGTACGGAAGTGAAAGTTGGACGCCGACGAAGAGTGACTTGAGCAGGGTTAACGCGACCCAAATGAAGTGTCTGAGGAGAATAGCCGGAAAGACCAGGCATGACCGCGTACGGAATGACAGAATCCGCGAAGACCTCCAGGTACCAGCAGTGAGCCGTAGGATCGAGGAGCGGCAACTCTAGTGGTTCGGGCATGTAGCTCGGATACCAGAGGAGCGTGGACCACGGAAGTTCCTAGAAGCGAGACCCCAAGGCGGCGTCCCAGAGGCCGTCCGCGGACGACGTGGGAGGAAGTGGTGACACAGGTGGCGGAACGAAGGGGCAAGACAATGCGCCAGCTACGAAGTCCTCAATGAACCGAACTACTTATAAAGACTGGGTCCGAGGCCTCCCCCTAACACCCTAAAAGGGTAGAATAGGGAAGAAGAAGAAGGAGTGTTCCTATACAAGAATTGACTATGTAAGTAAGTACACTGTTATTAATGCAATAAGGAGGCTTGAATAGTTTCGATGATAATATGAGAAAAAGTGCTTTGTTTTGGTTCACGCGAACATAAACCAATATCACCCTAGAGATGTCCCCTTAAAAAGTTATACTTAAAAACAATACTTTCTCGCCATATATGGCAAGCGAGAAAGTAAAGAAAGGGTCCGACAACAGTCGCACTTAACTTTCTCGCCCCATATGTTTTTTTTTTTTTTTGAAATTTTTTTGTGGGCTTAAATTTTACGCAATCAAAAATCGGTTGAAAATGACCCACAAGCATTTATCTGAGATATCTGAGATCACTCACACCAAATCTCATTACTGTCATTCTATTACTTTAGTCCCAAATGCGTTCCGACCATTCAAAAACGTGGTTTCTCATTCTCAACTCATTTTCAACACTGTTTTTACTACAACGGCCGTAATTTTGAAGATAACAAAATTCTGTTCGACAGATGTTTAAGTTCCATGGTTCAACACAAATTTACTTAATTTCATGACAATCGGTCAATAAATGTGAATGGCGCCGAAACGATCGAACTTTGGTCCAGAACGGCCGTAATTTTCAACCAATTCAATTTTAGTTGCAAATGACCTCGAAGCATCTATTTTTCAATACACTTACCAATCTTCAGTGTTATAGATTGAATAGTGTACCGTCGGCGCTTGTCCGACTAACCAAAAACACGATTTTTGAATTATTTTGGCGGTATTTTGACAACAGCGGCCGCAATTTTTAACCAATCAATAAATCCTTAAAATTGCCTCTCGGCAGTGATTTTGGAAAAGTCCATACCAAATTTCATCAAAATCGGATGAACGGTATAGGCTCTAGAGCAGTGTACGGACGGACGGACAGACTTTTTGCAGAAACCACTTTTTTGGACTCAGGGGACCCCCAGGATCATGGGTAACCCAAAATCTCAATTTCGAAATTTTACACGAAAACAATACTTTCTCGCCATATATGGCTAGCGAGAAAGTAAAAAACATACCTGGTGGTACAGAGTATGGGCCAAATAGTCGGAAGTTTCGAATCCGGTTGGAGGCGCACCGGAGGGAAACATGTATCGAGGCAGGTGCGGCGCCGCCGGGTAGGCTACTGGCTCCCGGGGTAGAGCAGGGGGTGGCCCGGTGCTCGGTGGGAAACCCTGTTGAGGAGGAAGAGGTGAATTACTTCAGTATGATGACGGGGTACAAGGAGTGCCACCACTGGAAGGTCCAAGCACAGCTGCGCACACTGTATCTGGGGCCTTATCCCGGTCAAGCTGGGCGATGGTGAAGACAACGTCACATGGGTTGTCACCAGGGCCGCCCACAGCGTTCGTGGGCCCCAATGCGGACCACTCCCGGGGCCCCTCCACCCCCACCCCCCCCCCCCCCCCCCTTCCCCCACAGTCATGGATGACTGTTGATGTTGATGTTTAATTAAGGACAATACTTTGGAAAAAAATCTGGGGGCCCGGGGCCCCGGGCCCCAATGCGCCGCGCATTACCTGCATTATGGACTGTTCGGCCCTGGTTGTCACAGGTGTTACCATTTCCATATTTTGAGGAGAAGGAGGCAAACTAGTTCCTGTTACTGGAGGTGAAACTGTCGGGGATGCCTGGAGGTTGAGGCGGTTCACGCCGTCACCTAACTCCTCCAGGAGACTGGCCGGTGTTTGCAGCTCGACCTTCTCATCGTCAGCATTGTACATCTTGGTCCCTTCATCCACCTCGAACGGCACTATGTCCTAAAAGAAAAAAAAAATTGTTTGTTTGGAGTCCAAATAAGGATGAGAACGAGCACTGGTGATTTCTGTCCAACTAAACAGTTGACTCAAATGAGAACGCATGTGTTTACTAAGGGGATGGAGTGATCCTCAGTTTCCAGCCTTGCGGAGCCAACTGGAGCCTACTTATCATTTCGCACTATTGCAAACTCAACTATTTCGTTGGAAATGGACACCTACCAATTTTCGCTGATTTTTACTTTCTCGCTAGCCATATATGGCGAGAAAGTATTGTTTTCGTGCAAAATTATACCGTTCATCCAATTTTTTTGAAATTTCGTATGAACCTGTGTGATATTTTCAAGGATTTTCTGATTGGTCTAACATTACGGCCGTTCATACCAGAAAATCGCAAAAATAATTTAATTCGTGTTTTTGACAAGCGGCGACAATCTAAAACTTGAAAACTGGTAAGTGTGTAGACGAAAGGATGTTCGAGGGTCATTTGGAACAGAATCTTAATTAGTTGAAAATGATGGTCGTTTTATGGACCAATGGACCAAAGTTTGATCCTTTCGGTGTCATTCATATTTATTGACCGATTGTCATAGTGTTCCAAATGAGAAATCACGTTTTTGAATAGTCGGAACGCATTTGGTACTACAGTAATTTAATGACAGCCATTAGACTGGATAAGAGTGATCTCAAGAAGATGCTCGTGGGTCATTTATCAACCGATGACCATGGTATTGTGATATTGTTTCGTTTTTGTAATTGCACACTATTTACGTCAATTGGCAAAATATTATATTATATTATCTATCTATCTAAACCTTGTTCCATTATCTTCTCTGACAGCCTGAGTGCTTTGCAAGCTATATGTGATACTTTTAGTCAGGATCCTCTCCTTATGGAAATACGTGAAAAACTTTTCCAACTAAACATCCATCAAATTCTAAAATTCTGCTGGGTTCCTTCACACGTTGGTATTAAGGGGAATGACCGTGCAAATTCTGTGGCTAAGGAGGCCGCTGTCCATCCTTCTGTCCCTTGGTCTACCGATGCCAAGTGGGTCATCAAAACTGCCATTCTGAACCAGTGGCAGCACGAGTGGTGTTAAGCCACTGCAGGAACCAAATTGGCAGTGGTCAAACCTCGCATTGGATCCTGGCGTACAGCATCTCAACCGCACAGGCGTGATGAGGTGCTGCTCGCCAGGCTCCGAATTGGCCATACCCACTACACCCATGGCCATCTGATGGCCCGCGACCCACCCCCACCTGTCCATCCTGTTCCGTCCCACATCCTCATTTCCTGCCCACTCTTCAGTAATATTCGTCTTTTCATCCCCTCCCCAACTCTTCTCTCACAACTGTTAGGTGATGATTATGAATATTCGACAGGAATTTTGTTTTCAGGTACGAGTAGGTACTTTTCAGGTATTTCAGGTATGAGATTGGTAATTTGTGTAGGGTTTACAGAGAACTGGTTTTCAGGTACTGGTAGGTACTTTCCAGGTATGGCAAGATAATTTGAGTCCATTCGACAGCCCATTGATGTTTTACCTAGCGGTAGAAACTATTGTACCATCTTACAAAAATTATATAAAAATTATCCTAACACAACAGCCCTTAAAAGGGTTTGATATAAAAAATGTTGGCCAAGTTCTCCACATTCCCGCTATCACTCGGCCCCCAAAATTAGTGATATCACTTATTACAGGGCCGAGTCCTTGGCGCGAATCACAAGGATGTTGGCAACATATCTGCATTCCAATACCCGCGGACCGCAGCCCCATCCGACCTTAAAGTCTGTGTCTATGACCGGCTGTGAGGCTTAAGTGATTTGCGCCAAGGACTTGGCCCTGTAATAAGTGATATCACTAGTGATGGCGGGAATGTGGAGAACTTGGCCAACATTTTTTATATCAAACCCTTTTAAGGGCTGTTGAGTTAGGCTAATTTTTGGAGGATTATAAACTTGGCTTTTTTTTACACGGAGTGTTTTTGGTCGGATCTTAAGCTTTCTTACATGTCCATATTACTCAAGATTTTGTAGAAAGAAACGTTTCAGTGAACTTACACTATCAGAGTCTTCCCGGTGTTCCGGCGGCGTTTCTATTTTCCGGGCGAGTCCTTCTTCTACAAGCATGTCCAGAATAATATGCTTTCTTCGATTTAAAGAAACTGTCACTTCTCTATTCTGAAACCAAACCTGATCACGTTAGACACCGAACCTGAGTGAGGGAAACCAAACAGAACTGAAGCAGGCGCTCCTACTCACACCACCATGGCGACAACCCCAAAATGCTGTAAGGTAGGTACCAGTAAAATTATTTTGAATACTTTACAAAAAATTCCTCAGGTGCGACTTGTGCTGTCATGTTTCCTAAGAAACTTTGGTTATTTCTTTTTCTGAACTATAATTTTCAACTTAAAAAAATCCCTTTCGGCAGCCCCAAAAGGCGTAGGTAGATTTCGAAGATTACTTCCATCCACTAAAAGCAGTCTAAAATCATTTAGAAAGACGGTTAAGAAGATTTTCAGTTGACCCAAATGCATTCTCTACAATAACAACGGAGGAATTGAGTTTTGAAATTCCCCCCCCCCCCCCCCCACCTTTACAAGAAAATGAAAGTGATTTTACAAAAACTTTTTCAGAAATAAGTTGTAGATATTATTATAGGAATTCATAGCAAAAAAAGAGTAAACTCGACATTTCACCAAATAAGTGAGTTATGACGTTTTTAAAATTCAACCCCCTCCCCCTGCCTAAATGGTGCGTCGGACAAAAAACTTTTTCAGACAAAAGTTGTAGGTAATATTGAGGCAAATTCATTTCAAACAGAAGAACTCGAAAGCACCCCTAGGACACAAGTTATGATTTTTTTTGTGCGCCAAACCCTGTTTTTCCACCCTTATTCAACCATTAAGGGTGGGATCAAAAAACATTACTTTGAAAAGTTGTAGGTAGTACTGTTAGACGACCCTTAGAGAAAACCACGTTTTATTAGTTGCAATATTAAGGGAGTTATGGCCAAAAAACCAGAAAAAGTCCCCCCCCCCCCCCCCCCTTCGTCCGATTTCTCCCATTAACGAACATTAACGAACGACTACAATAGGTAGATTTTTCTTTGAAATCTACCTAAAACTACCTAGTTTAATGGGTAGAGGGACTGGGGATTTTTTGAAAAAAAAAAAAAAAAAACACACAGGACACGTAATAACATTCTTTGGTAATGTCGGTTAGTAGTATATTTCTTAGGTAAATTTTGGAAATCTTTTACGAAATATCACGTCATCAATGAAACGATTAAGGCTGAATTTCA
The DNA here is from genome assembly GCA_950004255.1 of Mesopsocus fuscifrons. Classification (NCBI taxonomy): domain Eukaryota; kingdom Metazoa; phylum Arthropoda; class Insecta; order Psocodea; family Mesopsocidae; genus Mesopsocus; species Mesopsocus fuscifrons. The sequence goes on from OX465378.1 coordinate 1,449,758, forward strand.
CCACCTCACGATAGTGCCTTTTAACGATCGAATAGCTATCGATTCGCTAAAGCAGACGCCAAACCTTATCCTTTCGTTAGGTTTTGTCGTGTCACTAGAATTCGTCTGCTTTGTTTACGTCAAATTTATTTCAACAATCAAGCTAAAAATGGAAATAAACGTGGAAAAACCCTATTTTTTCGGAGAAAGAAGTTAAAATGTTGATTAGACTACATTAGACTACACCAAATGAGTCGCAGGTATGAAAATTACCGTTTTCGCCAACGCATGGATAATCCACTCGAAAGCTAACGACACGATAACGGTGCATGGTGAAAGTCGTTACCATTTTTTACCGATAGGATAGCGCTATCGTGTACACGATAGTCTTCACGCTAAAGTGGTGAAATCCAGCCTAACTTGTGATATAAGGCCGAATATAAATTCGCTAACAGTTTACATTTCTTCTGCATACTTTATGAGGAAACTATTGGATATTTAAATGTTCTGAAATATAATCGGTCTTTTTACTTTCTCGCCCGTATGTAATACATGGGCTGAGAAAGTTATGTCTTGTCTTCGTGTTAACAGCGCAGGGGTGCGATGATTTTTTGATCGAGTGATTATTGTCAACAAAAAGTTAAATCAAAATTAACCGACTTTACAGGACTGCGTACACGCCCTTAATAATTCGAAAGTTTCTGGACATAAAAATGACGAAAATAAGTTAAATCTCGTAAGCACGCACTCTAAGAGAAATAGAACTAACCTCGGGTTCACACTTAATAATGGCGGCAGAAATGGGTCGCCCTCCGGTTATGTCGTGGAACCGATAAACGGCCTCCCTCGTCCACGTGGGCCCAATGGGTGCTGCCTGGTGCAGCCATGCATACACCGCCTGCTCCGGCATGTGCGAGAAGTCCTTGTGGAGGTAATGGATGTTCTCCTTCCAGACGGTGCTACGATAGCCTGTGTCCACGTTGTAGCACCGCATATAATCTTGAGTCACAGGTTCCTCAATCTGGACGCGAAGCCAGCCATCGTTGCGGTTGTAGACGGCAGCAAATACCCCACTCACAGATGCCCATTTCGGCATTATAGTTGAACCGTTGAACCCAAGGTTATTGTAGAAGGTGCTGAAAATAAAGGGTCCGATAATGGTCGCGCTTGACTTTCTCACATTTTTTGCGCTACTGAAAAACAAAAAAAAATTAAAATTGTTATGTAATTACATGTTTTTGTAAAAATTATCAACATGTACGGCAGTGCATGCAGCCAAGTTTTAAAGAAAAAGAAAGCGCGACAAAGCCTCGAGCACTGCCAGCATGTTATACAGGAACCAGAGTTGTGCACTTTTCGTGCCTCTCAACAGGAGGCAAGGGGGCGTGGCTCAAACAGTCGGTACCCTTTTCCTGTAGTAGGGTCGCACGGGATCTCCTAAATGAAATTTCAAACTTCTACGTCCAACCGTACCTGAGCAGTGACATCCCAAACTTAGCTGTTTTTTAGGGTCACTCACTGACTCACTCACTCACTGACTCACCTATACAAATTATTAGCATGTTCCAGCAGTGCGATAGAGCTGAAACTCAGCACACTTGTAGGTATACCATCCCGTGTGTCTGCAACCCTCTATGGTGCTCGCTAGATGGAGCGCAATGTCTCTTTTATATATATAAAATTGCTAAGTCAGTTAAACAATAACTTCAATAGTCAGTGACGCTAAGTTACCAGTTGCACTCACATCTCTTTGTCTCCCGCGCATCTCGGTGCCTTCTTTGCGGTGTTCCACCGTGCTCAACCTCATCAACTCATACTTCTCTTCTCATTTCTGGATCGGATATACATCGCCTCATTCCCAAACTGTATGTTTTATGTCTATCCCTCATTATTATCGTTAATTTACCTATTTTTAATCCTTTGCCCTGACTCCTTTCCGAGGCTCTGTTTGCGAGTTTACGCCTCCCAAACGTCAATGGTAAGTTAACTTCTTTCTCACGTGATCAGTGAGTGGTCCTTCGAACGTAATCCCCACATTTGGTCACTTCGAACCGCGATTGAATCAGTAATTTTTGTAATTTTTTGTATGGAATCTCGGCCCATCTTGTGTTGTATGGCAAGCGCGTTATTGTATGGCAAGCCATCAGGATCGTGGCTGTCTCACGCTTATCTCTGTTATTGGCGAGGTGCCAATACCTACCATCATCATTTCTGTGTATTGTCAGTGCATGCCTAGTGCAAGTGCATGTATTTTATTCATACCTACTTAGTTTTACTTGGGGTAATTACTAAGCTCGTTCATTAATTAATTAAAAGTAATTAATTAATGCTCCTTATCTTTAATCATTATTTTCTTAAGCATGTTATTTTAAGTAACTAATCACTAATCATGTCATCGGAAAGCCGTTGTCTTGTAGAACAAAGACAAAATCTCTTGCAGAAAACTACTAAACTGCATGATCGTGTATTCAGACCCGAAATCGAGGCTTCTGAAGTCAAAGCTGCTATTGTATCAGCTAAAAAACTCCAGGATAGATATGAGGAACTGGAGATTCAAATCATCAAATGTAATGTTTCTTTACCTAAGAAGGCTTGTCAAGTTGACCTCGAACCTATCGCATCTCAGTTCGATGCTCTGATCAATGATATTTTAAAACTCGAATTTGAAAATTCAAATAGTGTGAATGTAAATATGCCTACTCATTATGTCCCTCAGGTAAGTGTTCCGCCTCTGGAATTACCTGTTCTCACTGATAAGAACCATGTGTTGTTCTTCGATCTGTTCGATTCGTTAATTGACTCGAACCCAAGCCTCTCAAGTTCAGTAAAATATCAGTACCTACTTAGGAGTCTTGATCCTTCTCTTGCACATTTCGTTGCTAATTTTCGGCCAATCAATAGCGATAACTATGCTTTGGCTCTTAGTGCTTTGATAGCACATTTCACTAACACTCGCGCTACTGCTAGCGAATCTGTTACTCAGTTTCTGGGTACCTCATCTCTTCCTGCTAAATGGAATTCCGGGAATCTACAAGAATTGTTGAAAGGTTTCACGGAAGGGATTTCCAAATCTCGTCGCATTTTTAAAGAAAATGATAAGGATTTCTTGGACTTCCTACTCTTTCAGTTGTTGTACAGCAAACTCGACTCAAGTTTGAGGAAATCGTTTGATTTGTCTAGGGATAATACTAAGGATATAGTTAGGTATTCTGATCTTGTAAAATTCCTTCAAGAGCGTATTACGGCTAGTCAGCTTACTAAGTTCGCGGAGTCATGTGATTCCAATCGTTCGCCTGCTGTTAAGGTTTCTGTGTCTACCTCGGTCTGCAAGGCTTCTGGTAACCATTTTCAGAAGTCAAGTAGGCCTATCTCTCTTCTGTCTGAGGACAAGGTGTCATGTCTCTTGTGTTCATCCTCGTCTCATGTATTGTGTAAATGCCCTGACTTTATCAAGTTGTCAATTGATAAAAGATGGGATTTTGTGAAGCAAAATCACTTGTGTTTTCTGGACTTTGCAAAGCATAGTCGTAAGGATTGTTTTTCGAAACATGTCTGTCGTAAGTGCAATACTACTGCACACAATGTTCTCCTTCATCGTGATAAGCCCGAGAGTGCTTCGTATGCATCGTCTCCGTCTAGTTCGCAGGGCCAGAAGTTTTCTGAAGGTTCTCCCCCTTCTTCTTCTGGTGGTTTTTCTCCTTTACCTGTGAATGAGGTCAAGGCTTTATCTTGTATGGCTGGATCTCCCAACCATTCTCTATTGGCTACTGCTGTAGTCAATGTCAAGGACGCTTCTGGTGGCGTCTGCTCTCTTCGATGTGTGATCGATAGTGGATCTCATGTCAACTTTGTTTCTGAAAATGCTGCTCAATGTCTGGGTCTCAAACGTCACCATGATAAGACCATCGTTCAAGGTCTTGGTGGTACTCTCTCTTCTAAGGGTAAAGTGTGTTTGGAAGTGTCTTCTAGGCTTGACCCTAACTTCGTTCGATATCTCAGTGCCGTAGTAATTCCTCGAATTTGCGGTAGTCTCCCTGCCTCGCCACTAGCTAGTAGTGTCAGCTTGGCTTCTGAAGGCCTGCGCTTGGCAGACCCCTCGTTCGCTCAGCCTGGTGAAATTCATATTTTGCTTGGTGCCTCTGTGATCTCAGAGATTCTGTCTGACAGCCTCCCCTTAATTCGTATTGGTGGTCTGGTTGCTCAGTACTCTCATCTTGGGTACCTGGTTAGTGGCTCCCTTGGGGGTGCGGCCTCGAATCCCACCTCGTTGCTCTCTGTTGATGATTCGCTCACTCAGCTTGTTAACAAATTCTTTGAAGTTGAAAGTGAGAATCACGTCGTTGTTCCTGATCCTGACGATCTGTATTGTGAACACTTTTTCAAGGAAACGACCACTCGTCTTTCTGACGGTCGTTATGTTGTTCGTCTCCCCTTTCGGGAAAGCCCTGTTGATTTGGGACCTAATAAGTTTTGCCCTGTCGCAAACTTTCTGAAAACGGAATCCTGTTTGTATCGTAAACCTGAGGTTCATGCTCAGTATGTCAAGTTCTTCGATGATTACATTTCTGAAGAAAAAATGTATCCTGCTCAAAATAGGGCGCAGTACATTTTGCCTCATCATCCTGTCTTCAAGGAATCTAATGGAACTATGAAAGTTCGTGGTGTTTTCAATGCTAGTTCTCTTGATGTCAAGGGTTCCTCTTTAAACAAGAAACTTCATATTGGACCTAAATTACAGTCTGATATCTCTGACGTTCTCGTTCGTTTTCGCCTGCATGAAATAGGTTTGATTTGTGATGTTAAAGGCATGTACAACGCCATCCTTCTGCATCCTGAGGATCGCATCTACCAGCATATTCTCTGGCGTGATGATCCTGACTCTGAACTCATTGAGTACGAAATGTCTCGTGTCACATTCGGACTCGCTCCATCGGGTTATTTAGCCCAAAGGGTCATTTTGGACCTAGTCGATGTGGAAAAGGAAAATTTCCCTTTAGCCGCAAAATCTCTCAAGACATGTACCTATGTTGACGATGTCTGTCTCAGTGCTCCTTCCGTCGAAGAAGCCATTGAAATCAAATCTCAAATGGTCAGCCTCCTGGAAAAGGGTGGTTTCGAACTCAGAAAATTCGCATCGTCCAAACAAGAAGTTTTGGAAGATTTACCTCCTGATTTTCGGCAAATCAGTTTCAGTAATGATGAAGAATTCATCAAAGTGCTTGGCTTGAGTTGGTCTCCTGATAATGATTGTTTCTTTTACAATGTCAATGCCTTCTCTGGTCCGCTATCCAAAAGGAATGTGTTGAGTTTTATAGCTCGCATATTCGATGTTTTGGGGTTTTTGTGTCCCCTTGTCTTGAAAATCAAGTTGTTTCTTCGCAAACTCTGGTTGTCTTCTCTCGATTGGGATGAACCTTTCGATGACTCACTTGCCCAAGAGTGGACAAGTTTCTGTGCTGTTCTAAATCTTGATGATTTGCGCATTCCTCGTTGTATTCCAACTGACTCGGCTGTGTCCATTCAAGTTGTTGGTTTCTGTGACGGTAGCAAAGATGGTTATGGTGCCGCTTTGTATCTTCGTTGTGTGTTCTCTACGCATGCTCGTATGTATCTTCTCAAGGCAAAGTCAAAGCCTTCTCCATCGAAACCTCTTACTATTCCTCGTACTGAGCTTCAAGCTGCAAAGATGCTAGCTTCTCTTTATGATGGTGTTCGTAAATCTCTCGAAGAGCTCAGTATTTCAGCTACTTATTTCCTGTCGGATTCTAGTATCGTTCTAGCATGGCTGCGGACTGCCCCGCATCGCCTCAAAACGTATGTCAGCAACAGAGTGGTTGCTATTTTGGAAAAAACATCTCTCGAAAATTGGAGATACATTCCTTCTGAGCTAAACTGTGCTGATATCGCATCTCGTGGTGCTTCTGCTCCTCAACTCGTCTCTTGTGATCTTTGGTGGTCAGGTCCTGAATTCTTGCAGGAAGTCTACCCTGTCTGGCCTGATCGCTCTCCACTGTCGGTCGAGCTGCCCGACGTCGTTGTGGAAAAACCCACATCTCTCCTCGCTCCTCTCGCAGAGTTTGACATTGAGGACGCTCTCATTTCTCGTTTTAGTGACTTACGAAGACTCATTCGTGTCACATCGTACTGCTTGCGTTTCATCGCTAATTGCAATCGCAAAAAGTCACAAAAGGAACTCAGTACTGGTTATCTCAGTATTTCGGAGCTCCGTCACTCGTTGGATGTTCTACTTCTTGGGGTACAAGGAAAGTACTTCTCTGACATTCTCAAGGGCAAACCTCTCAGTCGTGAGCTCTTACCTCTGTCTCCTTTCGTCGAGTCCAGCAGTGGTCTCATCAGGGTTGGAGGGCGCCTTGATAAGGCTCCTCTAAGTTTCTCTGCTAGGCATCCCTGCCTTCTTCCTCATCAGTCGGTCCTATCTCAGCTGATAGTCCGCGATGCTCATCTCAACACGCTTCATGGTGGTAATGCAGTCACCAAAGCCTATGTGGCCCAGAAATTTTGGATTCTTGGTGGTAATCGTCTTATCAAGAAGTCAATCTATCAATGTCTCCCCTGTTTTCGACTTCGTGCTCATCCCTCTGAGCCCATGATGGCTGATCTGCCAGCCTCTAGGTTTGAGCAAGTTCGTCCTTTTCTCCACGTGTCCTCTGATTTTGCTGGACCTTTCTATGTCCACGCTGGTATTCACAGTCGTGCTAAAATTGATAAGGTTTATGTTTGTGTATTTTCTTGTCTCTCAACCCGTGCTACTCATCTGGAAGTAGTCACAAGTCTCAGTGCCGAAAGTTTTCTGGCTGCTCTCGATGCTTTCACTGCGCGTCGAGGCAAATGTATCAGTATCGTTTCTGATAACGGTACAAACTATGCTTCAGGAAGCAAGATGCTTGATGAAGTAAAGTCGTTCCTCTCTCAGCATGGTTCGGATGTTGAAAAGCTGCTTGCACAAAATCAGGTCAAGTTTTCTTTCGTAAGTCCTGCCTCTCCTTGGAAAAATGGTGTTTCCGAGTCTTTGGTTTCTGTTATGAAGAAACTTTTCGTGCGTTCCGTCGCCGATCGTCGTCTCACTCTCCCTGAATTCATCACTTTGGTTACCCGTATTGAGGGCGTGATGAACTCTCGTCCTCTTATTCCTTTGTCGTCTGTAGAACCAGGCGTTTTCTTGTGCCCTGGTCACTTCCTCATCGGAAGCCCTATGTTCTCCGTCCCTGAGGAGGACCTGACTCAGAGCAAACTCAGTCATCTAGGTCGATGGCAAGTTATGCGCGTCACCCTTCAGCTGTTTTGGAAGGCATGGCGTCAGCATTATCTAAATACGTTGATCTCTCGCTGCAAGTGGAACAAGTCCACTCCCAATCTCGAAAAGGGTGCCATTGTTCTCATCAAGTCTGAGAACACTCCCCCTCAGTCCTACCCTCTCGGTGTCGTGGAAGAAGTCCTTCCTCACTCTGACGGTGTTGTTCGTGTCGTTCGCGTTCGCACTGCTTCCGGACCTTTGATTCGTCCGGTCAACAAACTTCTTGTTTGTCATGTAGACTAACGCTTTATGCATGTCTTCTCTTAGCTTAAGGTTCATATTCATGTATTCTCGGGTTTCATTGTATTTTATTGGGTATATTCTTTATGTTTGTGCTTGCTTGTACAGGTTCAAGCAAGGTCGGCCGAGAATGTCTGCAACCCTCTATGGTGCTCGCTAGATGGAGCGCAATGTCTCTTTTATATATATAAAATTGCTAAGTCAGTTAAACAATAACTTCAATAGTCAGTGACGCTAAGTTACCAGTTGCACTCACATCTCTTTGTCTCCCGCGCATCTCGGTGCCTTCTTTGCGGTGTTCCACCGTGCTCAACCTCATCAACTCATACTTCTCTTCTCATTTCTGGATCGGATATACATCGCCTCATTCCCAAACTGTATGTTTTATGTCTATCCCTCATTATTATCGTTAATTTACCTATTTTTAATCCTTTGCCCTGACTCCTTTCCGAGGCTCTGTTTGCGAGTTTACGCCTCCCAAACGTCAATGGTAAGTTAACTTCTTTCTCACGTGATCAGTGAGTGGTCCTTCGAACGTAATCCCCACACCGTGGACACCCAGAAAAATCGCAAACCCGAAGTATGATTTAAGAGGGAACTCGTAACTTTGTGGTATTTTCTGCAATCCATGTTTAGTTAAACGTTAGTGGACCCAGCACCGCCTCAACCAGAGTTAGTATTAGGAACCACCACCGAAAAACTGTCAAAAAATAACTTAGTCAAAATCCACGAAAAAGTAATAATTAATCCTAAGCGCTTTCGACCTAGACGGTCATCATCAGAGGGGTACAAGAAAGGAAAGAGACAGATAAACCTACTTGGGTGTTAGCCGGCCCGAAGTAAGTTAATCTGTGCTGCTTAAGACGGACTGACCTGGACTTATATACTCAAGGACTGGGGGTGGGGGTGGTCCTGGGAGGAGCTACTAAAATTTACACTCTACTTGCTAATTCTAGAAGAGGGGAACTGTTGACAAACAAAATGTCGTTGATAATATTTTGGTTTTTATTTACTGCTTTTCTAATTTCTAAATTTTCATAAAAATCTAGTTTTTTGCCTTTGTTTAAACAATGAAGGGGTTTCCAGTCTGAGGATGGATCCAAATTGTGATTGTTGGCATTGAGATGTTGAGCAAAGTGGCTGGTAGTTGAGGGTTTTCCTATGCCGTAGGTATGTTCTCTGATTCTTTGTTTAAAATTCCTTCCGGTTTGACCTATATAGAAAGCATCACAGGTACTGCAGTTTAGTTTGTACACCCCATTCCCTGCGTCTTTGTCTTTTTTAGTCTTACAGTTCATCAGTCTGAGGCCTATGCTGTTTTTATTATAGAGGGCTGGGGTTTTTCCTGTCGTTTCTGATATAAGTTTCGTCAGTTTGTCAGTCAGTTTAGGTAGGTACTGTATCCTACAATAGTCCTTCTCTTGGGGTGGTTCAGTCGGGTAGGCTAGTGACATTGTGTGTTTACGGGTGTGGTGTTTCAGGATGTTGTCAATAAGTTCAGAGTTGCTAAAACGGCAAAGAAAGCAATACAAACCTGCGACAATGTGCTCAATAAATACTCTGCTTACCGGTGCTCAGTCATGAATCCCCGGGCCCCATCTTTCTTTGGACTTGTAAAACTCCACAAACCAGGCAATCCCGTCCGCCCTGTCGTATCATACAATAGTGCCCCAGCCAGCAAAATCGCAAAATTTCTCAACTCCCACATTCGTGAGCTTACTGACTTCAAACCAACCCACGGGGTAAAAAATTCCCTCAACCTCATCGAGAAACTAAAAAACGTCTCCCTCCCTCCCAACGCTAAATTAGTATCTTTCGATGTCAAGAACCTATTCACCAATGTACCTGTCAATGAAGCCCAAGACCTGGTTGCCAAATCTCTCCGAAAAAATCAAACCCCAGCCCCCATTTTAAGGGACACCCTTCAACTGCTTGAGACTTGCACCGAACAAAACTATTTCCGTTTCGGCCCTCACTTTTATCAACAAACCTCAGGTCTACCTATGGGTTCTTCGCTTTCCCCTCTTCTAGCAGAAATGTTCATGGACAACTTCGAATCTACCCTCTTAAATAGTAATCACCCCCTTATCCAGCACGTAGTTCACTGGAGCCGGTACGTGGATGACATATTTTGCATCTGGACTGGAACCAACAGACAACTTGACCAATTTCTGACCTACCTGAACTCACTTCATGAAACCATAAAATTCACTATGGAGGTAGAGGACAACAAATCTCTCAACTTTCTGGACTTGACTCTGACTAGACAAGACACAGGGTTAGACTTTAAAATTTACAGAAAACCTACACACACAGACTGTATCATACCTAACCAGTCGAACCACCCTCCTCAACACAAACACGCTGCTTTCCACTCTATGATTCACAGACTCACTCACGTACCCATGAACAGCGAAAACTTCGAACATGAACTTCAAACCATCAAACAGATAGGCATCAACAACGGGTACAACTCTGAACTTATTGACAACATCCTGAAACACCACACCCGTAAACACACAATGTCACTAGCCTACCCGACTGAACCACCCCAAGAGAAGGACTATTGTAGGATACAGTACCTACCTAAACTGACTGACAAACTGACGAAACTTATATCAGAAACGACAGGAAAAACCCCAGCCCTCTATAATAAAAACAGCATAGGCCTCAGACTGATGAACTGTAAGACTAAAAAAGACAAAGACGCAGGGAATGGGGTGTACAAACTAAACTGCAGTACCTGTGATGCTTTCTATATAGGTCAAACCGGAAGGAATTTTAAACAAAGAATCAGAGAACATACCTACGGCATAGGAAAACCCTCAACTACCAGCCACTTTGCTCAACATCTCAATGCCAACAATCACAATTTGGATCCATCCTCAGACTGGAAACCCCTTCATTGTTTAAACAAAGGCAAAAAACTAGATTTTTATGAAAATTTAGAAATTAGAAAAGCAGTAAATAAAAACCAAAATATTATCAACGACATTTTGTTTGTCAACAGCTCCCCTCTTCTAGAATTAGCAAGTAGAGTGTAAATTTTAGTAGCTCCTCCCAGGACCACCCCCACCCCCAGTCCTTGAGTATATAAGTCCAGGTCAGTCCGTCTTAAGCAGCACAGATTAACTTACTTCGGGCCGGCTAACACCCAAGTAGGTTTATCTGTCTCTTTCCTTTCTTGTACCCCTCTGATGATGACCGTCTAGGTCGAAAGCGCTTAGGATTAATTATTACTTTTTCGTGGATTTTGACTAAGTTATTTTTTGACAGTTTTTCGGTGGTGGTTCCTAATACTAACTCTGGTTGAGGCGGTGCTGGGTCCACTAACGTTTAACTAAACATGGAAACCCGAAGTACCTTCAGTATTATAGGTTCAGGTTCTATTCAAAGTTCCCATACTAACTTATGGCAGATATTTACAAAACAAATACTGCTTCCAGCTCCTTGTCCTAACAATAAATACCTACCTATACCTACCTACAATATTGTGAAATGTGGATATTTTTGACAAACAAGGCCGTAATTTTCAAGATAACAAAATTTTGTTAGACAAATTTTTAAGTTCGTTTGTTATAGAGAGGTTTTTGTCATAGAGAGACGACTTCGTATTAACTGTTTTCACCAGACATTCACTTAAAATGTGTCGTTGCTTAAGATAAAGATAAATAGGCACTCACGTCATATTTTCCATCGTCAGCCGAATGTATTCTTCATTTTTTTTTAAATACATGAAGAACTGATCACAGCTGGGAGCACAGGGAATGATGACTCTGACCGTTTTTCCGATTGGGAACTCCGTCTTCAAGTCTAGGCGAGGCAGAACCTCGTGCGGCGACAAAAAGTCCGCAGGAAACCTATTGCGACTCAACTGAAATTGACCGTATGCAATGTTTAATTGGACGGAGGGTGCTTTTTTTATTTGAAAAGCTATAAGGCCTGAAACAGGGTAAGACAGTTCATTTCATATACAGTCATACACGTGGATACACATTTTTTGGAATCGAAGACCTCCAGGATCATGGAAAACCCGAAATCTCCAAAAAGAGATCTTGCACGATAGCAAAACTTACAAACTTCCAGCCCATGCGCCTACTTCATGCAATAAAGGGAAAGAAAAATGAGCACGTCTCTGCAAGTAATAACAACAGTACCTTGCACAATGCAAGTAATAACAACAGTACCTTGCGCAATGCAACGATGTCCCACCGCCTATCAACCATCACCCTTCCGACATATTCTTCACCTGGAGGAGGAACAAGCACTATTTTGCCGTCCACCTCTTTCGTGTCTAAAAAGGTGCTTTTATGCCTTTCCACAAACTCTTCGAGGGACGACAGGCCATACATTTGTAGGTCAAAAAACGAGGTGTTCTAAAAGAGAAATGTTTTATCTTATTTACTATCGCTAGTGAGTAGATTAACAAGACCATTTCAGTCAGCAGCAGCACTGCTACTCTGGCAGCTAGCCAGCCATCAGTCAGCAGCACTGCTACTCTGCCAGCTAGCCAGCCATCAGACAGCAGCACTGCTACTCTGCTATAGCTGGTCAGCCATCAGTCAGCAGCACTGCTACTCTGCTATAGCTGGCCAGCCATCAGTCAGCAGCACTGCTACTCTGCCAGCTAGCCAGCCATCAGTCAGCAGCACTGCTACTCTGCTACAGCTAGCCAGCCATCAGTCAGCAGCACTGCTACTCTGCTACAGCTAGCCAGCCATCAGTCAGCAGCACTGCTACTCTGCCAGCTAGCCAGCCATCAGTCAGCAGCACTGCTACTCTGCTACAGCTAGACAGCCATCAGTCAGCAGCACTGCTACTCTGCTACAGCTAGCCAGCCATCAGTCAGCAGCACTGCTACTCTGCTACAGCTAGCCAGCCATCAGTCAGCAGCACTGCTACTCTGCCAGCTAGCCAGCCATCAGTCAGCAGCACTGCTACTCTGCCAGCTAGCCAGCCATCAGTCAGCAGCACTGCTACTCTGCCAGCTAGCCAGCCATCAGTCAGCAGCACAGCTACTCTGCCAGCTAGCCAGCCATCAGTCAGCAGCACTGCTACTCTGCTACAGCTAGCCAGCCATCAGTCAGCAGCAATGCTACTCTGCCAGCTAGCCAGCCATCAGTCAGCAGCACTGCTACTCTGCCAGCTAGCCAGCCATCAGTCAGCAGCACTGCTACTCTGCCAGCTAGCCAGCCATCAGTCAGCAGCACAGCTACTCTGCCAGCTAGCCAGCCATCAGTCAGCAGCACTGCTACTCTGCCAGCTAGCCAGCCATCAGTCAGCAGCACTGCTACTCTGCTATAGCTAGCCAGCCATCAGTCAGCAGCACTGCTACTCTGCTACAGCTAGCCAGCCATCAGTCAGCAGCACTGCTACTCTGGCAGCTAGCCAGCCATCAGTCAGCAGCACTGCTACTCTGCCAGCTAGCCAGCCATCAGACAGCAGCACTGCTACTCTGCTATAGCTGGTCAGCCATCAGTCAGCAGCACTGCTACTCTGCTATAGCTGGCCAGCCATCAGTCAGCAGCACTGCTACTCTGCCAGCTAGCCAGCCATCAGTCAGCAGCACTGCTACTCTGCTACAGCTAGCCAGCCATCAGTCAGCAGCACTGCTACTCTGCTACAGCTAGCCAGCCATCAGTCAGCAGCACTGCTACTCTGCTACAGCTAGCCAGCCATCAGTCAGCAGCACTGCTACTCTGCCAGCTAGCCAGCCATCAGTCAGCAGCACTGCTACTCTGCTACAGCTAGCCAGCCATCAGTCAGCAGCACTGCTACTCTGCTATAGCTAGCCAGCCATCAGTCAGCAGCACTGCTACTCTGCTACAGCTAGCCAGCCATCAGTCGGCAGACAGCACTTCGGCTGGATATCACCATTCTCATCTATAACATAACAAGGGAGAATCTGCAATTTTGCTACAGTTTAAGACGGAATTTACTTTTGCGATTTGTTTAAATTCAGACCATTTATTGAAGACGCAAGACACTGTTGGAGGTTGATATTTGTTTTTTTAACGTCCACATTAACTGGCTACGTTGTGATTTTACGGTTGATTTGGAAACATTTTTATTGACAACAATCACTCGATCGTAAGATCACAACAAAACATTTCAGACGTTAAAAGGACAAATTATACTACAGAACATTTAGTGTCAGCCTTCCCCCCGAGCCGTGCGCCACTGAGTACGCCTATGGATTCGGTATAGTTAGTACACGCTTGGTTTTTGTCTGATGTTTGATCAATTTCGATAGTAAAAGTGAGTTTTAACGCGGAAGTTTTTGATGGTTTGTGAGGGAGACAATAATAAATAAGAACTGATATAGAACTTACGTTGGAAGAAAAGGACTGAAGCATAAACAACGTTTCAGAGCGAACAGAAGAAAGGCCAAAGTATTTGATGGAGAGGGGGCGAGGAGGCAGCCAGAAAATAATTGCTCGGTATCGGTGTGGTTGCGCGGAAAAATCAAATAAATATTGGGAAGATGAAGAAAGAAGGTTGTGCAGGCTGTGCGGTCAGGCACCAGAGACTTTATCACATATGATAGGAGAGTGCCAGGAAGATCTAGTCGCTGAAGATGTACTCGAAATGCTGACCGAGACAGGAGATGGGGTGCAGTGGATGAGAAGAATGGAAAGAAAGAGAAGGAACGTGGAAGGAGAAGAGTAATTACCTACCTATATTGTTTTGTTTTTGAAGTGTACTTTATTTACGCCAATTGGCAAAATATAATATAATAATAATAAAAAAAGGTACTACAGAACATTTAAACATACAACAGTGTCCTCAAAAATGGTTGAAAAAACTTAAACAAATAGCAAATGTATAATCCGTCTAAATTCTTAACCGAGTAAGGCTGGATTTCACCACATATGTGTACACTTTCAGGTTATCGGAGATATGTTTAGCTTATGACAAGTGATTTCGCCAGGAATTCTGGGTAACAAGTGCAGTCGCAAGGCAATTGTCATAAGCTAAACATTCGATAACATAAATTCGAACGTTAAATCTGTGCGTCATTGTATGTTTAGCTTATGACTTATGACAAGTTCCTTGCGATTGCACCTGTCCTAAGCTAAACATAAATCCGACAACGCTATATTGTACACTATAGTCTACAGTCTACACTGTCTACTGTCTAAATTATATTATAAGTGGTGAAATCCAGCCTAGGGGTGAAGCCTTATCCATAGTTGCAGTTGTATAGTACCTGTAACTGGTATTCATTGACAAAATCGTCCATATAGATGCCACCTAGTTCAGGATTATCTGCTTTGGCTTGTAAAAGAAGTCTTTTAACTGTATCCTTGACATGAGAGGGCGTATAGTCTTTCCTCCAATCTCGGAGACGTCTTTCTTCCTCTCCAGCAGGGGATTGGGCACAAAACAAAATCGCGGTTTCTTCCGGATGTGAGACATACCTAAAATGATAATTTGCTTCTATTATTCCAAGCCACTCGACTCTGCCAATGTGGTGACCAGGGGGCGGATGCATGCATATTTCCATGTTTTTTTATTTTAGATTTAATCACATGCAGACTTCGTATTTACACGTTTCAAAGCCTGTAGAGCCCAAAAATACCAAAATCTTTAGTGCATATTTTGCATGTTTCGGGATTTTTGCTTTCTCGCCCGTATATAATACATGGGCTGAGAAAGTTATGTTATCGTGCACTTATTTGGTGAAATATCGAGTTTGCTCTTTTTTTGCTATGAATTCCTATAATAATATCTACAACTTTTTTCTGAAAAAGTTTTTGTAAAATCACTTTCATTTTCTTGTTAAGGTGGGGGGGGGATTTCAAAACTCAATTCCTCCGTTGTTATTGTAGAGAATGCATTTGGGTCAACTGAAAATCTTCTGAACCGTCTTTCTAAATGATTTTAGACTGCTTTTAGTGGATGGAAGTAATCTTCGAAATCTACCTACGCCTTTTGGGGCTGCCGAAAGGAATTTTTTTAAGTTGAAAATTATAGTTCAGAAAAAGAAATAACCAAAGTTTCTTAGGAAACATGACATAACATGTGTCCTAGGGGAGTTATCGAGTTCTTTTGTTTTGTAATGAATTTGCCTCAATATTACCTACAACTTTTGTGTGAAAACGTTTTTCGTCCAACGCAACGTTTAGGCAGGGGTAATATGTCTTCTTAAGGACAGGAATTAAGAGGCTATGTTGTGATTTTACGATCGAGTGGTTTTCGTCAACAAACAAATCCTCCAAAATGAACCGATCGTAACATCACAATCATTCTGGCCCTAAAGTACGTATTAAGACTTCAGAACATTTCAATATCCAATAGTTTCCTCATTAAGTATGCAGAAAAAACGTAAAAAATACACGACTGCGTAGACGCCCTTAAGCAACAGAGACTAGACCCTAACGTTATTTTCCTATAAAAGGTTCTTTTGTGGGAGAAGGAAACATTTTTATAGCCACTTACCGAAAAATATTGGGAAGTGACGACACTAACATAGCGATGCTGAAAGCCTCATATTGATATACATCAATGTTGATGCCATACTTGTCCTGGTAACATTGGTCAAGCTTTCTGAGGGGAATGCCATCTGGAAAGTCTTCCATCAGAGCTAACAATCGCCTCTGCATGCTGAATGGGACAGAGCAGTTTTCGTCCAGCCAATGGTCCCCGTCTTCGTCTGAAATAGGAAAAATGCAAGATTATTTATTTATTTAAGTAATGGTGGATTAAAAAAATTGTGGCACAAAAATCATTCGATCTAGCCGGACCTTGTCGTGGTGCAGGAGCTTAAGCCACATCCAGTGCGGTGGTACGTAAGTGCTACCACACCGAAATACCACCAACAGCTGGGTGGGGCGACTAAGAAGAAGCACACTGGCGTGGGGATCGCTCGAGTAGTCTTTCTGATTTGCTCAAAACAACCCCCCACGCGTTTGCCGTGCGCGGATACCCGTATGGCGGAAAGGGGGAATCTGGTGTTTGAGGGAGTGCATGGCTGCGGCTGTGTAGGTCCCAACACGACACTTTGACCCTTGCTTCGTCTAAACGGGCGGTCTGGGGCTAACCCACCCCGGATCAATCGGCTCGCCGGCGACAGTCTACGCCCCTTGGTGGTGGTCAGGCGGTCGGCAGGGTGAGGATAAAGATATTCTTTATCCTATATCTCTGGGGAAGCCCTGGCGCTCTGGCCTGGTTTGCGGGTCATCGTCCCCTTGTTGGGCTCCATGGTGGGTGGGATACCTGGAGATGAAGTTTTGTTGATATATATGGATTCTTTACCCAAAACCTCTAAACCTATAAAAAATGTCGATGAAAAGACTTCCAATGAAACCACTGTAGTGCCAGAGTCAACCCCAGCGACTCAGGCTACTAACACTATTACAGACACGGCACCAGAGTCAACACCAGTGGCTCAGGTTGCTGATGCCCTCACAAATTTATCAGTGAAACCACAAAGGCTTCCAAGACTTACAAGGTCTGAAAAGCGTACATTGAAGAGGATGAGGCAGCAGGGGGTGGATACCTCAAAGGTACTACTAGAGAGAAAGCCCAGACCCTTTGCCGAGCCGGGAGAGGCTGAAGTTCCCATTAGTTTCAAAGCCGCCCTGTCGGGATTGAAGGTTTCGGTCATACCAGTTGGCTACCCTTCAACCGTGATGGGAGAGGACGAAGGTAATGAGATCAAGAAAGCCTTTTACAAAAAAGTGGACAGCACGGAGGGAAAGCTGCCTCGCTTTGAGGGGTGCAGGTTGATGGGTGACCATCTGGGCTTCATCTGTCGGGACGACAGTGCTCTTCAGTTTCTGAAGGAGCTTGTTGATCCTGGGGGGAAGTATCGGGTGGTTGAGTCCAAAGATCTGCCTCCGAAGATTAAGGTGGCTGCTTCCTTCCCCGAGAGAGCTGAGAATGAAGTTATTCTCAAGCGGCTCGAGAAGTTCAATTACGAACTTAACTGTGAGAAGTGGAAATTCTTAAAAAGCCGCATTGATGAAAAAGGTTACTCAGTAATACTAGCCATTGATGAAAAATCGACGGAGATTCTGGAGAAGTGCAATCTCCGACCTTATTACATGTTTACAAGAGTGGCCTTCAGGGTACTCGAAGATAAATCCAAAGGAAAAGAAGCAGAGGAAATGGAGGTGGTAGTGGGGTCTGAGCAAACCGACCTCATCAAATTTCCCAGTGATACCTCTGATGGCGATGCTGCAGGTCCTTCAAAGCAATCTACAGCACAGTAGAGCGGCAACTGCTACTCTACAACAGGTTACGGCCGCTGCCGCCCTAGACATCGCCATCATACAAGAACCCTACATTTATAAAGGTAAGATAGTCGGTCTGAGAGGCAGGTTTGATGTTCTAAGCAGTCAACCTTCTACTAACCCCAGGGCTTGCGTATGTTACAGAAATTCGCTAAACATCACCCCGCTGCCTGGGATGGTCACCAGAGATCTCTCGGCTGCGATTATAAAACTAAAACAGGATCAGGAGGAGATAGAGATAGTGATTGCATCCCTCTACCTCCCGTACGAAGAAGAAATACCAGGGGCTCATTTTGAATCTTTGGTAAGATACATGAACTCAAAGAAAATGGAGGCTATCATCGGAGTGGACTCCAATGCACATCACTCGGTGTGGGGCTCTCCTGATTGTAATGCAAGGGGCCACAACTTAATTAACTATCTGTGCTCTACTAATCTAGATGTAGTCAATGTGGGCAACAGGCCTACTTTTGTCACAACCAGAGCAAAATCGATAATATATTTGACACTGGCTACAGGGGGAGCCCGCTCCATTATAAACAAGCGGTACGACACGGTCGGACAAAACTTTACCTGCTTATTTGCGTGATTCCTAGAAAAAAACCCTTAGTTAAATGATTGGAGACGGAAAAACGTTTTGACGAAAGGAATGGCCCCAGAATGTTCCCCCGAGTACTTAGAGACCCCACACGACGTACTTTGGCAACCACCCAAAACTACCCCCTAAAGCAAGGTGAGGTGGTTGGGGAAGCTCGGAAAAACTTTTTGACAAAATAAATTGCCTCAGAACGTTTCCCCAAGCATTTTGAAACCCCATACAACGTACTTTGGAAAGTAACCATAACTCCCCCCCATAAGGGGGGGGGGGGGGGTAGGCGAAAAAACAATTTGACCACACATATTGCCTCAGAACGATCTCCCGATCATTTTGAGCCCACACAACCCATATTTTGCAAACCACTCAAATCTACCCCCCTTAGGGGGTGGGGTGCTTGGATACGTTCAGAAAAACTTTTTGATACAAAAAATTGCTTCACAACGTTCCCTCGAACAGTTCAAGACCCCATAAGCCGCACCGCTTAAAGTCTGGAATATTCTATTGATTTGCCCTATAATTCGTTATTTTTTTCTTGCCGCCCTGTAGAAACACCTTAAAATAGTGAAAATAGTATTAAAACATTTTGCAGGGGACATGCATTAAATATTCAACGAAAAAGAAATAGTGAAGAGAAATATTATTATTTCTGTTGCCAGCGAAAATGCACTGCTCCACGTCGTGCATAAACGGTCTATGTGCGAGATAGCGCGCCAAACCCAAAAGCCGTAGGTACATCTGCCATAATAATTCAAAATTTCGCACGATAACAAAACTTTCTCAGCTCATGCAGGTATTACATAACGGGCGAGAAAGTAAAAACTTCAGTATTTTGGTTAGATGCAAATACCTACCGACTGAACTCCTCATAGTTACCTACCTACTCAGTAATGGCTGCATGGCTTTTGGGTCTAGAAACTTACCAACACGAGCTTTGTCCGCCATCACTTAACAATAGAAAATATGTGAAACGCGATTCAACTAGTGAAAACAAGTCGAGAACCGACCCGACCGACACCGACCGCTTGGAGGAGAATAATGGCGTGGCGTCGAAGGCGTGGCCGGCGTCGCGTCGCTCCCATGTCGCTCCCTTCACGGGTGGATCCAGGGTGGATCGTTGTGTAGTGACGACACTGTCGCACTATATCGCTCATTCACAAAATGCGCGGGAGTCGACACCAACTTGATTGTTTGGTGTTCGTATTTTCGTGTACGGACAATGTTTTGGAGTGTCAAGAATCCTTAAAAACGTATCCCAGTCAGGTAGGTAGGTACTTATACTTACATTGGATAATATTAGTTCATACCTATTGCTACATACCTACCTACCTACTGGGTAATGATCTCATCTATTTTTACTGTGTGATGTGTGCATGGTGATTTTACAATCGAATGATTTTTGTCAACAAAATATTTGTCCGAAATTAACAAATCGTAAAATTAGTAAAATCACCACACATCATACTATAAGTACTTACTTTGACAAGCCAATAAAATCGAATATTACCTACCTACCTCACTAACAAATACTTTAGTGATATAGGTGGTACCTAGGTGTTTACAAAAGGCACTTAAGTACCTAGGGCAATTAGGGAAAAATGGGCAATTTCACCTGGAAGCGATTAATACCTACCTAGGTAGTTAATTTATGTTTTGAATGTCCCGCCAAATATTTGTTTGCACCGTTGGCAACACTGTTGGTTTTGTTATGTTGCTAACATGTTGTTTACTTCAAACGGAGAAAATATCATCTCTCAGTCGCTTTTCGACTCTCACCTCTCACAATGAAATGTTCTTTTGTATCGTTTATAGAAGTTTAATGTGAACCAAAGAATAACTTGCATAGGTAGTGAATGTCCTATGCTTTTGTGCAGTCTCCTAATCCTAACACACTCAAGAATTTGGCTCAACATTAGGAGTAATCAACAACAACAAGTCTGCCATGTTCACTGCTTTTACCCGGTAAGCGTACTTTACTTACCTATCTTCATAAAAATAGGTCAGTTTGTTCATGTTTGGTATTACTTAACAGGAGTTTAAACCTCTTTGTAATATCTCTGATGGCTGGAACTGTCCCAAAATGTCCAAGATCCTGTTGAGGTTAGGTTATAATATAATCCTACCAACGTGCAACGTTCACGTGCATAGGTCACATTCTGTCCTGTGATTATTCGAACACTGACTCTATTATTCTAGTACCGAATAGAGAACTTTGTAATCTGTTTTCTGATTGTTGCTTTTTCAGACTCGACATCGAGACATTGGGTAGGTACACTCCGGCTGTACCATCATATTTATCTACATAAGTACCTACCTGCCTAAGAGATTGCAATGACATGGACATCCGGGTGGAGGGCAGGTATCCCATCATGTAAGTACCTACCTACTACCTTGTATTGTTTTTTATTGTAGGTATTTATTGAATTGTACCTATGTATTTTATTGTGCTTGGAACGGTAACCAGACCAAAAATGGGAACTCTGGGCGCCCCCTACCACTTCTCCACAGCCAAGATGAGACATTTTACTGCTCCCACAGCCAAGATGAGACATTTTACTGCTCCCACAGCCAAGATGATACATTTTACTGCTGCCACAGCCAAGATGGGACATTTTACTGCTGCCACAGTCAAGATGGGACATTTTACTGCTGCCACAGCCAAGATGGGACATTTTACTGCTGCCACAGCCAAGATGGGACATTTTACTGCTCACACAGCCAAGATGAGACATTTTACTGCTCCCACAGCCAAGATGAGACATTTTACTGCTCCCACAGCCAAGATGGGACATTTTACTGCTGCCACAGCCAAGATGGGACATTTTACTGCTGCCACAGCCAAGATGGGACATTTTACTGCTCCCTCAGCCAAGGAGGGACATGTCATTGTTTTTGCTCTGGAGGGCAGTAACAGGTCTCGCCCTGGCTGTAGGGAAGTGGTAGGGGGAGCCCAGGGTTCCGGGCACAATACCATAAAACTCGTAGAATTTAAAAAAAAACCTCGCTTGACGCCGGCCACATATTTATGATGTGGTTGGGACGACCAATCTTGTGAGTTGGTCGTATCCTTGGTGGGATGACATTTTTTGTGTGGGTAGCCGCCATTACACACCAACCCTTTCGGGACACATCGTTTTTGCTCTGCTTAATATTGGTTGGACTGTAGATGGTATTACTTTGAGGGGCCACCCGTACCTAACGACTGTCCTGTTGATGTTTCTCTATAGTGATTACTTAGTGATGAACACCATATGGTATAGTGATGATTTCAGATTGGT
The DNA here is from genome assembly GCA_950004255.1 of Mesopsocus fuscifrons. Classification (NCBI taxonomy): domain Eukaryota; kingdom Metazoa; phylum Arthropoda; class Insecta; order Psocodea; family Mesopsocidae; genus Mesopsocus; species Mesopsocus fuscifrons. The sequence continues at coordinate 1,471,403 of OX465378.1, forward strand.
AATTGGAGTTTGTGAGATCGAGTCCAGTGGACCGAGATTTTTTTTCCTCATAGATTTTCCATTTCTCTTGGATACCGAATAGCGAAAGAGTGCGTACCTGGCGTACCTGGTTACTTAATCAATCTGTGCGTAGTACTTAGTATAGTGACATACATGAGCACTTAAATAGTAGATGTGCGATGAGTCATCGGCTTATCAGTTTACCAAATAATAATTAATAATAATAATTCCCCTACTCAAGTGACTAAAGTGGGCGATTAAGCGATTTGCTCACCTCATTAATGATTTAAATATTTTGAATACAGGTTAAGGCGCAACTCTCTGAGAAGGAGAGAACAAGGTGGCCATTTTGCCCGTGGTGCTTCTTCGATCTCAACTTCGCGAGTCATCGGAGAAAAAGGCGACTTCTGCACTTTGCCACTACCAGAAGTTTATTGAGGTATTTCTTTCATTTCCGCTTCATCCGTTTGCCAAGCTGGTCAAGTCTTCCCAGTGGCTCAGCACCTCAAATGCACTGTGGGGATCCTCAGCCAGTGTAAGCCATCGCCATTATATAGGCAGTTCAGCTGGCTGACGTTGCTACTATATTGGGCCAGCAACTTCACAGGGTATTTGTTTGTTTTTACTTTCTCGCTAGTAGTCGCTAGCCATATATGGCGAGAAAGTATTGTTGTCGTGCAAAATTTCGAAATTGAGATTTTGGGTTTCCCATGATCCTGGGGGTCCCCTGAGTCCAAAAAAGTGGTTTCTGGAAAAAGTCTGTCCGTCCGTCAGTCAGTCAGTCAGTCCGTCCGTACACTGCTCTGGAGCCTATACCGTTCATCCGATTTTGATGAAATTTGGTATGGACCTGTCTAAAATCACTGCCGGGCATTTTCAAGGATTATTTGATTGGTCGAAAATTTCTGCCGCTATTGTCAAAAAAACCGCCAAAATAATTAAAAAATCGTGTTTTTGGTTAGTCGGACAAGCGCCGACGGTACATCTTTCAACCTGTGTGTTGACAAATAGATGCTTCGAGGTCTTTTGCAGCTAAAATTGAATAAGTTGAAAATTACGGCCGTTCGGGACCAAAGTTCGATCGTTTCGGCGCCATTCACATTTATTGACCGATTGTCATGGAATTTGGTAAATTTGTGTAGAACCATGTAACTTAAACATCTGTCGAACAGAATTTTGTCAAATAAGTGTTGAAAATGAGTTGAAAATGAGAAACCACGTTTTTGAATGGTCGGGACGCATCTGGGACTAAAGTAATAGAATGGCAGCCATGAAACTTGGTATGAGTGATCTCAGATAGATGCTCGTGGGTTATTTTCAACAGATTTTGGATTGCGTAAAAATTAAGCCCGCAAAAAAAATTCAATTTTTTTTTTTTTTTTTTTTTTTTTTTTTTTTTAATGAATTATTTTAACCGCGCCAATGTCCATTGGACCAAAAAAAAAAAATCATATGTGACGAGAAAGTTAAGTGCGACTGTTGTCGGACCCTTTATTTACCTGAACTGCTCATTTTTTGGTTTCAGCTTCATCGGTTTAAGTCGTCAGTGCGACGGCAGTGGAACCTTTTCGATGCAATCGGTGAGATCCCAGATGGAGCCGTGGAACTGTAAGACGTTGTAAGAAGTCAGTGCCGTGACAATTGTCCTGGGGAGTCAAGGATCTGAGAAAAAGAATTGGCGATGGATCCATTTGTGTAGTTGTGCTGGGGAGAAATGGTAAGACCTGTACAGACAAAGCCAAGACCTCAGTTACGTTCTCACATTTTTCTTCATACAAAGTAATACAGAATTCTAAACACTTAAAATGGTTGGTGTTTAGTTATATTCACGTGACTAAAACAAAGAACTTTTCACAGAAACTAAACTCCGCATTGAAATAAAAACATGTAGGTATTCATATATTATAAATTCTTAGTCAGTTCTTGATGGAGTGTGTTCCAATGTTCCTGACCTTGCCGTGGTGAGGGGGCTTACGTCTATGTTCGCGCTACGGCGGGGACATAGGCTAACTAAGAAGGAACACACCCCATGGATAGCGTGCTTGCGCTTGTTTGTGGTCTGGCAACCACAGGGTCCTGAGCCGGGTGCTTGTAGTGCTTCCACTTACTTAATACTGCACCCTCTTCCTTTACCTTCTTTGTCGGCGTCCCTTGGCCGCCCTTGTTCTCTTCGACCCCGGTGCTATTAGTTCGCGAGGGCTAGGGCGTGTCATTTCTAATCATATTTCTTACTCTATCCTCACTTAGACCGGTTCAGCCGGGAACACAGCTGGGAGTGACCGGAGCGCTGCGGATCAGAGTGTCAGCAGGGACTACCGGCTGATGTGTGCCAAGCACTGCCGAGGCTGGATACTGACTGGATCCTGTCAGCCCCTTTGGGACTCGGGTCGGAGTAGTGAAGACTGGGTTGGAGGAGTCGGACCTCCAATCGTGCAATTGGGCAACGCGCGAGCCCGGGACGTACGGCGGTGCCTGTCCTGGAGAAACGAGGGTAGTATGGCCCCAGAGTACTGGGGGTGGGACAGAGTCCCATGGGTGTACCCGCTCCTACTACAATCCTTGGCCTGTGCCTTTCTTCACGATGGCTAATATGAACCACATATATGGCTTTTAACCCAAGCCAAAAAATTATTATTGCGGATATTGCATCCGAAGACGGAGACAAAGTACTTCCGGTGTCAGAGGTAGCACAGACGGAGGAGGTAAATAATGAATTCCCTGGAAGGAATTTGCAAGAAGGGGAAGAAACCCAACTTAACGGCGAAACTTTTGCTGATAAAATTAAGACGAGAAAAGAACTTCAGGTTGCTGTGTTATTACAGAACCACCAAGGGTGTTCTCGGAACAAGAAAAATTACAACTGATGGATGCAATAGGGGACGACCTATTCGAACTCGCGGAAGATGTGGAGATGCCAACGTTTGTGTGTACGGTTTTTCGCGATCAGCACATCATCGTCACAGCGGGGGATGAGAAAAGTCGGGAATGGCTGCAAAGCGTGGTTCCAACGCTGTCGGTGTGGCAAAATAGCAAGGTCTGCACCGTCCCTGCCCTGGAAATACCGAGGCTGAAGGAAGGCTTGCTCTGGCTGCCCGGATTCAGAAAAAGGACAGACAAGAAACTCCTCGAGAGAATTGCAAAACAAAATCCGGGACTGAAGACAAATTTTTGGAGAATCTTCAACCGACATGAGGAGGAGCACGGAATCCGTCTTTTGGTGGGAGTAGATATGCATTCATTACGGATTATCGCTGATAAAGAAAATAGACCACAATGGACAACTAGCCGGGCGCAATTTACGCCAGTGGAAGAGTTAGGTCGCAGAAGAAGAGAAATAAAAACGAGAAACAACTTTCGACAGGATAAAGTGGGGAAACCCTCCTCTGAGAGAGATCAAATGAAGACACAGAAAGGAAGGTGTACAGGGACTGAACTGAAACGAGATGTGGTCACATCAAAGGATGGAGGGGATGTGAAAAAGCAGTATCTCAAAAGAAAACCAGAAGAGGAATCCTTCGGAAAGAGTCCGTCCCCAGGGCGAGATGTGGTGAACGCTGGAGAAGAAAGCGTGGACCCCTTTACACCGAGTAAAGTTCTCCCAAGGTCACCGATACCAACCAAGCTAACTCAGTGACCGGGGAAGAAGAAAAGGATGGAGGAGGGTGCCAAAGACGGCTCAAAAATCACAAAATTCTTCAGAAGTCAGGAGAGAACCAACTCCCTTCCCTCTACGTCTGTGGATACGCACAATCGCTTCGAGGTTCTTGCAGCAGAGAAGACGCAAGAATCGGGCTCGAGGACTGACACTAGAGTGAAGGCAATGACAGTGGGCACCCTGAGCTCCCAGGAATAAATCAAGAGAAGTAGACAAGACTTCACATGAAAATCATGAATAGGAAGACTAGTGTGCTGCAATGTAACGTTCAGCACTCAAAAGCTGCTACTGCCACACTTCTAAAGAGAATGCAGGAACTCAAAATTGACATGGCTGCAGTTCAAGAGCCTTGGATTGGAGCAGGAGGTAAATTGCGTGGGTTGGGTAGTTTTCGAGACGAGATATTTTGCTGCCTAACGGAAGAAAACCCAAGAGTCATGATCTTAAGTCGGATCCCAGTTGAACCGGTGCCAGGTTTCATGGAGAGAGACTTAGCTGCAGTCTCACTAAAGCTACCTACAGGAAAAAACGTGGTTTTCGCAAGCGCTTACTTCCCTAACCCGGGTGAGGACCCTCCACCAAGAATAGTTGAGGAACTGGTGCAATTCTGCGCGGGAAATAAGCTGTCACTTATCATCTGCTGTGATGCCAACTCCCGAAACACATTCTGGGGAAGCTCAGACACCAATTCCCGTGGGCGAATACTCCTTAACTTCCTGCTGGAGAATAATTTACACATTATGAATAATGGTAATCGTCCCACATTTGAGAACGCCATAAGATCTGAAATTATCGATCTATCAATTTGCACTGCAGATGTACTTCATCTCGTCACAAATTGGAAAGTATCTCTTGAAGAATCCATGGCACACCATAAACATATCCTATTTCACCTGATGACTGGCCCAACGAGAGAACCCAAGACCTATCGTAATCTGAAGAGGGCTGACTGGACTTTATTCCAAGAGCAGCTTGCCCTTAGGGCACCTGGACTACTCTTCCAAGAGCCAGCTGATTCACGTGAACCAGAGGAGGCGGCAAATAGTTTGAATTTGGCGCTGATTGAATCTTTTGAAGCCTGCTGCCCTATGAAGACTGCAAGGGACTCCATAGCTCCAGTGTGGTGGAACAATGATCTCGTATAACAAGATGAAAAGGAGTCACAATAGTGAAGATGGTAGTGCGTATAGAGTTATGAGAAACCAATACAAGAAGGCTCTTGACCGGTGTTCGCGAGACTCCTACAGGAAATTCGTAAGTGAAATTGACTCTCTGCCGGAAGCCAACAGGATACATAAGTGCTTAAGTAAAGTTTCTGGTCCTAAACAGAAACAGAAGATATGATTGAGAAAACTATTACGATTTCACGTATCAGATGCGCTGTAATGAAGTGTTCTCCATTCAAATCCCCGGGCCCTGACGGTGTCATTCCCGCAATGCTACAGAGAGGGCTGGATCAAATAATGTAACCACTGGAAAAGCTGTACCACGCGTCACTGAGACTGGCAGCTCTGCCCAGATCATGGCGGGAAGTGCAAGTCGTATTTATACCTAAACCGGGGAAAGTAGATTATTCCCATTCGAAATCCTACAGACCCATTACTCTGAGCTCTTTTGTGCTGAAGGTACTGGAACGACTCGTAGAATGGCGCATCAGAGAAGACCTAGCACTGATCAGCCCGCTGCATCCCACACAGCATGCCTATCAGGCTGGCAAGTCAGTAACATGCTTTTTAGATATTCAAGGAGCGTTTAATAACCTTTCATTTGCTGCCGTGGAGCGAGCCCTGTCAGGCTTGCCATTTTCTAGGTGGATCAACCAAATACTTAGTGGGAGGCTCATTTCATCACGACGGGGAGACATCACCTTGGACGTGACGGCCGCAAGAGGATGCCCTCAAGGGGGCGTGCTCTCGCCCCTTCTGTGGAGCATGGTAATGGACGAGCTGCTTAAGAAGCTGGCAGACGACGGTTTTACAGCTCAAGCATTCGTGGATGACCTCGGACCTCGCTATAATTGTAGTGGGAGGCGCCAAGAGCTCTGTGATAGAAGTCATGCAGTGCGCGCTGGACCTTGTGAATACTTGGTGTGGTGACAAAGGACTAACAGTAAACTCCAAAAAGACCGAAGTTGTTCTGTTTACCAGACGAAGAAAGATTGGGCCTCTTCCTGAACTGCGACTTGGAGGGGAGGCGCTAAAGCTCTCAAAGTGCACTAAATACCTTGGGATCATGGTGGACTATAAATTGTTGTGGAAGGACCACCTCGAATATTGCCTGAGCAAGGCACGAGCCGTACTCTACACAGTACAAAGACTGTTTTCAACGACCTGGGGACTGAATGTAACCATTGTGCGCTGGCTGTATACCACAGTGGTTCGTCCAATCATCTCGTACGGCTGCATTGTCTGAGGGCGCCGTACTAAACTCAAATCAGCACAGGATGAGATGCAAAAACTCCAAAGGACTATCTGCATTGGGGCTACTGGGGCCTTGAGAACGACACCTACCGCCTCACTTGAAGTGCTGTTGGACCTTCCGCCCCTTCACATCTTTTTGCGACAACAGGCTGCTGCTGCGTTTTGGAGGCTGTACAACCTTGGTATCTGGAGAGGCCCCCCCTGCGTGATCTCGGCGAATGCATGCTGACGCCTCAAGACCTGATGGAAGGAAGAGCCGGCGCGGGTGTGTTCTGTTCAGACCCTCAAGTGGCAATCTCAGTTCCCCTCGGAGGCTACGCATCTGTCTTCCAAGCGGAGGTCTTCGCGGTAAGATGTGCCCTCGAAGAGTGCGAGAACCTTCCGGACCAATCACAAGTCGTAATATGCTCAGACAGTCAGGCGGCAATCCTGGCCCTCAGGCTGCACGGTAAAATCGGGTCTTGTTGCCGAATGTAGAGAAAAGAAGCAGGCGCTGGTGAAATATGCAGGACAGTTCATCCAGCTGGCATGGGTCCCGGGTCACAGTGAGATCGACGGCAATGAAAAAGCTGATGAGTTAGCGAGAGGGGGTCTGCGGAGCTACCCACCACTGCTGAACCTGTACTTCCCATCGGGCCCGCGCATGTCGGGCTGGTCCTAAAAGCCATGTTGCGTCGGGAATTTGTGCATCACTAGCGACAAGTGCCTGGCCTAAATTATTCAAAAAATATCGTGAGAGACCCCGCTGAAGACTACGGTGTGCACCTTCTCCGCGTTCATAGAGCTGAATCCAGAGCGACGGCTTGCCTAATGACGGGTCACGGACTGAGGCCCCACCTGCACAGAGTCGCTGAGTTCAAAACAAACTTTTGGTTACTTCACAGTGTTTAAATTACCAAACATGAATATAACCAACCACTGAAGCAAAATGTGGAATCTGTTGATGTTTGGTTTCTCAAACACTGTGAAGTAACCAAAAGTCATTTTAATGAATTGTTGCTTACTTTATGTTCTTAAAAGAATTGACTAACTACCTTACATGTTTTTATTACAATAAGGAGGTTAGTTTCTTTGACAGTATGAGAAAAGTGCTTTGTTTTGCGTTCAGGTGGACATTAAAAAACGTCACCCTGGGGATGTCCCCTTCAGTTGACCACATACTGTGCGTCCTGGAATGGAGGGGTTGGAATGACAACTCAGGGATGGCAGGTACCCCAATAAAACTGCCATCCCCCCACTAACCGTACGTCCGGGGATGCCACCTCGCCATAATGGCCGTCCAGGATGCATCGTATATGGTGTAAGGTAGAAATAAGTAGGTACCTATAGTAGGTTTTACGAAAAGTCGGTGAGATAATGCCATCCAGTGTATCATAAGTTGGTAGGACGAGTCACTTCAGGTGGGCGCCACGGCAAAGTTCTTACTGTTCTTAGCGTGAGAGCTCAGAACATTAGCGCATGGCTTGCTGTGCTTAGCGTGAGAGCTCAGAACATTAGCGCATGGCTTGCTGTGCTTAGCGTGAGAGCTCAGAACATTAGCGCATGGCTTGCTGTGCTTAGCGTGAGAGCTCAGAACATTAGCGCATGGCTTGCTGTGCTTAGCGTGAGAGCTCAGAACATTAGCGCATGGCTTGCTGTGCTTAGCGTGAGAGCTCAGAACATTAGCGCATGGCTTGCTGTGCTTAGCGTGAGAGCTCAGAACATTAGCGCATGGCTTGCTGTGCTTGCTCACCGAGGTTTTCTAAAAGCTGTTGGACCGACTTTGGGACTTATCGATGTTGTAACTGATTAGATGTAGACACACCCAGCGAGAGTTCTCTTCTTGTTAAAAGTTACAATGAACATTCGTCACGCGGATGAAAATACCGTGATTATTTTTCTGTTGATGACTTCATTTTCCTTAAATTTGTTGTTACAGTTGACAGAGGTCTAAAGAAAAGAAGAGTCATAGGAGGAGAATGGGATGCCTGCCAGGCTTTAAAATGACCTTTCTAGATGACGACATCGCACTTAGAAGGTAAGTCCTCTTTCAGAGCAGCAATAGTTTAAGTAGCCACTTAGTGAAGGCAGCGCCATGGGGGCTAAAATTACGCTAATTACGAGCTCTCACGCTAAGAAATTTGCCGTGATGCCCACCTGAAATCATTGTTTATTTTGCAGCACTTGGACAAACGCAGAAACGCTATGTCGCAGAGTCGCTCGCAGGTCGCAGGTCATGTTTCAATGCCCTGTCTGACACGTGGACTGACACTTGCAGCAGTGACGACAACTGAGGTGGAGCCTTAAGCCTGGAGCCCCAAGCAGATCTACGTTGGCTTTAATAATCCCTGTGGCACTGAAGTAAGTAATAGACATATTTCTCGAAACTAGTAGTTTCTCCACTAGTATAGTCCAAGTCAGGCTGGGAGCATACCGATAAGTCATAATTTTTTGCAAATCTAGGGCTGATCAAAACTTTTTTTTGAGCAGGGAAATATCTGCTCAGGGTCGGATTGGCATTTTTAGCGTATGGTAGGATATGGAACCCAAATCCGGATCGGCGTCAACTGAAAATCTTCAAGAAATAATGACTAATTGGTACGCTCCCAGCCTTACTTAGACTATAGTCCACCTGACTTCCGTATGTAGAACATGGTCTGAGAAAGTTATGTTATCGTGGGAAATTTCGATTTTGAGATTTTCATTGCAACAAGCGTTACAGAGGTCCCTGATACCAAAAAAGTGACTTTTAGGTCATGTCCGTCCTTATGTTCTTCTGCAGCGCGGCGAGAATCTTGCTCAGCAGTGAAAATCGTGAAATTTATTAAAAATGTATATCTAAGAATGATCAGTATACAATTAAATTTCGATGCCACAGCTAGCCTAAAATGATGATGAATTCAGGGATGAATGAGTTCAAAAAGGGTGATATAGGTGTCCTAAATAAAAAATAGTATAGTATAGTATAGTATAGTGTAGTATTTTTATTATATTTACACAGTTAATTTTACAAATATTTTATAATTTTACAAATAAAATTAATACAGGCGCAACACAGTTTTCTTAAGGGGGAAAACAGGGAAAAGCCGTCAAAAAGGTAATTTCGAACTTAGCTGCCGCGAAGTAGAATTTTGGTAGACTGTTGTCGGACCCTTTATTTAACTGGAGATTTGCCATGTTAAATTTAACTCAAAAGTTAAATTTAACATGGTAAACATAGGACAAAATCTCCAGTTTAATTTTAACTGGGCATGGTGGGACGCACCCTTAGGATCTTATATTTTTTTATTTCAAGCAGGAGGTTAATTTCTATGATAACGTGAAAAGATTGGTTTGCTCTGTGCAGGTGAAGATAAATAAACAGCAAACGCCACCTGTCCCATTTGATGTTAATATTGATGTATAGCGTATCCTCACCCTTACTCACAATCGTGGACAAGTTTAAAAATAGAGCGAAAATATAACTGAGTTGAAAAGTTTTCCTGAAGGATAGGTAATTAATTACTTACATCGAACTTGGGCTACGTAATTACAAAGTAAGTAAGTGGTACATCTTAGGAAACGCCGCCAGACATAATGTAAACCGCTTCAAACTTTTTATTTCTCTTCATGCCTACTAGTAGCTCAATATTCTTTTTTTTTTCGGATAAAGTTCGTTTTCGACAGCACTTTCTTAAAATAAGACGTCGTGAACTAAGGGTAAGGGTGGATTTCACCATTTCCTAAAGTCTACTTAAGTCCCTACTACTAGTCTATACTACTCAGCAGTGATTTTAGGCAGGTCCATACCAAATTTCATCAAAATCGGATGAACGGTATAGGCGCTAGAGCACTGCACGGACTGCGGATGGACAGACTTTTTCCAGAAACCACTTTTTTGGACTCAGGGGACCCCCAGGATCATGGGAAACCCAAAATCTCAATTTCGAAATTTTGCACGAAAACAATACTTTCTCGTCATATATGGCTAGCGAGAAAGTAAAAAGTTTAAAAAGCCCACGCACCTGTTGGTGCTTACGGGCTCTTTGCTCGAAGGGGCAGATTTTAATTAAAGGAAGTAAATGTTGCCCAAAGCCATTGTTGCTCCCCACCGCCTCAGTCTTGCGAGTGCGACCACAATGACGCCATAATCTGTAGTAATATGCTCTCATCCGTGATGCTTTTGAGGAACTGGCAATTATTATTTATGCGGTTGCATGGAAACTGCAGAACATGTATACCGCATGAAAACACTATTGTAGTCATAATATGTCTGACTGTGGTTGTGGCTTCGTTTGCGGCTATAATTGCTGACATTCGCCGACTTCTCCAGAGAACAATGCAGACCGGAAACTCGTTAAAAACTCTCGTTATCCAATATACGAGTATCCAGTGGCCTCCCGCTAATTAATCAGATCTAAAGGATCTATAATTTGGGTTTGAATGTTGTAAACCCATTGAAACTATCCGGCAATATCAGATGTATCGTTGATTACAGAAGTCCTAGTTAAGCTACCTCATACCTATACAGGTTTAGGTGGGTTCTGTACCACCACAGCCTCGATACACATTTCAGTTGACATGTTCTATTAATGCCGATCGAAGGCGTCTACTATACCTCCTTTTCACTCACTTTTAAGTCCTCTCTGTAACGAGTAAATTTACGTGGAACCTAGGCAGTCGTTTTAGAGAAAGAGAGTACTGTTTATATGTCGTGAATAATATTAAGAGTATGGATCTCTTGTAAATAACTCGAAGTCTTGGATTGGATAATATCCAAAGAAAGATTCGGATGACGTTATTCGGAAAATTCGCAACGGACTCATCCTGCAGACGTATTCCCTTTCTGTAACGCCAAAAAAGCACATTCAATTATCACCTTCAAACACATTGTAAGAAGTTAAGGCACGCCATGGTGCAATATATATGGAGAACTGTTCTTCTTAGAGGAACTACACGTTTGTTTGAATGTGATAGTTGATTGTGCTTTTCTAGCGTTACAGAAAGGGAATATCCCTGCTGGAATAATTATTAGAACTGAGGCTAATTAGGTAGGTATATAGGTATAGAAAATCATTTTCACTGTGGCAAATACTCGTGTATAAAAGAAATTGTTAGAAAAAATATTTTTTTTTTTTAATCTGCCAAAGAAACAGTAGGTACTTATACCAAAATTACAAAACCTGAACAGAATAATATATAATCCCTATTGGCGAAAAGAGTTTCAAATGGGTATCTGCAATTCCTGTTTGTTACGTCTTTTTTACGTCTCGCAGATCAAATCTTTCACGGTGTTGTTGAAGAAAACACCTGGTGAAAGCCAGCCTAACTGACGATGAGAAAGGAGATTAGTAGTGTCAGCCTCGAACCTGTTACGTGCTGTTACTTTCTCTCCTCTAGAAACAGCAGCTTACTCCAATTAACTATCGGAGGGTACAACCTCCCTCCCCCCCCCCCTACCCAATTATTTTCCTTAATTAACGAGCCCCCAAAAATTGAAAAAAAAATAAAGGGTTCGACAATGGTCGCACTTGACTTTCTCGCAATTTTTATCGAAAACTTGATTTTTTTTTTACGTGAATAATTGTCAGAATTTTAACTTTTTCTAAAAAGTATTTTGCCTCTCACTGGACGATACTTTTAGGCACCTGCATACCTAATTTCAAACATATCCGTCAAACAGTGAAGTGTCGTTCGACGCGCAAAGTATATGTTTTCTATTTTGCATGTCACCGTCTTAATTTTTAAGTAAATGAAAATCTATTGAAAATGCCCTTGAAGCATCTATCTGAGACCACTTTCACCAATTTTGAAGGAAATCTGTCGATTAGGGTTGTTGCAAATCCGTCTTAACCAATCAAAAACGTGATTTCCATTTTTTGAAAATTTTTCCTACGATAATGCCAATATTGGCCCAAATTTTTGGCCCATCTCAAAAAGAATAAAAGTGATCCTGTAGGTAGCATCTATTTGGGAACACTATTATAAATTACAAGGATCTAACTTAATAACTGTAGTGCCAAATCCGTCTTGACCAATCAAAAACGAGATTCTAGTTTTTTTTCCTGTTTTTGACTTTATTTTGCCTATTATCGTGAAATTTATTTACAATGTACATCTAAGAATGACCAGTATACAATTCAATTTGGATGCCACAGCTAGCCTAAAATGATGGTGATGAATTCAGGGATGAATGAGTTCGAAAAGAAGGTGATATAGGTGTCCTAAATAAAAAATAAAACTAATACAGGCGCCACCACAGTTTTCTTAAGGGGGAAAACAGGGAAAAGCCATCAAAAGGATAATTTCTAACTTAGCTGCCATGATGAAGAATTTTGGAAGACTTTGCCACAGGGAATTTATGGTGAATAAGCAGGATCGGGGTTACAGGGTCATAATATTGGTCAGCCGGTCAGAGTAGGTAGGTAGGTGCCTCCTCGTTATATTTCTACTCCTTCATTGTCCGCATTTATCTACCAAATAAATATAAAAACCCATACACGTTACACAATAATTTAGATCCTGACAATAAATATCCAAATTTAGCAACAAAACTTACCAGAAAATATCAAATAAACCCGCACGTAGAAAATATAAACCATTTGTCTTATCTCTATTTATTTACCCCGGAACACAAGAATTTTGAGTAAGTATAAGTGGCCAAGTACATGTTACAACTTCGGTATAGTTAACAAAAACAAAAGAAAAAATAATGAAAAAGAAAAAAAAAATAAACTTAACCCCATGCTCCTCTCCTGAAGTGTGTGTTTAACTGAAATGACCAACAACCACCAACGACAAAATAGACAAACAATAAAAATCGAATGAACAATTAACAACTAACAACGTAACCTACCTATTTAGTCAACATAGGGCTTTAGGTTCTCTGCCGCCCACTTCCCTATGATTTTCTGATAACTTTTTGACAATTCTCGCTGGCCCAAGGTATTTTGGTGCTAATGTCTTTGAAAAACTAGCCACTTTATCTGATAATTGAAAGGACTTTCTCCAAACTAGCTGGCCCTCCTGAAACCTAAGATCACTTCTTGTTACGTTGTACCTATTTGCATTATTCTCCTTAGCTCTTTTCATACTATCTTTGGCCATCAGTTGACATTTCTCTAGCTTTTTCTTCAACCTATTAGCATACCCATCCGGGTTACTAGGTGCTACATTCCCTGCTTTTGCTTCCTCTTGCAAATCAAATGTCGTTCTTGGGCTTCTCCCAAATACTAACGTTACAGGAGCGAACCCAGTAGCGTCATGCACCGCAGTATTGTAACAGAAAACAACATGATCTAAATGCTCATCCCACACCTTCTGCTCCCCTTTAATGAAAATGCTAATCTGTGCTTTGACTGTCCTGTGTACCCTTTCTACTAAATTTCCCCTCGGATAGTATACTGGGATGGTTGTATGCTTTATGTTAAATGCTTGACAGAACTGTTCAAAATTTTGGCTTGTAAATTGAGACCCGGAATCAGACAAAATTATTTCAGGTACCCCATGCACAAAGATTAGCTGACTCTTTAGTATCTTTAACACATTTTCAGTAGTAGCACTTCGCATAGGTTTCGCGATTAAATACCTACTGTGGCGATCTAAAATGGTTAAACAGAACTTGTTCTGGTTCTTTGACCTTACCAACGGCCCCACAATGTCTATTGATACAATTTGAAAAGGTAACAGCTCTTTGTCCTTCACAGTAATCTGTCCAGCTGGTTTAACTCCAGGTACCTTATGCTGTTGACATTCTTTACAGGACCTTACAAACTTTTTGACCAAAAGATACATTTTAGAAAAATAGAACCTTCTTGATAACGCTTTGTAAGTCTTGTTCACCCCACCGTGCCCTCCAAAGTAACTCTCATGAAATTTTTGACACAGCATGGTCCTTAGATCTGTAGGGACAACAATCCGGTAACAATCTTCCTTAGTTTCTGGGTCACGAAGTCTTTTGTACAAGTACTGACCTTCCACTTTAAAACTTGGATACTTATTAGGCTCTTTTTCAACACTGTCCTTCAGATCTAGCAACCACTGATCTTGAGATGTGGAAAAATCCGGAAAATCCAAATTATGTAACTCTACTTTCATCTCACCAACATCTACCTCATCAATTTCTTCCGTCAAAAAGTCATTTTCCTCGGAATTTTCCCCTACACAGCACGACTAAGAGCATCAGGAACTGTATGGTTCTTACCGGCCTTATGAACCACCTTTAATGGGTACTGATTCAGTTTCACACAGTATCTAAAAATCCTCCCCTTTGGGTTGGGTATTGAAAACAGCCATGGTACGATATTGCTGAATGGTCTGTCACGATAGTTGTTGGATATGGACTACCTAGCACAAGGTGCCCCCAGACTTCCAAACTATACAAACAACCCAAAATCTCTTTTTCAGTTGTGGTCAAATTTTTCTCTCGTTTGCTGAGACTTCTAGAACAGAACCCCACTACATTTGCTTTTGACTTATCTCCAGTGTCCTGATAACATACACCCCCAACCCCTTCATCTGAGGCGTCCACTTCAATCCTAAATTTCCCTTGTGTGTCAGGTATTACAAGAATCTCAGGACTCACAAGACAATCTTTTAGATACTGGAAAGACCCATCCTGAGGTTCGTCCCAATTGAATAGTTCATCTTTCTGCAGAAGCTTGTTTAGAGGAGCTGCATGAGTGGACAAATTTTTTATAAATTTCCTATACCAACCCACAAGCCCCAAAAACCTTCTCACATCCTTCACTTTCTTTGGCCGTTTGTAATTGATTATCCCTCCCACTTTCGACTCAGTCACTTTTATTTCACCTGAACCAACTCGGTATCCAAGGAAGACAATAGAATCAAGACAAAACTCAGACTTTTTAAAATTGACCCTCATGTCCGCTTCTCTAATCAACCTTACACCTCATTCAGGTCTTTCTTGTGCTGTTCGTAGGTTTTGCTGTAGATACAGATGTCATCAATGTAAACAAACGCGCACTTTAGTAACACCGGCCGCAAGATCTTTTCCATGGTTTGTTGGAAAATTGAGCTTGAGATCTTTAGACCCTGAGGTAACCTCTTATAGCGATAAAAACCCCCTCCTGACACGTTAAATCCAGTAAGGTCACGTGACTCACTATCTAAAGGGATCTGATGGAACCCATAAACTAAATCTAGCTTAGACATGTATGAACATCCGTGCAGAAGAGACAACACATCATCTGTCTTTGGTATGGGCCCTGCCACATTTTTACAAACCTTGTTTAATTTAGTGAAGTCCACCTAGCATTTGAGTCTCCAGGTTTTTGACGGTAAAAGCTGGACTACACCACTCCCCATCTGCATGCTCAATTATGTCTTCTGCCAACATCTTCTGAATTTCCTCTTGCGCTAATTTTTGCTCAAAAACAGGCAACGGAATGACCCTTTCCTTAGCTGGAGGAGTATCTGGGTCAACATAGATCTTGGCTACAGCTTTGTTACATTTCCCCGCACTGGTCTCAAACTCCTTTTGCCACTTGTCTACCAGCTCACTGATTTCTCTCTTATGATCTTCATTAATTAAATTATCTGCAACATATGATCTGAATCCCACCAATGTGGATGCGCGTGATCGAACATTTCCTCTTCCCACTGATCTAGTTCTTCTTTCAATCCTACCATCTCCCCATCTGGTAACTCAATTGCATTCAAATCGAAGATCGGTTGAATTTTCTTCACAGGAATTCGGTGCAAATTCACAATTTCTGAACCATACTCGTCTTCGATTTCTAGTGAACAGTTCTTAAAATCTAGCTTGGACCCCAAAGCCTTTAAAGTATTAGTTCCTATGATCATACTGTGGCTTAGATTTTTGACAAGATAAACATCACCTTCCCATTCCTTTGATCCAATTTCGATTTTCAACTTTACTACCCCAGTTATTTCTACCTTGGTATTGTTTGCAGCATTACCTGACATAGTAATAGGCCTAAGCACATGTCCCATAGTTTGCAAGATATCAAACATACAACTGTCAACAACAGTATGGCTGCACCCACTATCCAACAGTGACATAACTGGCATACTCTTAACACTAGCATAAACATACAATCGTTCGTCAGCTTTCTTTTTTGGATACATGGTCGAAATTATGATCTCTTCTTTCAGAACTTCTCCAGGGAGCTCTTCTATTCCTGCTGGATCCCCTGGTTTTTCCATCAGGCCTTCTCGTTTCCCTGTTGTGATCGTTGATTCTCAAGAATTATCTTCGCTGTCAACTTAGCAATGGTCTCCATCACTTCTGGTGTGATCTGGCTTCCCACTCCACATGGGCAATTGTTTTCGTCAAAACCCTGCTTTCCACATTTCTTGCAAAAAACAGTCTTTGCCTTTCTACAATCTCTCCAGTAGTGTCCAACCTGATTGCAGTTGTGGCACTTTGGTGCGACACCTGTTCTCAATCGATTTTCCTTTTCAAAGGCCTCCACCTCAACGTTTTCGTTTCTTCCTCTGACTCTGGTAAATCCTCAATCGCGTTCACTATCGGTGTCCTTTTCATGTCTAAAAATGTCTTTGACCTTGCATTGTATGCCTGCTCCTCATCCAGGATCTCATTCGCATGTTTACCAGCTTCCTCCAATTCTTCAATGTCTCGGAACTTCCTAGCACCGATCAGACCTTTGTATTTGAAATTCATATTCAAAACAAGACATTTCAGTACTTCACCCTCCTCCATAGGTTCTTCCAACTCCACATTCATTGCTAGAATATCTGCTATGAAGTCACACAATCTCTCCCCTATCTTTTGTTTCCTGGTTTGGATCCGACACCTGACCCTGAAATCATGGTCCTCTGGTAGGTACCATGCCTTTAAACCAGCCTTTAAAGATTCCCATTCTTTGAATTTTGCTTTCTTTCCGGTGAGCCAGTTTGCCGCTCTTCCACCTAGTAGGTTCCCTACTGCAGTAATCGCATCTCTGTCCGATAGGTTATACATCTCGATCAGTTCCTCACATTGTCTAATAAAACTGCTGAGGTTGCTGCCTGACTCTCCTGAGAATACCATTTTTCTGTTCTCACAAGTTTTGATAAAGTCACCTACCGCCCTATGAGAGGTTGAACGTTCGCTTGATCTTTGATTACTACTGAGAATCTTACCTGTTTCCTCAATAGCTACTCTCAACAGTGACTCAACATCCACCTTACCTACTTCTCTCAGATTCGAATTCAGCAAAGTACTGTCATTGTTTACAATCAGTTCTTCGTTATTGTTTACATTTAAATTTCCGTCAACATTCGGGTTCTCATGGGGAGGAGTAGTTACAAGTACCTCACCCCCATTGTCATTGATCTGTCTATCTCTGGTAGGTGTGAGCTGTTCACCACCACTACCATGACCTTGGTCAGCGTTGCTGAGAGTCCCCATGGATTGCTCCTTGGTTCCCTCCTCAACCTGATCCTGATTCTTTGCATTTTTCACTTTTTTATTTTTCTTCGCACTTCCCTGTGCGCCTCCTTTCGCCTGAACCATTTTACAATTTCTCCAACACATTGAGTAGGACCTACCTACTCTATGATGAATACCTGACTGACCTGTAAGATGTTATGTTGATAATAAATAAAAGCATGTCTGGCAAAATCGGCCTTGGTAAACAGCGCATCAGAAGTATGCCTTTTCTGTTCCACTCAAAAACCTATCCCTGACTAACCTGCAAGATATTTTTTTTAATAATAATAAAAGTACGCCTGGCTAAACAGTGCATCAGAAGTATGCCTTTTCTGTTCAACTCAAAAACTTATACCTGACTGATCAAATAAAAATAAGAATAACCATCTAAGAGTAAAGATGAAACCAAACAGCCGCATCAGAAAATATGCTTTTCTGCATTGGAAACAACCCCAACCCTATTAGGTTCTAATAAAAATTGGAAATAATAAAAACAATAATAAATAAATGACCCGATACCCGATACATTACCGATAAGATAACAATAGATAAAGATGATAAGACAATAGAGCAAAGACGTTGAACACAGAAGAAAGTCCAAATTAGCCTTGCACAACTGCCCCCACTGACTAACAAAACTACGTTAACACTACTTCCCCCAGAACGAACGGTAACGTGGCATTAACTAGCTTGCGTCAACTGGACAAAAAGAAAAATGTTCCCTTTGGCAAATTCCATTACAATTTCTTTTTTTTTAAGTCTAACCTATATCGTGCCTCGAGTTGGGCGTCAAATTACTATCGTGAAATTTATTTACAATGTATAACTAAGAATGATCAGTTTACAATAATTCAATTTGGATGCCACAGCTAGCCTAAAATGATGGTGATGATTTCAGGGATGAATGAGTTCAAAAAAAAGGTGATATAGGTGTCCTAAATAAAGAATAAAATTAATACAGGCGCCACCACAGTTTTCTTAAGGGGGAAAACAGGGAAAAGCCATCAAAAGGATAATTTCGAACTTAGCTGCCGTGATGAAGAATTTTGGAAGATTTTGCCACAGGGAATCTTTGGAGATTAAACAGGATCGGGGTTACAGGGTCATAATATTGGTCAGCTGGTCAGAGTAGGTAGGTGCCTCCTCGCTAACTCTACTCCTTCATTGTCCGCATTTATCTACCGAATAAATATTAAAACCCATACACGTTACACAATAATTTAGATCCTGACAATAAATATCCAAATTTAGCAACAAAACTTACCAGAAAATATCAAATAAACCCGCACGTAGAAAATATAAACCATTTGTCTTATCTCTATTTATTTACCCCGGAACACAAGAATTTTGAGTAAGTATAAGTGGCCAAGTACACGTTACACTATATTGGCCGCAATTTTGAATTGATTGAATATTTCTTCGACAAACTTTTAATTAATGTTATTAAGCACAAGTTTTTGGATTTTTGTAAACTCTGAAGACCTTTATACCAATCGACTACAGAGTCCGTTATTTACATTTGAAAAGTCCTGATTCTAAAGCGACCTTTCTTTACAACGAGAAAATTTCCATTGTCTCTGTCGTTGTAAGGGGACTTACTGTAGAGAGGTAGAGAGGTAGAGACCTAAATGGTTGGATCCTCGAGTTTTCAATGGGATAATAGCATTACCCGAACTACTTAGCTGCGAACGGTTAATTAACAGAAAATCCCATGGATGAAAAGGGTTAAATGAACGGAGAGCAAAAAGTGCACTTTGCCATTTGTATGAAAGGCCATCAGCATCGACATAAAACGAGCTGCTGCTTCAATAAAAAATAGAAAAAGGTTCGAGTTCTTTTCAGACTTACGGGTGACGCTAGAGATGGGAATTGAATTTACCAGTTGCCTGCCTGCATGGGATAAAACTGAAATCACTACAAAAAAACCAGCACCAAAAATTTTCTACACAGACACTTTTTTACCATTTTTTTTTTTTTACAAAGTTTCGCGCGTTGTTGGGGTACTATGATATTTTATTTTAGTTTATAGTACCTCCGCCGCACCGGTCAAACCTGACTCTCAAAGACCCAGTGGCAACCTTGTGCACTGTATAGCGGAAGGGAAGGTACAGGTACATGTTCGGGCCCAATAAAAAGGTAGAGGAAAGATGGCGGCGATTGAGAATCATTGATTCATTGTAAAGATTAATTAGTTAGATGAGGCAGACAGGACAATATTTAAGCTTAAGTTGTAATACTGCACTGAAAAGGAGCTTATAGCTAAAGAAGAGAAAGTACAAGAATACCGGGAGAAGATTATTAAGAGCGGATGAGAATCGACTTAGGGACGATGGAAGAGAGATGCACATTATACCCAATCAAGATGAGAATGAGAACGTCTCTAGGGGGTGAACCTCAGATGGAGGGAGTTACCTGCGGAAACGAAGCCTCGTCTGGCCGGAAAACTCTGATTGGAAGTCTGGATTGAAAATTAAAGCCTTCAAAGTGGGATGGGAATAGGGGAGGATTCAAGGGAAAATGTCGGAGTTGAGAAGGAAAAATTCGAAACAAAAAAATTCCTTTCGGCGGCCCCGAAAGGCGTAGTTTGATTTCGATGATTACTTTCATGCATTAACTAAAAGCAGTCTAAAATCATTTAGAAAGACGAAGATTGAAGGTTTTCATTTGATCTCGATGCATTCCCTCCAATAACAACGGAGGAATTGAGTTTTGAAATTTCACCAGCCCCCCCCCCCCCCCCCCTCCACTCCCCCGACAGAACATGAAAGTGATTTTACAAAAAACTTTTTCAGACAAAAGTTGTATATGTTGATTATAAAAACTCATAAAATAAAAAATAAACTCAATATCTCACCAAATAAGTGAGTTATGACGTTTTGAAAATTCAACCGTCCACCCCCTGCCTCAACGGTGCGTCGTGCGAAAAACATTTTCAGACAAAAGTTGCAGGTAATATTAAGGCAAATTCATTACAAAAAGAAAGAACTCCAGAACACCCCTAGGACACAAGTTATAAATTTTTTTGTTCACCAACCCCTGTTTTTCCACCCTCATTCAACCATTAAGGGTGGGATAAAAAAAAAAAAAAGTGGTAGGTAGTACAGTTAGATGAGCCACAGAAGAAACAAACTTTCATTAATTGGAGATTAAGGGAGTTATTGCCAACAAACCAGTTTTCGAAAAAGTCCCCCCGCGTTTTGTCCTCCTTCGTTAGATTTCCCCCTTTAACGAACTCATCCGAGATTTTAGTCCCTTATATTTTATTAATTAGCCAAAACCATTTTTTTTACAAAAAATACGGCTCCTAGCGTATTCACAAGAAAGTGAAATATACATATAAACTTTTGAGCTGGTAGTGGTTTTGGGATCCAGGGGTCATGAAACGAAGAACTGTGAAGAAATTTTTCAAAAGTGAGACTACTGGTACGGCTACAATAGGTAGAATTTTCTTCGAAATCTACCTAAAAACCGTCTGTGAGGATGTTCGGGGCCAGAAAAAAAGGTAGAAAAAAGATGGCGGCGATTGGGATTCAGATTTATTGATTCATTGTATAGATTAATTAGTTTTTTGTAATTTCTGATGGTTTTTTTTGGATTAAACATTGGATTTAAAACAGTACATGTAGGTACATATGTTGTGGTAATGGGTCTATTGTTACTTTCCTTTGCAAATAAAAAATCGGCCAAGGTATAGAAACGGTATAAGACGTTTCATCGAAATCCAGGGAAGATAATTTTATGCAGGACTTTTCGGTGTGGGGTTGATTTGTTTTTTTTTAAAGCTTATATGATGATATTTATTTGTTGTGGAAAGTTGAGAGGTATACCATTAATACAACATTACTATGATGTTACGGACACGATCTATTTTTAGAAGTAACCCAACGAGTAGTAGTCACTCTATAAGTTAAACAATTAAAATAAACGTTTAAACTTAATTAAAATTCATTACATAAAATGTGCATAAAACATTTAACCATTTATTATTTATTTATATTTGTTTAAGTACCTGTACATTGCTAGAAGATGATGGTTGTAATATTTATATCATAACCCCATCTCCGCTACCCAAATTTTTTATATTAAATATAGCATTTGAACAATAGTGTATAGGCTGCAACCCTAGAATGGGGTGTATTAACAGGTTCCTCTATATAAGTCCGTGTGGCCGCTGGGAATGTTCAATGAGGGGCAACCCTCAGTCCTGCTCTCTGCATTGAAACGTTACACTATGAAACGGCAGGGGCTGTTTCACATCTGATTACACAATTTGCAGAGAGGTCTGACCGGCGATCCTACATGTATACCCATGGACGTAATCTGGGGGGGGGGGAAGGGGACGCTGCCCCCCCAACATCTGTTTCCTCGAATGAAGTGTGATTTTTTTTTTACGTGAATAATTATCAGAATTTTAACTTTTTCTAAAAAGTATTTTGCCTCACAATGGACGATACTTTTAGGCACCTGCATACCGAATTTCAAACATATCCGTCAAACAGTGAAGTGTCGTTCGACGCGCAAAGTATATGTTTTCTATTTTGCATGTCACCGTCTTAATTTTTAAGTAAATGAAAATCTATTGAAAACGCTCTTGAAGCATCTATCTGAGACCACTTTCACCAATTTTCAAGAAAATCCGTCGATTAGTGTTGTTGCAAATGTGACCTAACCAATCAAAAACGTGATTTCCATTTTTGGAAAATTTTTCCTACGATAATGCCAATATTGGCCCAAATTTTTGACCAATCTCAAAAAGAATAAAAATGATCCTGTAGCATCTATTTGGGAACACTATTGCGAAATTACAAGGATCTAACTTAATAACTATAGTGCCAAATCCGTCTTGACCAATCAAAAACGAAATGGTAGAGGATATACCTACCACGAATCCCTTTAAGATCCTTCAACTCCTCAGGGAGACGGGACTTGAAGACGTGCTTTAGACACAAGGAGGGAGCACACCCACTGTGAATCCCTCGAACGCCATTACCTCCACAGGAGAGGGGACTCGAGGAAGTGCTGAGCACTAGAAGGGGGCACAATAAGCCTATAGGTTTCAGTGCACTTATCCCCCCCCCCCTAAGGAAAAAAGAAAAAAAAAATCAAAAACGAGATTCTAGTTTTTTTTCCTATTTTTGACTTTATTTTGCCTATATTGGCCGCAATTTTGAAATGATTGAATATCCCTTCGACAAACCTATAAGTAATGTTATTAAGCACAAGTTTATGGATTTTTGTGAAATTCCGGCTAATACTGTTCATGGGGCCAAGATTTTCACGTATGGGCCAATTTTGGCCCATATTTTTGGCCCATCTCCAAAACAATAAAAGTGATCCTGGAGCATCTATCTGGGAACACGACTGCAAAATTTGAAGGTTCTAACTTTATTACCGTACCGTGAAATACGTCTTGAGTAGACAAAAACACGATTTTGAATTTTTTTTGACACTTTTTTGACAGTAGTGGGCGCAAATTTTGAGTAATCCAAATTATATTAAAATTGTATCTCGGAACTAATTTTAGACATCTATATTCCAAATTTGAGCCAAATCGGTTGACTGGTGTGACCTCTAGCCGCGCTACAGACAAACGTACGGACGGACACGTACGTCGGACGGACATGACCTAAAAACCATTTTTTTGGTATCTAGGACCTCTGAAACGCCTTTTGCAATGGAAATCTCAAAAACGAAATTTCGCACGATAACATAACTTTCTCAGCCCATGTATTACATACGGGGAGAAAGTAAAAAGACACCGGTTATCAATTCCTGCCCGGTGCCTGGTAATTAAGGAAGGTTAAATTAATAAGCAATTTGGGACATATGTTCCTCATTCCAAAACGCATCCTGTGTGGCCACATCCATTCGATGACAAGCGAGAAACTTGCTTACATCGTGATTGGACGCGAGTCAGGCTGTCATCTCGGGTTTGAATCCTGTTGCTAGCGATTTTTTTACCTTCTGGGAATCTCCTTCTCCTCCCTCTCCGAATCTTTCTACTCTCTCCTCCTAGGGGGACGGGACGTGAAAACGCTTAGAAGCACTCCAAGGGTACAATAGACCAGGTTTCAATGCTCCATTCTACGTATCACAAAAGAAATAAAGGGTCCGACAATGGTCGCACATGACTTTCTCGCAATTTTTACATGCACCAGCAGTATCGAAAATTTTGATATTTTTTTACGTTAAGTATTTTTTTTTGGCCAGAATTTTAACTATTTCTCAAAAATACTTTGCCACCTATTGGACGATACTTTTAGGACCTGCCTACCGAATTTCAAACATATCCGTCAAACAGTGAAGTGTCGTTCGATGCGCATAGTGCATGTTTCCTTTTTTACATGTCACTGTCTTAATTTTCAAGTAATTGAAAATCTATTGAAAATGCCCTTGAAGCATCTATCTGAGACCACTTTCACAAATTTTTAAGAAAATCCATCGATTAGTGTTGTTGCAAATGTGACAACCAATCAAAAACGTGGTTTCCATTTTTGGAAAATTTTCCTACGATAATGCCAATATTGGTCATAATTATTATGTTGGGTAAATTTCGTTCGGAAAAACTTCAAAGTTGGTTAAAGTACACCTACCTACATCTACCAATTTTTATTGAAATCGATCGAACAGTGCCACTGGAGTGAAGACCAACACGTTTTGGCCCAAATTGGGCCAGGTTATGGGCCCACCTCCAAAAGGTTAAAACATCTATTCAAAAATACTTCTGCTTCTGCAAATTTTCAAGGTTCCATAACTTGATATACATAGCCTCCAGCCCTTCCTATTTGTTAAAAAACACGATTTTTTGCCCTTTTTTTGATCATAGCAGGCGCAATTTTTGAGTTTATCAAAAAATTTGTCCAGATATTATTAGGTGCCTCCATACCAAATTTGAGCAAAATCGGACGAACGGTGTGACGTCCAGTCTTGCGACAGAGTGACGTACGTACGTACGTACGTACTCGGGGGACCTCTAGAATCATGGGAAACCCAAAATATCAAAATTGAAATTTTGCACGAAGACATAACTTTCTCAGCCCATGTATGTATTACATACGGGCGAGAAAGTAATAAAAATAAAGGAACATGGTAACATCTGGGCTTACAACAACAGATTCATACAGATACAACAACTGAAAATCGGAGTAGAAAGCAGAGAGGTGGAAAGAGAAATGTTTTCCGAATGAAAGGTACAAAAAGGAAAATAATATCTCGCAAACGGTACGACTGAGTGGTTGCCAGGTAAAACCTTTTCAAACCGTAACCAATGGAGGATTTATTGCTCTGCCGTACTTTCCTTTCTCGTATACGATGAGTTGATTTTGTATATAGGGGCTTGAGACTTTAAGTACTTCTTAGAAGCAAAGCTGCCTATTTACACTATTTTCTGTATTATCCAATGTTTTTTATATTTCTCGAGACATTAAGGTGTCGAAGGTAAGTCAATTTTTTCGGACGAATTGGACGAACTGAGTGCTCGTATATTGGCCAGCATGTATGGCCCACTGTGATCGTATGTGGGGTAGATTGGCAGAGTCCATTGTGTGGGCAGCAGCACTGGCGAAGGCTGCTTTCGTACCACTGGTGGTATATATATACTCGTACGAACTGGCCCATATTTTCGGTGGTCGGCGCTGGGCCGTATTGCGGTGGCTTCAATTGAAATCCCTTAAAAATAGCTCACTTTCTGCCCATTTTGTAGGACGAGAAGTAAAAACATAAAATCCTAGGAAACAATGGAAAGCTGTATCGATTTGTAGCATAGATATAGAGCCACAGTCACCATATTTTGAGTTGCGAAAAAGATAAAGCCACTTACGTTTAGCTTATGAATGGTTTGTGCTTCCAGCAGCAAAATATGTGGTTAGAATAGAACAGAATAGAATATGTATATTTTCCCAATTAAAAGTTGTAAATAATTATTCAACTGCTACGAGGCATTTGCCCGTTTGTAAGCTATCCAGGGTTAGGTACCTAATAATTATCCTAAATAATTCCTTCATATTTATTGCCTCTCGTACATTTGGCTGATAGTTTGAACCTGGGCTAGGTTGTATAGTTAAGAGGTAGGGAAGAGAGGCACCTCTAGAAAAGTATAACGTCAAGAAACAGCGATGTGTCTATATACACTGTCTACAGCCACCTCTCACCACGTGGCGCCCACGCGATTCCCTGCAAAACAGACATAACGCACAACCCGGCACCCGGCACCCGGCACCCGGCAGCAAAGGGATGTCAGCGCGTGCGTAGTGAACCCTCCCCCGCACGTAGCGTCACTGCAGCCCTTGTAAAGCCCTTGCATCGATCCCTCAATCGGCAACCTCTTTCGCTTGTTCTGGCTGTTTTTTGTGTTCACCTCTGTATTTAACATGCCATTTCATAAATACAAAGCAAAAACTAAAGTCGGTGCTGTGAAGTATTAAAAGTTGGGACTTGGAACTAATTTTTTGGGGTAGCGCCAGTCAGACCGATCCGACGCCGGTCTCATCATTCACTTTTCTGACATTCAGCGAACTATATCAAGCTTCATCTCTTCAATTATTTTCTTGACTTGTATGGGTATGTATATTTTATGTTATTGTTTTTTATTTGACTGTGATTGGTCAGTGGAATGAAAGAGAATGACGGCGAACGTGATGTCATTGATCGAATGGGGTCAAAGGCCCCTGAAGGGGAAAGCGAGTGGGTGTTTGGGTCTCAAATAATTTCTGACTGATTACATTTTATTGTATAGTCCTATGACCTGTAGGAAAGAGAAGATCGTTTTGACCTCCCCTGGGGGGCTGGGACCTGGAACTTGCAGCGGGCTGCCCGGTACGCTGAGCCACCGGTGTGAGGTCAACATCCCGGGTCATAAGGTGGGCGTGGGTGTGTCCTATGCCATTTCTTCCCTCACTTCCTCCCTCTGATTGTCGCGATAGGCTGTCGTCCCCTCCTAACCAACCAAAACAGGCTTTATGGTTCTCTGTTCCCCACCTGAACTGGCCTGCTCCACAGGTTGCCATTTGGCATTTTGTCACAATTGACCTTTACCTTTTCTGGTGGTGGTGCATTTCCGCGTTTTACCGTAGAGGCTAACTGAAACTTTTTGGTTTCAGATCGTGAGAAATTGGAAAACGCGGTGGGGAGCGGTAAAGATGACCTCGTCACTTGCGACAGGGAGGAGGAAGGATGGGTACCGTCAGTTGGCCGGTGGGGCAACGAATGGCCGAGTTGACTTAACGGGTAAGAAATGGTGACTTTTTTCTCTGTGCGTATGTTGGGCTAACATTTTAGTTGGGTGGTTACTGACCTACACCATTGGGAACCAATGTCAGATGTATGAATTTCCACCCAACGACTTAACAGTCACCACTTATAAGTGGTGAAATCCAGCCAATGTTGTATACTGGTTCTTATGCTCACTCTCATCTTTGACTCCCTTCTAAGCCAAGGCCGTGATTGAAATGTCATCGAATTCCAGTCTTCTCGGAAACGCCTATGAGTCTAAGAAAATAAGTGGTGTCGGGAATTAGGAAGAGTGATTCATATCTCTCCGACAAGCGTTCCAACTCCCGAGAGAACCAAAACCTTTATTAATTTGTCACAGTTTTTGGGTCACTACAAACAGATTTTCACTGTATGTCATTGAGCAACTCATACTATACAACTGGACCATTTGAGAGGTACCGAGGGGATGAAACAGACGAGTTGGCTTCAAGGCTATATTTTAGCATGGCAGAACATTCCGATTGATCTTCTTTTGTCAGTGACGCACTGGCGGGTAATGCTTCCGCGCTGCCGCGTTGACAGTAGCAATACGCTTGCGCGATTTAGGGACAGCAGTGTTTAGCGAGTCAGCCAGTCAGTCTGAACTCGGGGCGTTTGAATACAGGTTCAACTGTAGTGATGGCTTGTGCATTACCGACAAGGTGGGTCGACATTTCTAGTTAAAAACAATGTATTTGGGTAGACATTGCCAAAAAGCCATTAATATTTTCGCTGCTAGATTGTTCACAGTCACCCTTAAGGACTTTAATAAAATTTTTTAGGTTTTTCATTTTGTATACCTGAGAGGAGACGGACAACCTTCGGAGAATATTGTTACTTAGGTACCAACTAGCTGCTAAAATGGAAGAGCTACTAAAATACCCTTGTTTTCTTAGGGAACAACGTGATTCTCTGAAATGGGATGAAGCTCCGTGGGCTGCGGAGCCCAGCCCCCCGCAGCCGCCACCCCTGCCGGGATGCAGCCCTCCCGAGGAGAACCCGCAGCCAGCTACGGAAGTGCCTACGTCTTGGCCCGAGGAACACCCTCTACCTGAACCGAAATGGGGCCCTCCCAAGGAGCCGCTGGTGTTCGCCTCAGTGGTGGATTATGAATACTTGGCAGCCTCCGTGGAGCATATTATACAGAAGCTGCTAGAGGCACACCACTACAACACCACTGGCAACCTCTTAAGGTACGTCACTCTTCTGTGAAGCAAGAACATAGCTTCGGCATTTTTACCTTGCCCGGCCCTGGGCCTATCAAGCTCTGATGGGTACACGACATTCACCGCCTGGGGAAAAACTTGACTGTCGGATGTGATTGTGACAAAGTCACCCCCTTGTGTGCACTGCGTCGCACTAGACTAGACCCTGCACTTTCTAGGGCGTTTCTCGGGCGTTTCCTGACTACCAACGAGAAAATAAGCTGCATCACTCCCATCTGACTGATTTCTTGTTCCGCAGATTCTACGATGAGTGGAAGAAGAGCGATGCAAGCAGTGTGAAGTCGTTCTTCAGGGTATACGACCCGCCTATAACAGCTGAGCATTACACCTGTGTGGGGCTAGGACTGGAGCTTCTGAGGAATTTAGAAGCTCTCACCGTCCAGTTTCCCAAGTTGGCTGGACAGTTTTACTTGGTGTCATGCGAAGAGGTGAGTTAGGTGAATCTACAGTTGGCTTGTGAATGTGTCATAGTAAATTAGTCCCTTGTTCATGCTCCAAATACCAACACCTCATTCAACATTCCTACTCTAAAAAAAATACTCTGGGAGTGAATTCCAGGACTCTTATCAAAGTGATTTAATTGTTAGGTAAACTATATCTATGGTAAATAAAGTATCTACATAAATGTGGGTACTTAATGAATATGCTTCCTTCCTTCAACAGGGTAACAACAGCCTCCACCGCCACCGTTTCATATTATAGGCACCGGTGACACACCTAGTTACCAATGACATTGCTAATAGATATTCGTATACATGCCGTACGGCATGCTATTTCTCTGAATAATAGTGCTAAATTACTGATGAGTGTTACTTGTTAGTTTTTTTTTTGTAATATGTATGTATAAATTCCAGCCTGATATTTCATTTCCGTTTTAAAGTAAAAGGAATTTCCAAAAAAATTTCTCTAGCTGCGTTCTCTGGCGTAGTTAACTCGGAGAAGTCGAACATGGGTACCAAATGTTTGTTTCCATGGTGATCAGTCCAGTCCATATCGTAAGCGGAAACTTTTCCCTTACGCCGGGATTTGAACCCGGACCTCACAGAACACAAAGCGGACCCCTTGACCACTCGGCCACTGAGAGGCACATTTTCAACTTTATGCTTCAGGCGATTGTTCATATTCAGGGGTACATAGCAAGAGATCCGTGCCTCAGAACGTGCGAGAAGGAGCATGTGCTGGTTGCTTTGCGTATGGTCATCGCCGAGCGTCCGGGAGTGTTGCTGCTGGACCCAGGCTACCATGTTGCCAGGGTTGTCACGGTCATGAATGACGCCGCATATCCCCACACAGGTAAATTAGTAAACACATCCAGACCAAATTGAAACAACCTGAGCCATGTTTGATGGGTGGCCGTTGGGTAAATCTCTGCATTTTTCGCTCTGTGTACAGTAAGCTTCGAAGGTGGATAATATTTTCCATTTTGGCTAACGAGAAATAACCCTAGAGCCCCTTGACAGTTGGTAGGCTTCTAGGTAGTTTTATTAAGTGAAACAAAGTTTGCGATCAGTATTCACCATCCCCCCACCAGCACGCACCTGCGTCGAAAAAGTTAAATTCCAACGTGGGAGCTCCGTCGAGCCTTTGGAGCTTGACGGAGACTTTTGACTTGAACAAGTCAGAGATAAAAGATAGAATGGGCTCTCCCTATCAATAATATACCTACTTCCTCCCAGCTGCTGAATTTTGTTTTGTTTACAGGGCCGTTCGTGCAGTGTGAAGAGCCAGGACTGCGCAAAGAGTACAGCTATAGTCTGACTGAAAATCCTGATTACGTAGCTTGGACAGAGCGTGTAAACCGAGACGATGTGGAAAAGATCAGCGACAGCGTGGTGTATATAGCCAAGCCTTTTCTAACGCCGATTAATGTTACTGAGAGGCGTAACCTGGTGTACAACTTTCGGTCGTGGTTAGTTAGAGACACCAAGGGAAATGTGCCTGCTGGTAATCTGGTTTTTTGAACCCTCAAAACTTAATGCACATTTGCCATTTGTTTACATTTTTCCCGACACTTTTTTCAGGCCATTTTTGGATATTTAAATGTTCCGAAATGTCTTCGTGTCTTCTTAACGTCAGAAATTAACTGGCTATGTTGCGATTCTATGATCGAGTCATTTTGTACAAATATTGTATTGACAATTATTAATAATCACTTGATGGCAAAGTCATCACCACGTAATATTGTCAATTAATTTCTGACATATTACATTTCGGAACATTATCCTAATATCCAATAGTGACCTCAAAAAATGGTCGAAAAAAAATGTAAACAAATGGAAAACGTGAAGTGAATGTGTTGTGAAGTTCGGTAGTTTAGTAGGAAGAGGGTGGAAGTAACGGAGAGGGGGTTATGAAAATTAAAATTTTGTGAAATAGTTATATAAGCTGGTAAGGAGTAAGGGGCTTAATGACTCCCCACCCTGTGGCTTTACGAAGGTTCGATCAAGGAACTTTTCAACTTCTGAGCTAAACTCAGGAGTATTTACAAGCTCTGATGTAAAAATCCATAGGGCCTTCTTGACTTTAAAGTTTATTTAAGACTTTTAATTAATATTTTAAATTCAGTTCCATGGGATAAAGTTAAATAGTACGACTATAACCTGAAAAGTTTTTAGATTTAACCCTTCGTTGTTGCATAGGGTAGAGTTGCCGAGCAACAGAAATGTATAGCCAGTCGTCATCTTATAAAACGTCATCAAAAACCATTATTTTGTCGTTTGCCTCCAGACCCTTACCATTGGATATCTTATTGATGACATAATTTTGCAAATATTATAATGACGTCGTTTTTCTTGCTCCAGGTTTCTATTTAAAATTGGAAGAAGGTGCCAAAATAACCATCGTTTACCAGGACAGCATCAACGGTAAACAGCGCCTGCATATCGATCCATATGAAGGCTTGGACCCGGGTCGGGAAATGACTTCGGCTCTAAAACACTGCAGCAAGCATTTTGGGATGACACTCGAGGACTTCGAAGGTGTTCTGCAACGTGTGATCACCATCTTGAAAGATGCCGCATTTCTGCAGGAGTTGTTGGCAGTAAATGCAAGCATTGCCGGAATGTCTACGCCAAACTGATGTCTCGGAAACACCTCCTTAGTTCAAAACATATGGAAATGTTTGCTCTACCCGTATAAAGTGTTACTACCCCTCTTCTGGAATATGTTATTGCGTTTTCTGCCGAAGCACTGACAATTTTCCCACTTCAACTATTAGCCCAGTTACATTCTCATATTTTTTTGTTTTAAATTTTTGTATCACCTTTACTGATAGTTATAGCGTCAAATTAGACGTTGTGCAGTACACAACTGGTTGTCGTACATAACTAGACGTACCTAAGTAGTCGTAGGTAATAGATTCATGTCGGGGTAGCAGGTTTTTGAAAAACATGTGTGTTGATTTCAAAATATGATACACCTACACGTCAGCATTTTGGTTGATATCGTAATATATTTAATCCAATAAAATGAGTGTCTAATAGTGGCCCAGATACATTATTCATAGATGTTGGAAAGCGTGTTGATGTCACATTTATGTCTAGATTTTTTAAGCTCTATGTATTTATTTCCCGCCAAAAAAAAAATGTGTGACCCCCTGAAAGGAGCATCACCCAAATTTTATTTGCAATCACTTCTGTTCGCTTCACTTTCAAGTAACTTTCAAATTCAGTATAGTCTTCCTCAATAACGACCATTTAGGTAAATTTGTTCTTTATAAAGAGTAGAAAGAGTAGAGTGTCGTTATTGAGGGTGGCAACTGTAATTATTTTCATTTCCAATAAAATAAATGATATTGAAAAAATGGCTATTAATAAACAAATCATTGGCATCAAAACAAATAATTGGACTATCGTAATATTGTAATATTGCCGCCAACATTTTATTTCTACTTATTATTTTTTTCCTAAATTTCTCCATGGTCTCCCTACATTACCCATGTAAATGGCCCATTTGATAAACATTGGTCTATACCTTAATACTTTGATGCTACCTGTACTTCTTGTAGATACTTACCTAAGTAGAACACGTAACTCGCAGTTTTTGATGTGGCGAATTTTTCGCATTGTAGAAATTTTAGTTGAAAGAGTAGTTAAAAGAGGGGTCTTTTGTAATGTCTAACCGAAGCCGTCTTATTTCTTTTCCATTGATGACTGCCTATTTTAATATTACAATTTCATACCTATATTTGAATCGCTTCGGAGGTTCGTTTCTGAGTAAACATTTTATTTATACTTCGTATTTGTTCTTTTACGTTTTTTGGGTGGTTTTATTGCATTCATATCTGTACCTGCTACCTGGATAAATATATAAGTACGATCTAAAATTTTCAGCGAAATTATAAAATAAGGATACATCCAACAAGTAAGAAGTTCAGGCTGAAATATATCTATCTGTGTGCAGCCTCTTTTAATTGTTTATAATCTATATTGTAATATACATATAGGGCTTGTCTTATAACTGACCGTCTCATAAACATATAATTATCCATGTAAACCAATATATATTCAACCAATAGCCAAGCCAATGTAGTGGTGTTCGTACCTACCCAGTAGCAAGAGATAACAGTAAGTAAGTAAGTAAGTAAGTAGGGGAAACATTTCAGCATCTGGACCTGGCTGCCCGAAGTTTTCCTTTCAAAGTATGTGTCACTTTCTCTGCATGAAGTTGCTGAGGATCTCCTTCCGTGAAAGGCACAAGCGAACTCGTACAGCGTCTTGACCGGTAAGACGGAACTAAGTATCGAGCCCTACTCAGTAACCCTTGAATTTCTTCATTTCACTCGGCGTCCCAAAAGCGCCAAAACATCTGTGAACGCTGGTGACCTGGTCTCTGTGCATCCGTTTCGAGCAAGTTGCTGGAGTCGTAGTGAAACAAAACATTTAATTTGGCAAAATGGAGAAACAAAGGGGAAAGAGAAACAGTTTACAAAACGTTCCCCCATGCGTAAAAATGTCGACAGACTCGGAGAAAAACGGGGGGGGGGGGGGGGGGGGCACACCAGGGGCAGGGCCGTATTCATCTTCCACTCCGTTACCTGAGCGTCAAAACAGCCGAATGGTTCGGAACCCATCTAAAACTGTAGGTCTACATTATGTACCTACCAATACGATGGGTGGGCAGCTGGAATTAGGTAATGCTGCCAGCTGAGTCAGCTGAGCTGACCACGATGAACAATCCTTGAAGTGGTCTGTTGTAGTTGCTGGGCTTCATAGAATGAGAGCATTTTCGAATCCTTAAATCCTCCAGTGGTTTACCTACCTCTC
This sequence comes from Mesopsocus fuscifrons, assembly GCA_950004255.1. Taxonomy (NCBI): domain Eukaryota; kingdom Metazoa; phylum Arthropoda; class Insecta; order Psocodea; family Mesopsocidae; genus Mesopsocus; species Mesopsocus fuscifrons. The sequence continues at coordinate 1,504,591 of OX465378.1, forward strand.
TGCGCCTACACGGTTGAAATTTCCTCTTAGAAACCTGTGGGTGTCTGTCTAGGGTGTAGGTGATCCTCCTCGCACTTTACAATCAGTAAAATAGAAGACTCAGGTACCTACCTACATTTGTAACACAAACGTCGACATATTATCTTTGTTTTCAGCTGGTGAGCCAGATGTTTTTTACCTTTTTTTCCCACCTATGCAAGGAAGAAAAAGGACAGAACTCGGCGTGAGATAATAGCACTAGTTGTTTCAAGGCTATTTGGCATTACCTCTGTAGCAGTAGGTACCTATACATACCCTCTTGTAAAAAAAACAATACTTTCTCGCCATATATACCTATGGCTAGCGAGAAAGTAAAATTATCTCTAAGTAGTACGTACGTTCTGAAAAGTTATTTCAAGACAATGCACTTCTGGAAAACGAAATTTCTTACCGCTAAGGATGAAGTTTAGAAATATCTAAATCTTAAATATAGGTACAATACCTACCACTTTCTGGGGAAGTACCCTCCTTATTACGTGGAAGCAAAAATGCAAATAATATGCGACCATCCATCAATTTTAACACGTTTCAATACGGGTTATAGCTTCAAATTCGAGACCAAAACTTCAACAAGTCAAAAACTCCAAAGTAGGACCAAAAACGCGGGAAAATTTGCCGCTAAAAAGTGACGTCAATGTAATATTCTAGTCCCACGTCAAATAGTCTGTGAAACGCGTGGCAGCAGAACGTTTTCTGCCCATTTTTACTTTCTCGCTAGCCATATATGGCGAGAAAGTATTGTTTTCGTGCGAAATTTCGAAATTGAGATTTTGGGTTTCTCATGATCCTGGGGGTCCCCTGAGTCCAAAAAAGTGGTTTCTGGAAAAAGTCTGTCCGTCCGTCAGTCCGTCCGTCCGTCCGTCAGTCCGTGCAGTGCTCTAGCGCCTATACCGTTCTTTCGATTTTGATGAAATTTGGTATGGACCTGTCTAAAATTACTGCCGAGACACATTTTCAAGGATTTTTTGATTGATCAAAAATTGCGGCCGCTATTGTCAAAAAACCGCCAAAATAATTCAAAAATCGTGCTTTTGGTTACTTAGACAAGCGCCGACGGTACACTTTTCAATCTATAACACTGAAAATTGGTAAGTGTGTTGACAAGTAGATGCTTCGAGGTCATTTGTCATTTGCAACTAAAATTGAATTGGTTGAAAATTACGGCCGTTCTGGACCAAAGTTCGATCCTTTCGGCGCCATTCACATATATTGACCGGTTGTCATGAAATTCGGTACATTTGTTTAAAAGTAAGTAACTTAAACATTTGTCGAACAGAATTTTGTTATCTTGAAAATTACGGCCGTTTTTGTCAAAAAAGTGTTGAAAATGAGTTGAGAATGAGAAACCACGTTTTTGAATGGTCGGAACGCATTTGGGACTACAGTAATAGAATGACAGCCATGATACTTGGTAGGAGTGATCTCAGATAGATGCTCTTGGGTCTTTTTCAACCGAATTTGGATTGCTTAAAAATTACGCCCGCAAAAAAATATCAAAAAAATCCCCCCCCCCCCAAAAAAAAAAAAATCATACGGGGCGAGAAAGTTAAGTGCGACTGTTGTCGGACCCTTTATTTGATGTCATTATTACGAAACGTAAACAACCCGTCCCCCGTCGGAAAAGGAAAAGTAGTATGGATAGCATGTAGCATGGATTACTACTTACTAGGCTTCGGCCCACTCCTGACTAGCTTCAGGTTCTGCCGATACACAATACAATAGGTATTCCTGTACTTAGTGTCATGATCTAACCTAACAATAAAGATATTATGCAGAACCTACACCAAAATTGGTAGTTGTAGATTTTTCCTCAGTTACCTATAGTTTTTACGTTGTTTTAAGTACCTAAGTACCTACCCGATTGTAATTATCAATAATTTATTGGTAATTTTAAGAAAATAAACACTAATATGTAAATATAAGTAATGTCTATCAATTCATTTAAATTGTCGAGAACCCTTATTGCCTACAGCATAATCTTAGGTAGGTACCTATATACTTACTTAAATACCTACAAGGTCCTTGGTGGCAAAACAAATCAGATTGAAACGAAGGAAATCATGAGATTGAAACCAAGGAAATCATACAGAAGTTCAGCGTGAGTTTTTAAAATTGCCGCCAAAAATAATCGTGGCAGGAGAATGTTAATGTTATGCACTCGCAAAAAGCAAACCAAAACAACGGCCGCTGTCGGAAGAAACGAAATATTGTTGTCCCAAATTTCTTTTGGACTTTGAAAAATCAGTGAATTCTGCGATTTATCCTCTTTACTTTGATTTTTCTGTTCATTCGGTCTAAAATTTCCTTCATTGGGATTTGAGGTTGACTCGCAAGAGAAGGTAAGTGTAGGTACCTATACGTAGGTACATACTAATTTTACGACCGCGTTCACCCAGTTTTGTTTTTCCAATGCTTGCATGGTAAAATTTGCCTGATTGCCTGCCTAGAATGGATGCGTGCGTTCGCGATTCTTTCACATCGCAAGCCCAACGAGTTATTTCGTCAATTTACGAGTTTACGCTCCATGTTTTCTATAGCCTATAGTGGGGTGGAGGGTCCCCCCTCTCGTGACCTCTGTACATACATAGAGAGAGTGATTTGGTTAACAATCACGCCTGACAGTTGAGTTATCTTCCGGCCGGTAAAGGCTGGGTCTGGGTATGCCCAGCGCCGGGGAGGTATCGCGAGGAAACAGCTTCTTAGATTAGTGCACCAGTGGTGGAGCTCCGGCTAAACAATAGGCGCCATAAATGCAGCATATTATTATGTTTCACTGTTTCAGGGCTACTGAAATACAGCACCTGGACATCCATGGACATGGAGAAGGACAAGGAGAAGGAGAATGAGGTAACTTCTGTTTACTCACGTGTTTGTTGTAGGTATTGTAGGTAATGACTATCTGATCAAATTCAAATAAAGATAACACCAAATGAAACAGAAACCTGAACTAGAGTAACCAGACTGATCCTACGTGTCTGTTAGAATAAAAAGGAAAATGGAATAATTTAATAAAGCTTAGGTTCCCTGTCAGCCTAGCCACAACGTGGAATAGTGAGATACTTACCCTCTACCCCGTGAGAAATATGCCTGTTATTGTCGCCGGACGAAAAGGAGACCAAAATGGGAGATATGGCAGCGGAGGGGTGGGTGCCCCCTCTACGTCTCACCAGTACCTCTCAGGCTGAACTGCGAGCCACACTAGGCTATATCACACGAAATACAGGCACAGTTGTTTTATTCTCTGCAGGGTGCGTTCATGCAACGTAGTTGTTCATTTTTACTTGATAGGAAGCAGTAATGGCTATAAATAGATTTTGCCTGTATTTCGTGTGACATAGCCAATAGTGTGGGTCGCAGCTCTGCCTCGTAGGTACTGGTGCCACGTAGAGGGGGTATACCCACCCCTCCGCTGCCATCTGCCATTTTGGTCTCCTTTTCGTCCGGAGACAATACCACTGCTGCAGTGTTTTTTGGTTACCATTTCTGAAGAAACTAGTTTCTGACATTAAAAAAGACATTGTATTTCAGAAGCAATGTCAGCGGCCGAAGAGGCGCGCCGTGGAGACGCCCCGCGGTAAGTCGCTTGAATTTTCATTATTTTTATTTTTTTAGAATATTCTTAAATTCCACATGATGTTATCTTAGTTCAAGATGAGTTTGGAGCGGAATCAGACGAAGATAACTAGTTTTTAACGTTAAAAGACGTTGTACCTATTTTAGAACCAATCCAAAAGAAAATGTGTGTATGAGTGTATGTATATTTACACTCGATAGTGGACCAACAGCATTGTGTCGATATTTTTTTATTCTGAAATTGAAAGTGAATATTTTCACGTCAAAAACTTGCTGTAGAAAAAAATCAATTGTCTACTAAATCGCAACTTAGTCACTAGTTCCTGTTTCTGTTCCCAATTCCTTAATGTTTGTTAAATAAATAGAAAAATTTAGAGGCAGAGTGTTTCATTTCAACTTTCTTTTTAGCTGGCAAATTAGCGAAGAAAACCGTCTCTGAGAAGATTTGTGGACCGTTCAAGCCGCCACCTACGCGCTTTTTACAATCGATGGAGAGACTAAAGAAAAAAAAGGTAAGGTAAAGTCACTTAGATAATAGTATGAAGAGATAGGCAGCTTTACTCTTAAATTATGATCAAGTGGGAGTGGTGATGTTTCTTTTTCTTCATCTGAACAAAAAAAAAACCACTTTTTCTCTATTATCACAGAAACTAACCTCCTTATTAAAATAAAAACATAAGAAATAATTAGCAATTTTTTTAAGAGGACGCTATACCTGACGATGCATTTTTTGCCTCCCATAAGATTAACATTGCGAGCGGTGATTCATTATCAAGGTTTACCCTTGGTTGGAAAGACACAAAATTTTGCCTGTACCTAGCCCTAACAATGTTCTAGGGAGTGTTCGAAGCAGATTTCCCAATTTCTCACTGGTTTCTTTTATTGCAACTGTTTTGCAAATGCTAGCATCGCATACCTCAAGAAAAGTGCTGTATCTCGAAAACCAGTAAAAAAAATGGGAAATCTGCTTCGAGCACTCCCTAGAACATTGTTAGGACTAGGTACAGGCAAAATTTTGTGTCTTGAAAATGAATCGCCGCTCGCAATGTTAATCTTATGGGCGACAAAAAATGCATCGTCAGGTATAGCGTCCTCTTAAGAACTTAAAGTAAGCAAAAGATCAATCAAATGACTTTTGGTTATTTCAGTGTTTGAATTACCAACCATCAACAAGTCCACTAATCCAAAATGTCCAGTCCATCACCAGTACCAACACTTTGGTTTTTACAGTGCTTAGAGGAAAAGATGACGTATGGAAAGCTGCTAGAAAAGTTGGAGCCGAACACTTTGGAAAACTCCACGGACACATTGGCCGAGATCAAACCTCAGTCACCGATCCCTAAGATAGAACCTCCGGTGATTAACTTGAAGAAGGAGCTCAAATCTTTGAGTACGCAACGACGTGAAGGTATTATTTTCATTTCGGAGCAACACAAGTGGTACTAGACTGGTTTTTAAGTTCCATTATTTGAGGAAACTGTTTGATATTTATTTGTTCTGAAATGATTTTTTTTACGGTAGGAACTAGTTTCAGAATAAAAACAATACCCAACGGTATGAAATGAAGCGATGAGGACTACCAGTAGACGCCTAAAATTCTGATGTACATTTCACTTGAGATGCTGCTAGGGGAATGCCGATTGGAAAATATAGGATCGGGATCGAACCGGTTCCTCTAGAGGCAACCGGGTTGACCACTCGGTTGTCGAGGCTGTTCTACTTGTTTCCTATATTCCCATTGCTGTTATATTTCTTCAGACGATGTCGATATTACTTCTTCGCGGCCCGCTCTGAAGCCTGTCAACTCCCTCAAGAGCGATCCTGATCTAGTCCCAATTGTCGAATATGATCATCACGTCAAAGAAATGTAAGTTATTATGTATTATTTATGTAGGTTGCAGGTGCAGTTTTACCTATGTTTTAGCATTAGGAGCTTAAAGTAAGTCCGAGATAATGACCAAGATCCATAATGCAGATACTGGATCCAATCCTAAGTTTGCTACAAGTACCTACACCTGATTTACCTATTACTATTTGATTTGTTTTTAGTATCACTGATCGCCTTGAGCACAACGAGAAACAAGAACCTCCCGTACTGAAGGTAAGCGACTTTCACAATAGTGGAAACAAATACACATCGTCAAGACTGTAATGCTTAGAAAACCTAGATATTTATTTGCCCTGAGATATAGTAGGTACCTATGTATAACTCCGGAAATGAGGAATTTTTTGTCAAAAATCACTTCATCATCGTAAAACGCACTATTTAGTCAACTAGTTTCTGACATTAAGGGCGTAGACGCCTAAAAGAGACGTATTACAATATATCTCTCACTACAGCCTGCTAATGCTCCTCAATATATGAGGTGTTTCCTCAGCCATTGGAAGCTCCTAGACACTTCGATAAGCTAAACATAATATGATGATGATCCTATTGAGGTTCCCACCACAACTGTATGATAGTATTTTTTAATTTTGTTTGACTTGTTCTTGGCAGATTGAAGAAGTGCTACCATCGCTGACCGAAGAGCAGGAGGAGAGGGTGCGGCAGGCCCTCAAGCGTTCCCCTCCCGATGAAGTCCTCGCCAAAAAGTTTAAGATGTCCATCACTCGAAAAGATATCGGCACACTTAAAGGACTTCACAGTCTCAATGACGAGGTTAGCTCTCAACTGTTCGTCCCTGCTTTAAGCTTGTCAACACAGTGGTTTGTTGACTTTTGTTTTGTTTATTTTGTCAGGAAACTGAGAGGAAACTGTTGGCTTGCAACCAAACAAAGCACTTTTTCTTGAATTTTTTTCCACCCTTAAGGCTGAATATACATTTGCTATTTTCTTACGTTTCGACTTCAAACTTTGTGAGAAAACTATTGGATATTTAAATATTCTGAATTATAATATTTCTTTTTAACGTCATTGTCATTACTTATGAGGCTATGTTGTGATTTTAGTCACTCGTTTGCTCTACATGGTCTGCTCTTGAATGATACAAAAACAAATATTCTCACTTTTGGGATGAAATCTCAAGACAGCGTATGTTTTCTAGTTGCTGATAAAGACATTACAACTGTTTCTGCCACTAAGTTCCTTGGTGTGATTGTTGATGACTGCCTGAACTGGAAGGCTCATGTGGAAGCACCGCTGAAGAAGCTTAGCAGCAGCTATTTTATTGTGAGACGCCTGGCGAAAATTGAAGCTACAAACCTGGCGCTCCTTGTGTACCATTCACTTTTCTATAGCCACTTAAGCTACGGCATTGAAATCTGGGGTTGTTGCAATGCAAGCCTTATGTGTAATATTTTGTAACTTCAAAAAAGAGTAGTGCGTTCCATTTTAGGCCTTCCAGTTCATGGTAGCTGTAGAGAAGGGTTCCAAACACTTCAACTCCTCACTGTATCGGAAATTTATATCTATGAAATATTAAAATATGGCAAAATTTGTGAGGAGAGGGAGGACCTCCTGAACTCGGGTAAACACGGCTATGCAACCAGGGGTGCAGCAAACCTTAGTACCCGCTTTAGAAGAACCAAAAAGTATGATGGCGCTCCCCTGGTTGTTGCAGCTACCCTTCTCAACAGGGTCCCCAGGACCATTCGTTCTCTCCCCTTCAAAGTTTTTAAATCCTCTGTGTACTCATTTTTAATCAATAACACATTTTATGCGGTCGATGAATTTTTATCCGCAGAGTGGCCGCTGAGGTAGGCTCTAATTTTAAATTTGTGTGTGTGTACTTATGTGTACCTATGTGTATGACGCTATTTTATCTAGGTATAGGTAGGTTTCAGTGTGTGTTTGTGTATTCGTACCTACAGCTCTACTTACCTGCCTGCCTATATGTATAACAATAAAGTTAAAAAAAAATGTCCAAAATTAACCGATCGTGAAATCACAACATAGCCTCATGAGTAATGACATTCAAAAGACATATTTTATTTAAGAATATATAAATGCCCAATAGTCTTCTCACTAAGTTTGAAGTCCAACCGTAAAAAAATAGCGAATATATATTCAGCCTTAAGGGCGTCTACGCAGTCGTATTTGTATAGGTTTTTTTCTGCACATTTTATGAGGACACTATGGATATGTTCTGAAATATAATTTGTCTTTTCAACGGCCGAAATGAAGAGGCTGTGTGCTGATTTTATGTACGGAATATTTTACGATTTTGTTTTGTCAACACAAAATTAGTCCAAAATTAACCAATCGTAAAAACATCACACAGCCTGTTCATTTATCACGTTATAAAGACACTTTATATTTCAGAATGTTTAAATATCGGATAGTTTCCTTGAAAACTGTGCAGAAAAAACGTAAACAAATAGCGAATGTATGTTCGGCATTGATATAATGGAATAACCTGAAGGTAGGTATGTTCTCAGAACTGATCACTACTGTTTTTTTCGCAGATAATAAACTTCTACATGGAACTGATAATGGCTCGTGGGCAGGGCAAGTCACTGCCGAGAGTTTATGCCTTCAGCACATTCTTCTATGGGAATATAACAAAAAAAAAGTTCTCCACAGTCACACGATGGACGAAAAAGGTAAGAGAGACAGAAACATGTCAATAGAAATTTTACAACAAAAAAAATTAAAGGTTCCGGCAATGGTCGGACTTGACTTTCTCGCATTTTTGCGCTACTGAAAAATGAAAAATTTGATTTTTATATAATTGATTTTTTTTTTGGCCACAATGTGATTTGATCACAAATATATTTTGAACAATATAAGTAGGCAATAATTTTAGACATGTGCTACTGAATTTCAAGCATATCCATTGAACGGTGAAGTTTCGGCTTACGCGCAAACCACTTGTTTCTTCTTTAATTTATAACGGCTGTAATTTTTGGAAAATCGAAATTCTGTTGTATACAAAAACAAACATGACTTCGTAGACGCCGTTAAATACAAGAAAATAAATTGCTACTTTTTTCGTTTCAGGTCGACCTATTCACCTATGATATGGTCTTGGTACCAATCCACATGGAAATGCATTGGTGCATGTCCGTCATAGATTTTCGATCGAAGGAAGTCCGTTATTACGACAGTATGGGTGCCGACAACGACCACTGCCTCAACTCCCTTCTGTCGTACCTTGAGCAAGAAAGTATGGACAAAAAGAAACAGACCTTCGACACGACGGGCTGGAAAAAAATTAACGTTGAAAAAATTCCACAACAGATGAACGGTAGCGACTGTGGAGTGTTTGCGTGTACGTACGCCGAACATTTAGCCCGAAACGCACCGCTGTTGTTCAGTCAAGAGAATATGCCGTACTTTCGATGAAAGATGGTCACGGAAATTCTGGAAGGAGCTCTTATTACTTAAGTTTAAGTTTCAACTTTGTTAATGGTAGATTCGTCACTTGGGAGTCGAAGACGAAGCTTTCCTATGAGGCTGCATATCAGACGGTTAGTTCTGTGTAGAAAATCATTTTGTTATTGTTTTTTCTTTCATTTTATGAGGTCAATTTATGTTCTGAAGAACATGACTATTTGTCAGCAAACAATTAACTCAAAGTCGATCGTAAGGATGTCAGTGAAACTTCCGTAGATAGGTACTTACGTTCTGTGTACTAATTAAAATGTTATTAGATTCTCTAACTTGAGGCTTAATAGTAGTAGTTGATGTCGGGGGATTAAGTGAACTTAGGCCAAGTTGAGTGACACCTTAATAAGGTTGGAAACTAAATCAAATGCTGATGCTGATACACTGCACACTAGATGGGTTGTACGGTACTGAATGAGGCTGGTAATTGCGCGATCCCAATGGCAGTGGCTGCTTCAAAAGCTAAACATATTGTGCTATTCAAACGCGAAACAAAAGACTGCGAATAAGACATTATGTTTCGCTTTCACTGGAGAACGAATACTATTGAACGGTGGTGGTGCAATTACAATTACCTCCATTGAGTATCAATAGTGATTTGTACCCGTGCGGGTCTGGTGTACCTACCATAAAACCTCGTTGTAGGGGCTGAGAGGCGAACTTTTAAAGGTTCACCATCGCAATGAATTTTAAAACCCAAATGTGCCCACCTACGAGGTTACCGGTGGGTATTTAGGTTTAGCATCACGGCTGTTACGGATCTGACGAAGTTTTACCCATGTTTTAGCATTAGGATCTTAACGGCCGAGATAACGACCAAGATCCGTAATCGAGCTGCAGGCCTGCAGGCAGTACCAGCAGCTCTATTACGGAACTTTTTATCACGCGTGATAACCGCGTGATAAACATTTGCAATGCTATTTTCCCTATGTTTTCGTGATAACTGCGTGATCACGCGTGATAAAAAGATCCATAATAGGGCTCCAGGCCCGTATTTACTTAATTTTTTAAATTAAATAAAATGTTTTGAGCCAGCAAGTAGTAGAGTTGCATGCCAGCTGAGACCTAGAGAGAATTTCTTTACTTTCTCGTTTCATCTGACATTCGAGGTTTTTCGAAGTTGCTTTGGCGTTTGGAGAAGGCGTTCCATTGTTTCGCATTTCCTGAAATAAAAACGATGAATTAGACCGTTATTTTACGTGAAAAGAAGCTAGTGACAGGCAAGGTCTTTATATTAGTGCGTGAACTACGTTGATCGGTAGCTTCATAGAACTTTAGAGCAACACTGAGAGTTAGGTTACTCCGGTTGGATCCTACCGAATTGACATTCGCTCTGATATGTTCAACATCTGAAGTGCAATGTTTATCGAGGCTGTGCTGGTTCTGAAGCCACCTAACACTGTAGGTCCCCACCGTGTACTAACATTGCAGCTGGGGAGCTGGTATTAGGTAGTGCTGCCAGCTGAGCACGATGTATTTTTGAAATGGATGCTGGTTGCTGGGACTGTCTCCCCTACGATATCTCGATTGACATTGGTACATGCACCACCATTCCACCACCCATCTTGAAGCAACAAAAGTGAAAAGATTATCGATCGATATTTGTGACAAGATGGTGGCACACGTCCTACCGGTATCGTCGAGACACCCCTTTACTACCAAGGACTTACCCTACATTTTGAGACGGAGTACAGTGAATTAGAGCTAGAGAGATTAGGTAGATCATCTCGTGGCGTGGAGTTTCCACCGGAGGAACAGGAATGAGAACAACGAAGATGATGCACAGAGCCACGATGTCTACCGTGAAGTCAGCGTTGACCACGTCCAGCTCCTCCAGTGTGTACTCAGGTGAACGGAAGTAGCAGTAATGCTGAAAATACGATAAGATATAAAATAAAACTCATAGCAAAATCATATGCAACAACACAATCGATGAAGACCTGAGCTGGCTGTTTAAGTCACTATTTTTACTTTACCTGTATACGGAGTATACGTAAGGTAAAGTATTGTATTCGTGCGGGCGTATTTTCGGCAAACCTCAACTTTGAATCGTCATTGCTCCCAAACCTCAAAAGCGACTGAAACTTGCATATCCATTTCGGAAACGTCCATTCCTTCGGAATATGAAAATCATCTCACTTTTTTCCTCCGACGAAAAGTTTGCCCCCAGGAATTTTTAGAAGAGGTCAGGTACTCCGTGTCAGTACGTATGTGTGTAGCTAGCTAGCTAGCTAGCAGCTAGCTAGCTAGCTATGTATGTGGCATTGACCTGGACGGCACACTTTTCAACCGATTTTCTTCAAAATCGGTAGTGACCTTTCTAAAATTGGAAGAAATCAGAATCCGGAAGCCCACTTTCCCCCCTTTAAAATTAAGGGGGGTTACCCCCCCAAAACTCCCCCAAAAAGTAGAAAAAAAATATTTGCTCAAAAATGGCTCTAACGATTTTGATCAAATTTTGGGCTATTATAGAACAAAAAATTACGAATCCAATGATACCACCCACTACCCCCGCATAACTCCCTGGAAGGGGGGAAGTCCCCCCTGGACCTGTAAAAGGGTGAAATCAGAGGATTCAGTGGTTTGTGGTATACGAGTAGTTCTGGATAGGACACGTGACAACCGCCATACTCGTCACAAATGGTATATGGCTTATGTCCAGCCCCCCTAAGGGGGGGGGGGGGTAATTTTGAGTGACTTTTAAAGTGCGGCTTATGGGGTCTCAAACTGTTCGGGGGAACGCTGTGAACTAATTTTTCGTGTCAAAAAGTTTTTCTGAATGTATCTAAGCACCCCACCCCCTAAGGGGGGTAGATTTGAGTGGTTTGCGAAATATGGGTTGTGTGGGCTCAAAATGATCGGGACATCGTTCTGAGACAATTTATTTGGTCAAAATGTTTTTTCGCCACCCCTCCCCCCCTCTTGGGGGGAGTTTTGGTTACTTTCCAAAGTACGTTGTGTGGGGTATCAAAATGCTCGGGGAAACGTTCTGAGACAATTTATTTTTTAAAAAAGTTTTTCCGAGCTTCCCCAACCACCCCACCTCCTTTTAGGGGGTAGTTTTGGGTGGTTGCCGAAGTACGTCGTGTGGGGTCTCTAAGTACTCGGGGGAACATTCTGGGGCCATTCCTTACGTCAAAAAGTTTTTCCGTCTCTAATCATTTAACCAAGGGTTTATTTCTAGGAATAATCACGCAAATAAGCAGGTAAAGTTTTGTCCGACCGTGTCGTACCGCTTGTTTACTTTACCTGTATACGGAGTATACGTAAGGTAAAGTATTGTATTCGTGCGGGCCAATTTTCGGCAAACCTCAACTTTGAACCGTCATTGCTCCCAGACCTCAAAAGCGACTGAAACTTGCATATACATTTCGGAAACGTCCATTCCTTCGGAATATGAAAACCACCTCACTTTTTTCCTCCGACGAAAAGTTTGCCCACAGGAATTTTTAGAAGAGGTCAGGTACCCCGTGTCAGTACGTATGTATGTATGTATGTAGCTATGTATGTGGCATTGACCTGGACGGCACACTTTTCAACCGATTTTCTTCAAAATCGGTAGTGACCTTTCTAAAATTGGAAGAAATCAGAATCCGGAAGCCCAGTTTCCCCCCTTTAAAATTAAGGGGGGTTACCCCCCCAAAAACTCCCCCAAAAAGTAGAAAAAAAATATTTGCTCAAAATCGGCTCTAACGATTTTGATCAAATTTTAGGCAATTATTGAACAAAAAATTACGAATCCAATGATACCACCCACTACCCCCGCATAACTCCCTGGAAGGGGGGAAGTCCCCCCTGGACCTGTAAAAGGGTGAAATCAGTGGATTCAGTTGTTTGTGGTATACGAGTTATTCTGGATATGACACGTGACAACGGCCATACTCGTCACAAATGGTATATGGCTTATTTTGAGCCTCCCACCCGGGGGGGGGGGGGGGGGGTGATTTTGAGTGACTATTAAAGTGCGGCTTATGGGGTCTCAAACTGTTCGGGGGAACGTTGGGAAGCAATTTTTTGTATCAAAAAGTTTTTCTGAACGTATCCAAGCACCCCACCCCCTACGGGGGGTAGATTTGAGTGGTTTGCGTTATATGGGTTGTGTGGGCTCAAAATGATCGGGAGATCGTTCTGAGGCAATTTATTTGGTCAAAATGTTTTTTGGCCCCCCCCCCCCCTTATGGGGGGAGTTTTTGTTACTATCCAAAGTACATTGTATGGGGTATCAAAATGCTCGGAGAAACGTTCTGAGGTAATTTATTTTGTCAAAAAGTTTTTCCGAGCTTCCCCAACCACCTCACCTCGTTTTAGGGGGTAGTTTTGGGTGGTTGCCAAAGTACGTCGTGTGGGGTCTCGGGGGAACATTCTGGGGCCATTCCTTTCGTCAAAAAGTTTTTCCGTCTCCAATCATTTAACCAAGGGTTTTTTCCTAGGAATCACGCAAATAAGCAGGTAAAGTTTTGTCCGACCGTGTCGTACCGCTTGTTCGTTTCTTCCTCATTCGCTATGCTTTAATTGTCATAGGAACTATAAACAGTGCGAGGAAAATCGCAATAAATCAATACGCCATTTCTTTTTCATAGCAACTCCTTTATTTTTCTATTCCACAACTCATTGTCGTCAACAAACCACAAGTGGCAAAGTGCACGAGCGCGAACATTCTCGGGAGCCGAAAAAAATAAGAACAAACTAAAAAATTAGTACAACACAAATGACTCCCTTCAAGTTACAGGTAGCAACGTACAAAACACACGCAGAACCAAGAAAAAATCAAGGTTGAAGTAGCAAAAAAACTCATGAACTATAGTAGCTGAACTAACTTAACGATAACTGAGAGATAAGTACCTTTAGTACAAAATGAGGAAACATCTACTTACTACTTGTTTGACAATATCGAGCTGGGCATACACAATGCTCCAAACTAGTAGCTGGTAGATTTACAAACAAATACAATAATGAGTAAGAAAAATCAGAACAATAATGCACCTTCAACATCAACCATAGGTACAAAAGACATGTGTCTCAGACTAAAGATCGAGTTTGCAAGGTTCCTGAACGTTTCGCCCAGAGCGAGTTTTTTGCACTACTAGCTCTGTACCTTCCCCACCATCCATAGGTAATTCGACCATCTCCTCCTCGTTCTCTCACCATCGTGGCCCACAAAAGTCTCCATAACACGAGCTAGTGGCCATGTCACGCGTTTCGCGTTCTCTGTCCCAACTAGGACAACTTCTCCAACTCTCTCTCTCAGCTTGTTCTGTCGGAAGTTCACCAACTGTGATAAGTACTCGTCCTTGAATCGCTCTTTCAAGTGAGTACGTACCCTATGAACGTACAAAAGTCTTTTATTGAGAAAAACTTCATCTAGCACACATACTCCTGGACACCCAGCTTCACTACTGTTGGTCCTGCTAGCCACCTCCCACCAAATGGCGCTCAACGACCCATCAAATCAGCCAGAAGACCTATCTCGTGTCGCAGTCCGTCTTCCGCCGTTCTGGAAGGAGGATCCTGAGCTCTGGTTTATCCAGGCGGAGGCCAGTTTCACCGCCTCACGCGTCGAGAACGAAGATACGAAATATAACTACATAATAGCAGCCTTGGACCAAGCCATTCTTCCCACAGTAAGGGACATCATTAAAGATCCTCCAACAATCAACCGCTACTCAGAACTCAAGAAGAAAGTTATTGAGCGCCTCGGTGCGTCCAGTACCGCTAAACTGCGGGCTCTCCTCTCTGATATTCACCTAGGCGACCAGGCGACCAGGCGACCAGGCGCCAGATGCAAGCTCTTGCAGGATCTACAATGACCGAGGAAGCAATTAAAATCCTCTGGCTCCAGCGCTTACCAACGAATATCCAGCCAGCGATTTGCGTGAGCCAGGAAACGCTATCCAAGTTGGCGACAATGGCCGACCACATATTGGAAATTAACCAAGCAAGCCCGGGGGTGGCCCAGGTGAAAACTGACGCCCAGGAAGGACCGACACAGCAAGTTCCTCCCTGGCAGCAACCACTAGCGGACCTCACCGCAGCAGTCCAAGCGCTATCTAAAAAATCAAACCGAGTCCAGCAGGAGCCGCGATGTTCCTTCTTTCGAAGACGTTACCCACCCTCTCGCAGTGGAAACTACAATTACCGCGAGGTTAATGACGTGTGTTTTTACCACACCAAATTTGGGGAGGCTGCATTTAAATGTCAAGAGCCTTGTTCATTTAAGAAAAAGACGGGAAACGACCAAAGCCGCCATTAACGGCGGTACATGACGGCTTTCACCCCCCAACTACATCCGCCTCCAAAATGTCATCACTCTCAGCTCCCTGCCTCGTGCTCCGTGACGCTATCACCGGCACACCTTACCTCATAGACAGTGGGGCTGCGCGCAGCGTATTTCCCCCTTCGGCCAGCCAGCGTAGGCATCACGAGCTATCAACAACTCTCTACTCTGTCACCGGACAACCAATTAAGACATAGGTCACAAAGTCATCATTGTTGACCTTGGGTTAAAGCGCCGTTTTCCCTGGAACTTCGTATATGCAGATGTCAATCAGGCTATCATTGGAGCTGATTTTTTAAAAACCTATCAGCTCATGGTAGATGTCCATGGCGCCCGGGTAATCGATAAAACAACGGGCTGCACTACTTGTGGGAAAATTGCTGCACCACCCGCTATTGGGGCACTGCAAGCAGTACCCCCAAACGCTCGCTATGCAGAACTTCTGAACTCTTACCCTTCGTTGTTCGCGAAACCGCTACATCAAGCAGAGATTCAATCCCCCGTGGAGCACACTATCCAAACAAAAGGGCCACCTGTGTTCGCGAGACCACGCCGATTGCCCCCGGATAAATTATCAGTTGCAAAGTCAGAATTCCATGAGCTCGTGAGGAGGGGGATTTGCCGCGCTCCAACAGCTGGCACTACCAGAAACAATAAGGTGTTTTATCATTTGACATAATATATGTTCCTTGTACTTTTTATCACCTCTACTTACTTAACCACCTACCATAGTCTATTCCTAAAATTCTTTAGTTTATAACGGCTGTAATTTTTCGAAAATCGAAATTCTGTTGTATACGTAAACAAACATGACTTTGTAGACGCCGTTAAATACAAGAAAATCAATTGCTACTTTTTTCGTTTCAGGTCGACCTATTCACCTATGATATCGTTTTCGTACCAGTCCACATGGGAATGCATTGGTGCATGTCCGTCATAGATTTTCGATCGAAGGAAGTCCGCTATTACGACAGTATGGGTGCCGACAACGACCACTGCCTCAACTCCCTTCTGTCGTACCTTGAGCAAGAAAGTATGGACAAAAAGAAACAGACCTTCGACACGACGGGGTGGAAAAAAATTAACGTCGAAAAAATTCCGCAACAGATGAAATACTATCTTCTCAAAGGTCGACCTCGTTAAAGCCTTCTACAACATCCCTGTTGCTGCTGAAGATGTTCCAAAAACCGCCATAATCACACCTTTTGGGCTATTCGAATTTTTAAAAATGCCGTTTGGACTTCGCAACGCGGCCCAGTCATTTCAGCGATTTATGCATCAAATTCTGCCCGATGTTCCAGGTACCTACAGTTACCTGGATGACGTTCTGGTAGCCTCGCCTGATGAAGAAACTCATAAGAAGCACCTCCGCGGCCTCCTGGAAGTGCTGGCTAAACATAATCTCAGAGTGAATTTCGAAAAATCGGACTTCGGCGTTCCGCAACTCTCTTTTCTGGGCTACCTGGTAAACAAAGACGGCATTACAACGCTTCCGGAACGTGTCAAGGCTATTCAAGAATTTCCGCAGCCACCTAAAATTATGGAGCTACGTACGTATCTCGGCATGATCAATTTTTACAGAAGATGCATACCGCATGCGGCCGAGACTCAGGCTCTACTGTACAGCCTGATGCCCAGCAACCGGAAAAGAGATCGTCGACCCGTACAATGGACTCCGGAGACTCTCCAGGCTTTTATTAAGTCGAAACAGGAGTTAGCGAATGCTGCCCTTCTAGCGCACCCCGTCCCCGGAGTCCCTCTGACGCTCATGTCGGACGCCTCAAGCACAGCCATCGGCGCGTCTCTCCAGCAAGAGCTTCACGGTCGTCCAGTGCCGCTCGGATTCTTCTCCAAATCTCTCTCTTCCGCAGAAGTGAAGTATTCCACTTACGACCGCGAGCTCCTTGCAGCGTACGAGGCTATTCGATACTTCCGCCCCATGCTAGAAGGGCGTGCTTTTGCCCTCTACACTGATCATCGCCCATTGGTCCATGCCTTCCAGCAAAATCCAGACAAGGCATCCCCCAGACAGCTACTCCACCTGGATTTTATCGCCCAGTTCACAACAGACATTCGCTACATCCCAGGACCAGATAATATTCCGGCGGATGCCCTCTCTAGGGTCAATGCACTGTCATTAAGAGACACGGATTTCTTCATCGAACTGTCTACAGCACAATCTACGGATGCTGAGCTTAAGGCCTACATGGATGGATCACAGCATACGGACCTCCAGCTGCAGAAGATTCCGCTATTCGGCACCGGCCAGTGGCTCATCTGCGACATGTCTACGGGAGTAACTCGACCCTTCGTGCCGGAAGCATTCCGCAAAATTATTTTTCACAAATTACACGACTATTCTCATCCGGGGCCCAAACCAACTTCAGCTTCAATCCGTCGCAGCTATGTCTGGCCGAGCATGAAAGCTGACATTACACAATGGTGCCGCTCTTGTACCCACTGCCAAACGGCTAAAATCTCCAGGCATACCAAGGCACCACTAACAGCATTCACTGCGCCTACAGAGCGACTTGCGGAAGTACATATTGACCTCGTAGGACCTTTACCGCCAGCTAAAGGTTACCGCTACCTTTTGACGATGATCGACAGGTACACCAGGTGGGCAGAAGCTGTGCCCCTTGAGGAGGTGACAGCATCCGCTGTTGAAACAGCTTTCCTCACCACATGGGTCGCTCGTTTCGGAGTCCCTGACTACGTAGTCACGGACCAGGGCCGGCAATTTGAATCCAACCTCTTCAAGGAGCTTGGAACGTTCCTGGGCATCAAGAAACATCGTACTACACCCTATCATCCCCAGGCAAACGGAATGATCGAGAGGTTCCATAGGACCCTGAAAGCATCACTTATGGCAAAAGGCGGCGCTAACTGGGTAGAACAACTGCCAATCGTGCTCTTTGGGCTCCGTTCCACCCTGAAACTCGATCTTCAGGCATCCCCCGCCGAGTTACTATATGGGGAGCCATTGCGGGTGCCCGGTGCTTTCTTCGAGGATTGCCCGAAACCACCGCAGACGGATTTCGTGGAATCACTCCGGGCCCACTTCCGGATGCTTCGCCCGACTCAACCACGTAACCGGCAAGGCCAGGTGTTCGTACCACGAGAGCTCAGCACCGCATCCCACGTATTCTTAGGGCACGACCACGTGACTCCACCGCTCACACCCCCATACGCAGGGCCCTATCAAGTACTCCGTCGGAAGGGCACAACCCTGGTACTGGATATTAAAGGCACGCCAACTACCGTCTCAATTGACATGGTGAAACCATACTTCGCAGCTGAGGAATCCACCGCACCAACTGCCCCTGCACTAGCAGTAGCCCCAGGGCCGACCCAACAAGTCACTACGAACAACAGCAGCCCTCCAGCTAGCATCGTCTCGCCGCCGGTCTCAACCAGGATCTACACTCGCGCAGGACGTCAAGTCCGCCCTCCAGCAAAGTACAGCACCTAATCACTGTCGTTCATTTTCCAACGGGGGGAGTACTGTTGGGATCTACCCAACAGCCTCGCGGATGCAAACTCCCAGCAGTATACATAATCCATTCCCTGCAGGCGTTCGGATTATTAGTAAGCGGTCATAGCCGTCAGAGGGCGCTGAAGCAGCTACTTGACTTACTCCACCTGAAACCTGAATTAATAGGTAGACTATGTAGGTAGGACTATCCTCGTGGTATATATGTGTAATATGGTTTTATGTTTGTATATATGGTTAAGTAGGTAGAAGCATATTAATGTTATTTTAAGTAGAAATAGACCTAAGGGAGACCTACCGGGTCTGTAACCCGGCTAGGTTGGTCTCCCTTGGAAAATAGCCGCTTTACCTTTTCTGGTCAACTAACCACGTGCTCAATTAGCTGTGGTAAGATTCCCACACGTGCTCTGACAGCCGGTGGTGATTCTGACTCAAAAGCCGCGCTCCAACAGCTGGCACTACCAGAAACAAGGTGTTTTATCATTTGACATAATATATGTTCCTTGTACTTTTTATCACCTCTACTTACTTAACCACCTACCATAGTCTATTCCTAAAATTCTTTAGTTTATAACGGCTGTAATATTTCGAAAATCGAAATTCTGTTGTATGCGTAAACAAACATGACTTCGTAGACGCCGTTAAATACAAGAAAATCAATTGCTACTTTTTTCGTTACAGGCCGACCTATTCACCTATGATATGGTTTTAGTACCAGTCCACATGGGAATGCATTGGTGCATGTCCGTCATAGATTTTCGATCGAAGGAAGTCCGCTATTACGACAGTATGGGTGCCGACAACGACCACTGCCTCAACTCCCTTCTGTCGTACCTTGAGCAAGAAAGTATGGACAAAAAGAAACAGACCTTCGACACGACGGTGTGGAAGAAAATTAACGTCGAAAAAATTCCACAACAGATGAACGGTAGCGACTGTGGAGTGTTTGCGTGTACGTTCGCCGAACATTTAGCCCGAAACGCACCGCTGTTGTTCAGTCAAGAGAATATGCCGTACTTTCGATGAAAGATGGTCACGGAAATTCTGGAAGGAGCTCTTATTACTTAAGTTTACGTTGCAACTTTGTTAATGGTAGATTCGTCACTTGGGAGTCGAAGACGAAGCTTTCCTATGAGGCTTACGGTACTTACGTTCTGTGTACTAATTAAAATGTTATTAGATTCTCTAACTTGAGGCTTAATAGTAGTAGTTGATGCTGATGATGCTGCAGGAGGGTGTGGAGAGCCTTGCGCCTATCCTTTCTGTCCTGTTTGAAGCCAGCATGAAACTCAGCTACATCCCCAGATCTTGGAGACCTGTGGAGGTAGTCTTCATACCTAAGCCGGGTAAGACATCTTACTATGAGGTCAAGGCACACCGGCCAATCAGTCTAACTTCTTTTTTCCTAAAAACAATGGAGAAAGTGATTTTGAGGTACCTGGTAGAAGGGCCCCTCAGAACCAATCCACTACATAAGTGGCAGTGGGCATATCAGTCGGGCAAGTCTTGTGAGGCTGCTCTTCACAATCTAGTGGGGGTGTTAGAAAAGGCCCAGAGCTTCTCGGAAGTAGCCCTTGGGGCTTTTCTGGACGTGGAGGGCGCCTTTGATAAAACTTCCAGGCAATCTATTCAAAGAGCTTTAGAAGGGCGCGGGATTGACCCGTGCATCAGTGCATGGATTGATTGCATGCTGGCAAATCGACTGATTCAAGCCTCCCTAAACGGGTCAATGATCAAGATGAAGGCCTGTAGGGGCTGTCCGCAGGGAGGAGTGCTTTCTCCGACTCTGTGGTGCTTGGTTGTTGACAATCTTATAAAAACCCTTAATGATAAGGGATACTTTACCCAAGGGTTTGCCGACGACCTTGTTATAGTGGTGCGAGGAAAGCTTGCTAACACTGTAGGGGAAGTTATGCAAACTGCTCTAAAAGTTGTCGAACAATGGTGCCTGAGGGAAGAGCTAAAGGTTAATCCCAGTAAGGCACATCTAGTAGCTTTTACAACTAGACGCACAGTACAGCACCAAATTAGGGTGAGCCTATTTGGTGCTGAGCTTGCTCTACAAAACGATGTCAAATATCTTGGTGTCACCCTGGACAGCAAGCTGTTGTGGCAGAAACATGTTGAAAACACTGCCGCTAAAGCAGTCAAACTTCACTGGGCCGTGCGCAGAGTGATGGGAGCGAAGTGGGGGATTAGGCCCGCTGTAGCTCACTGGCTGTATGTAACTGTGGTACGGCCAGCCATTACTTACGGCGCCACTGTCTGGTGGAGAAGAACTGAACTGTCGACGTGCAGGAACTGCCTGAACTCGGTGCAAAGGAAAGCGTTAATCAGCATTACGGGGGCTATCAGTAGCACCCCTACTGCTGCCCTGGAGGCATTGACGGGGCTTCCTCCCCTCGATGCCTACTTAAAGGCGGAAGCCAGGAAGGGCATCCGTCGACTGCAGGTAAACAACTCATGGAGACCGATCCAATATGGGAAGAGTCACACCATGTATCAAGGCCTTCTGCCTGATGGGCGCGGCTTCATTGTGAAGTCTGATGAGATGGCCAAGAAACTCATAGAAGTCGATGAGGTTGGGTTTGAAATACCGGAGAGGGGTCAGTTCAAACCTAGCACCAGGGGGCTTGAGTGGTACACAGACGGCTCAAAGTCCTCAGAAGGGGTCGGATCCGGGGTGTATGGCCTCAGACCCAGGCAGGAAATTCGCATCAGTCTGGGTAAGCACGCCTCAGTATTTCAAGCTGAAGTGCTTGCCATTAAACAATGTGCATTAGCCAATATTGCAAGGAACTATGAAGGTAAACCTTCACTGATAGTCAAGCTGCAATAAAGGCTCTCAAAAATCCACGAACTAAATCTATTCTCGTTGAAAGCTGTAAGAGCGTTCTAAACGAGCTCGGTGGCAACAACAAGGTAACCATTTCGTGGGTGCCTGGCCACGCAGGTATAGCAGGCAATGAAAGAGCTGACCAGCTAGCCAAGGAGGCAGCGAGTATGGCGCCTCCCGATGAGGAGACCGATGTTGGAGCTCCATCGAGCCTCTGGAGGCTTGACATCGACTTGTGGCTGGAGCAGGTCAGTAATCAAAGGTGGAAGGAAATAGAAGGTCAACAACACGCCAAGGCTTTTATGAAGGCCAGGCTAGGAACAAAGCAGAGGAGGGAAGCACTGTCGCTCTCTAGAATACAACTAAAACATGTTGCTGAAGCCATTACGGGCCACAGCTTAAGAAAACACTTACACAGGATGGGTATAGCCGAGTTACCCACCTGTAGGGGGTGTGGCAAATGGGAGGAAACTCCCGGTCACGTTCTCTGCGAATGTGAGGCCCTCACCGACCTAAGAATCAAATTGTACCGCAAACCATTACTAGAGCCTGCTGACGTTATGCAGCAGCCTCTAGTTAAAATTCATGCCTTCCTGCAGATGGCCGGACTCCTGCAGTAAGGTAGGAAAAGCGGGGTGGCACAATGGGCTCATGCCTAAGTGTTCAGGGGTGCCTCGGGGCTCCCCCACCCGCCTTAAAAGAAAGAAAGAAAGAAAGTGCCCACCTACGAGGTTACCGGTGGGTATTTAGGTTTAGCATCACGGCTGTTACGGATCTGACGAAGTTTTACCCATGTTTTAGCATTAGGATCTTAACGGCCGAGATAACGACCAAGATCCGTAATCGAGCTGCAGGCCTGCAGGCAGTACCAGCAGCTCTATTACGGAACTTTTTATCACGCGTGATAACCGCGTGATAAACATTTGCAATGCTATTTTCCCTATGTTTTCGTGATAACTGCGTGATCACGCGTGATAAAGATCCATAATAGGGCTCCACGCCCGTATTTACTTAATTTTTTAAATTAAATAAAATGTTTTGAGCCAGCAAGTAGTAGAGTTGCATGCCAGCTGAGACCTAGAGAGAATTTCTTTACTTTCTCGTTTCATCTGACATTCGAGGTTTTTCGAAGTTGCTTTGGCGTTTGGAGAAGGCGTTCCATTGTTTCGCATTTCCTGAAATAAAAACGAAGAATTAGACCGTTATTTTACGTGAAAAGAAGCTAGTGACAGGCAAGGTCTTTATATTAGTGCGTGAACTACGTTGATCGGTAGCTTCATAGAACTTTAGAGCAACACTGAGAGTTAGGTTACTCCGGTTGGATCCTACCGAATTGACATTCGCTCTGATATGTTCAACATCTGAAGTGCAATGTTTATCGAGGCTGTGCTGGTTCTGAAGCCACCTAACACTGTAGGTCCCCACCGTGTACTAACATTGCGGCTGGGGAGCTGGTATTTGGTAGTGCTGCCAGCTGAGCACGATGTATTTTTGAAATGGATGCTGGTTGCTGGGACTGTCTCCCCTACGATATCTCGATTGACATTGGTACATGCACCACCATTCCACCACCCATCTTGAAGCAACAAAAGTGAAAAGATTATCGATCGATATTTGTGACAAGATGGTGGCACACGTCCTACCGGTATCGTCGAGACACCCCTCTACTACCAAGGACTTACCCTACATTTTGAGACGGAGTACAGTGAATTAGAGCTAGAGAGATTAGGTAGATCATCTCGTGGCGTGGAGTTTCCACCGGAGGAACAGGAATGGGAACAACGTAGATGATGCACACAGCCACGATGTCTACCGTGAAGTCAGCGTTGACCACGTCCAGCTCCTCCAGCGTGTACTCAGGCGAACGGAAGTAACAGTAATGCTGAAAATACGATAAGATATAAAATAAAACTCATAGCAAAATCACATGCAACAACACAATCGATGAAGACCTGAGCTGGCTGTTTAAGTCACTATTTTTTCGTTTCTTCCTCATTCGCTATGCTTTAATTGTCGTAGGAACTATAAAAAGTGCGAGGAAAATCGCAATAAATCAATACGCCATTTCTTTTTCATAGCAACTCCTTTATTTTTCTATTCCACAACTCATTGTCGTCAACAAACCACAAGTGGCAAAGTGCACGAGCGCGAACATTCTCGGGAGGCGAAAAAAATAAGAACAAACTAAAAAATTAGTACAACACAAATGACTCCCTTCAAGTTACAGGTAGCAACGTACAAAACACACCCAGAACCAAGAAAAAATCAAGGTTGAAGTAGCAAAAAAACTCATGAACTATAGTAGCTGAACTAACTTAACGATAACTGAGAGATAAGTACCTTTAGTACAAAATGAGGAAACATCTACTTACTACTTGTTTGACAATATCGAGCTGGGCATACACAATGCTCCAAACTAGTAGCTGGTAGATTTACAAACAAATACAATAATGAGTAAGAAAAATCAGAACAATAATGCACCTTCAACATCAACCATAGGTACAAAAGACATGTGTCTCAGACTAAAGATCGAGTTTGCAAGGTTCCTAAACCTTTCACCCAGAGCGAGTTTTTTGTACTAACTGTTATATCCATAGGTAATTCGACCATCTCCTCCTCGTTCTCATCACCTTCATGGATACTTACCTTATCTGATTGTTCCATACCATTGGACTTACTTACGTCTACTTGCTGTACCTACCTCCAAAGGATACAGCTTGCGAAAGGGACGCAACAGCTCTCCTGTAGCTGTCTTCACCCTCGCAATCCGAGTCTCACCATCGTGGCCCACAAAAGTCTCCATAACACGAGCTAGTGGCCATGTCACACGTTTCGCGTTCTCTGTCCCAACTAGGACAACTTCTCCAACTCTCTCTCTCAGCTTGTTCTGTCGGAAGTTCACCAACTGTGATAAGTACTCGTCCTTGAATCGCTCTTTCAAGTGAGTACGTACCCTATGAACGTACAAAAGTCTTTTATTGAGAAAAACTTCATCTAGCATATCTAGCTCCACCATCTCATCAGAGCCCCTCGGCTCGTAGCAGAACATAGAGGGTATAAGAGGCGCTGGCTCTCCCGCATCGTCAGACTGGTACGATAGCGGCCTAATATTGACTGTCCGCTCACAGTCACACCTTTCCATCAAAAACAATGACTCGCGCCACTTGGTGAACTCTGTCGCCAAGTCTCGCGGCAACTCGACATCCCCATCTAAATTTGCTTTCCAGGCTGCTTGTAGGAGCAACTTAGGCTTCAGCGTGATCCCCGCAAGCATACCTAGTGGGTCATAGATAGAGTTACATAGAGAAAGCACTACACGCTTGGTGGGTATGGCGTCCCAAGGTCCTGCTGCTGGCACCATCAACTCGTCGTTGACAACGTTCCATCGCAGTCCCAGAACTCCTTCCATGACGTCGTCGCTTTCCCTCAGTTCAGGCGCATTGCTCATCCACCCTCGTAGATTGCACTTTCGCGTCGCCATCACCGCTACAGCTTGTTCTTTGAACAAAAGTAAGTCATCAGTACTATCGAGGCTAGTTAGACAATTGTCTACATAGAATGCAGCTTTGTGTCTGTCAATCGTGTCCTCGAACACCCTTGAGTGTTTTTCACCATGGTGCGGTAAGTAGTGCTCATGTTCCACATGATTAGTGGGAGCCTTTTCCACAATACCTAAGTCTTCCCAAGACTGCAAAATCTGGGCATAGTCATCATACATGTTCATCTTGTGCAACTTTTTAGTCATTCCCCGAAGCCGTGACATAGCGATATCCCTATTGGCAGGCAACGGTGGGTGCCCAGGCAACCACGGCAAAGACACCACATACCTATTCTCAGTCAACAGTCACCGTCTCGGCGAAATGCAACAAAGCTCCATCTGCCACCTCATCAGGTGCCAAGATCGGATCCACAATACCTAGCGTGTCCAAGTCCCACAGCTTGGTTTCCATTGCAACATGACACGCCAAACTGAGCTGACACACTACTTTCGACACATCTTTCTTACCATCTACTCCCTGAATTGTCCACCCCAGCTTAGTGTGAGCAGCTGCTACCTTCGAAGGAAGTACGTGTATTGTCCCGTTGAGAAGACGTCCCACCATGTCCGAACCAATCAGCATGTCTACCGTGGTGTCACCAGGACTGGTATCCGTGAGCGTGATGTCCTGTCGTTGAAGCTCGGATAGCAGTGCTCTATTGTTGACAGTAGGTAGCGGATGGCAGATGGTATCTTGGTCAATGACTGAAACACATACCCTGTCATTAGTCTCTAAACTGTACAAATCTACATCATACATCTTGTGCGTCCTCTCAGGCGTGGTGCCACCACCAAACAAACCCTGCATAAGGGTAACGGTATCTTTTGAGCGTAGTCCTAGAGAACGTGCCACACTCGTCGTGATATATGAGCGCTGCGCGCCATCATCGATGAAAATACGTACGACCCTGGCCCTTTTACCATTGACCAGTTTAACCTTTAAAAGCTTGAGGTGCACAACCGTGTCCACCGCAACCGAAGCAGAAAGGGACTGCTTGTGCTTGGCAGTGGTTAAGTCCTTGGAGTCCGTGTCTGTGTGCCGTCCACTCCTGGAGTCACAAATCACGGGATAGTGGCTCCTACCACACCGTTTGCATTTGACCTTTGCAGTACACACTCGAGCTGTGCGTCCAAAATCTAAACATATAAAACAAGCACGTTTGTCATTCAGTATCTGTCGACGCTGAGCCACAGGCTGTCGCCAAGCAGAACGACAGGCCGGCCCTTTGTGCGAAGTGGAGTCACAAAATACGCACCCTTGTTCCTGTCCCGCATTTCCTGCATGAAAGCAACCCACAGTACAGCTCGGCCCCCCGCTGGTCTCGACTCTCTTACCTTTCTTGCTGCCACCAATGGCTTCCACATAATCATGACTTTCAACCTGCAGTTCTAGAAACTTTAGTAACTGAGACACTTTGTCATCAACAACCTTACTACTAACAACAGAACCATCAATAGCTACATCAGCTACATCAACATCATCATCAGTTTGCTTAGAGTGCAAGTGCACTAGCCATTCTTCAAGTACCATGGTCGGTAAACATTTCTCCAACAAGGGATACAGAAACAGCTGATACTTATCGCTGCCTACGCCTAAAGCTTGTAGTGTTTGTATGCTTGCATGGATTTTGTCAACCAAATCTACAAAAGAAATTTGCCAACCATCGGTAATAAGTGTCAACAATTCTTTGACGGCTGCCTCAATCACTAACTCCTCCTTCCCAAAGCGACGGGTAAGGTGAGCAATCATCTTTTCATAATTGCCCGCAAAAGGCGGGTAACTCTCTACTAACTTGTAAGCTTTAGTCTTCGGCTTCATACACCGCAATAGGTATTGAAATTTGTCCTCCAACCGTACACTCGTCGACTCGTGGATGGGTCGGAACTGTCCCCAAAACGCCATCCATGTCGCGGGTGAAACTTCATATTCTATGGGCTGCAGCTTCTGAAACCTGTAGTGCTCGTGAGCATCCGATGCGGGACGAGCCTCCTTAGGTGTAGAATATGCCTCCATGTGCGTCTGGTAACGCACCTCCATCTCTGCCATTGAGTCACGATAGGCTTCTGCGCCAGTGTGGTTGGTGGCATAATCGTCCTCCGACCAAGAGTGCGCAGCAGAGGCCTCGATGATGGCCGCCTCTAAATCCTGTAAGCGTCCATACTTGTTCCCCAACTGGCGAAAACTAACTTTCAAGTCCTCCACAGAAACGTCGGCAAGAAGGGCTTCGCGCAATTTGCCGCACGCCGCCGCCCTTGAACTTTTCCTTTGTGCCTTCAATCCTTCCATAATCAATGCTTTTTCGTTTTCGTCACGGTCGCCAAATGTTTAAGTCACTATTTCTTCGTTTCTTCCTCATTCGCTATGCTTTAATTGTCATAGAAACTATAAAAAGTGCGAGCAAAATCGCAATAAATCAATACGCCATTTCTTCTTCATAGCAACTCTCTTGTTTTCTATTCCACAACTCATTGTCGTCAACAAAGCACAAGTGGCAAAGTGCACGAGCGCGAACAGTTGTCTATCCACCCCTGTATGTGAGTGAGGTGGAAGTTGAAAAGTTGAATGGTGTCCGCGTACGCCTTTTGCTCTGGCGGTTAGTGCTGTATCTCTGGAAGTGCGGTGTCTTTTGCAGACGTCTACCTGCTTCAGTAAACTCCGACGACGCTGGTCGCCTTCCCCTGGGGTAGATGCACACTGAGCCTAACTCAGGTCTATATAATAGTCGATATCCATGTGGGCTAGAGTCTGTGCGCCGATTTGATCAGCATCAGTATGCTTAGGGGCATCATCCGTCACGACACGGTCTTGCGCGTAGTATAAGCACAGAATCACCGAACAAAAAGCAAAGTTTCATTGGCTACCCCTATTTAGGTCCAACAAAATAAATGAATACTCACAAGAAACTTCAGAAGCTTCAGAACTTCCGCAACTTCTCCACAATAGGATAAATATTTTCAGAGCCGTCATAAATCTCCTAGAAGACTTTTTCACGGGTTAGGAAAATCTTTACGTTGATGTAGCGTGGTTTGACCACGCGGTGAATCAG
The DNA here is from genome assembly GCA_950004255.1 of Mesopsocus fuscifrons. NCBI lineage: Eukaryota > Metazoa > Arthropoda > Insecta > Psocodea > Mesopsocidae > Mesopsocus > Mesopsocus fuscifrons. The sequence goes on from OX465378.1 coordinate 1,532,717, forward strand.
CGACGGAATAAATTCCAGTTGATTCAGACCATGCCCTCCAACCGGATCGGGAACTGAACGTTGCAATAAGCCACTATCTTTCGGATTTCTAAATGTAGCGTCAAATCCCAGCTTTTGGATTATTCTTTCAAATCTGAAACAAATTTGAGAATTTAAAATTACTTACTGTAGTGACAAAACACATCTGACGTTCACTGCAAACATCATGGTCCTACACAAAAAGAACATTATGAAGAAAAACTTGGCTGGGAACACGCTAGTGAGGGGATCCACCAAATCAACCCAGAGGGTGGGGCAGCTCACTGGGGTGACGTCACTAAGGCTGGACCCGCACCTGAAGACAGTTCACTCACACCCGACACGGTCAAAGTCAATTTGGTGGGAAAAGGCAGAATATTAGAAAAGCAGATTAACAGAATAACAGAAAGCAGAATCACAGTTGAACAGAGCTGATAATTAGGACTGATATGTTATACGGACAGAGGTCGAACGTAAACTGAGTACTGGCGTTTCAGCTTGCCCAATATTAGTCACACTTGACATGGACAAGTTGTCACTACACGCTGTCGGGCATAACACCACAGGAGTTTAACCGAAGCCGAAGCTAGTTTAGGAGTGTGCCGGAGCCACTATCACTGCCGTAAGCGGAAAATATTGCATACGCCAGGATTCCAGCGCAGACTTCTCAGCTAGTCGGACCCTTGACCTCTTGGCCGCTGACAAAAGCAGCTATAACAGATACAGCCGTTCCACAGAGTCGCCCCCCATTCGTCACAGAACGTGCTGGATTTTTAAGGAGAGCCAAGGTCAACAAAACGTATTTAAAAAAATGATGCCATAATGATTCTGAATTGTCGATGTTTACTTCCTCAGGAAAACTGAATAATGCGGCCTCACCATGGTCTACTGGAAAATCACTGGACTTGGATTGAAATCTTCCTGTTGGTAGCATGGGGCCATGGGCTGAGGCATCACGGGCCACGGGTTAAGGAAGCAATAAGGAAGCATTTATACAGGACAGACATCGCACATCGCTTAGAAACTCTCCTGCACTAGAGCATGCTGAGATTACACAGCAGCCTGTGACAAAAAGATGCACACCTTCCAGCAGTCAGCCGAGCTTCTCCAGTATGGTAACGGCTACATACGTTCTGGACGGCCGTCCTGGTGAGCTGGCATCCCCGGTCATATCGCTAGTGTAGACAGATGTTTTTTCAGGGTGCCCGCCATCGCTGAGTTGCCATTCCAGCCCTTCCATTCTGTCCGCGAGAAATAACTGAATAATATACAGTTGCAACAGAGAAAATTTTTGAACTTTTGCATTGGTAGTGGGAGGAACGTCAAAAGAGGACTTCCCTCTGTCTGTGATTGTCCAACTCGATTACATAAAATGTGACAAAAGAAATAAGCATATACTGACCGTATTTAGGGCACGATATCTGAGAGAGTGACAGGGCCAGGTGTCATCGGCGTCATGGGCTGGGTGTGACAGGGCCAGGTGTCATCGGCGTCATGGGCTGGGTGTGACAGGGCCAGGTGTCATCGGCATCATGGGCTGGGGAGTGGCAGGGCCAGGTGTCATCGGCGTCATGGGCTGGGGGTGACAGGGCCAGGTGTCATCGGCGTCATGGGCTGGGGGTGACAGGGCCAGGTGTCATCGGCGTCATGGGCTGGGTGTGACAGGGCCAGGTGTCATCGGCATCATGGGCTGGGGAGTGGCAGGGCCAGGTGTCATCGGCGTCATGGGCTGGGGAGTGACGGGACACTGCTCGGACAGAACGCTCTGCGACATCGAGGCTGACTTCATCGAAGACGGGTTTCTAGAATAAGAAGAGTGTAAAGGTCAGTTTGTTACTTTTGGGATTTTGTAAGTGCAGGCTGCAACTATTCATGCTCTGCTGTATACCCAAATGCGGACGAAGCGTGCCATATACGCGCCCTGGAATGGCGGCCCTGCAATGGCAACTAAGGGATGGAGGGTACCCAGGCAAAACTGCCATCTCTCCTCAGTATTTATACATCTGGGAATGCCAATTCCCCAGAACGGCCGTTCAAAACACATAGTATAAGGCCAGAATTCTTGTGTTGTATGTGGGATGCCTGCAATCCCCCATAGGCATCAAGGAGGGTGTTGGCGCCGAGCGCCCTGAGCAGATCACAGCGTTACTTGCCATCACGGCACTGAAGGACACTCCGGTTATACCGAGTTTGTACGAACATTCAATTCGGTCTGCGGAGTGGTACGGGGCCTAGAATTGTACGCACTTACACCAGATGAACTTGTAACGGCAAGGATGTCGAAGAAGAACTCACTAATATATTTTGCACAACGGTTTATTGCGGATAATTATCACAATATGAAAACACTATAGCACAGCGAGAACACGGATTGAGATTCACGATAGCACTGATTGCTGGACTGAACGAACTGACCGTTTGAACTGACTGACTGTTTCAACTGACTGACTATACTGACTGGAGAGAAGTCGGTGAGGTCTGAATTTATACCGGTGCAGAATATTCTGGAACAAGTATGTAGGTACCGAGGCTGTTGGAAACAGGTAGAATATTCTGTCCATAAGCGAAGTAGGTAGGTAGCCTCTAGAATGATCAGGAACAAGGTAGTCTGTTTACCTAGGGTAATGCCTGTCATTTCTGCATGAGTGACTTTACATGCATTGTCCATTAGGGATGAGAAAGGCATGTAACTTTCTGGCAAGTTCTCGATATTCTTTGTGCTATGACAATGGCACAAACTCCAAGAGCAACTCCAGCTTCGGGGTATCGACGCTGTTCATGTTCAGAAGCTTCAGTCAGGGTTACCTACTGATCCAGCGCGCAAATCAAATTCTTTTGTTCTAACCTTCCAAAGTGGCTCTCTCCCTACTCATGTTGCTATTGGGCGAGTTAGAGTGCTCGTGGTAATTTATCGTGGACCCGTCCTGCGTTGGTTGGTGCGGTGGTAACGGTCAAACACGGTGTTACCGTCCTCATGTTTGCCCACGTTGTGCCACCACCAATGATGGAACTCACGACACCAACTCATGTCACGCTCCGGTGAAATTTCATGCCTGTGGTGATGTACCTACATGACACGAGATCCAAAACCTGCCCACGAGACCAAAAAGAAGCTGCAGCAGCATCCCACGCACTGCGCGAGGACATACCTATCCTGGAGGCTCGCAAAAAGGTTCAGTCAACCATCGGTGCGGGCAAATCCTACGCTAAAGTCACGGCATCTCCATCTACATCCGTAGCACAGCCCCAGGGTAGTGGTACCCAAGTTCTCACCACCACGGGACGTTCTTGTTGTGCGGCAATTGTTCCGGCTATCACCAAACTGTCGGAAAGTATTGGTGCACTCATCAGCAGGTTTCAGACTGTTGCAGTGGCAGAAGCTTCCCAGAGCCGCATGAATAAACAGCCTGCCAAGCCCTCCCCTCTCCACACTGCCGGAGGCAAGCGCGCACGTGAGGCTATGACTCCCACCTCCCCCTCAACACCCACAGCTGCAACTCCATCACCAACGGCCAAACGTTCAGCAATAACACCAACCACCTCTCAGGAGCACGTACCCCTGCCCAGCGTCAAGCTGTAGGGGTGGAAACCCCCATCGGCGAGGACGACCAACAGGCCGAAAACGATAAAGAGGACGAGGTCGTTTAAGAGTTCCATGGGTTCGACCCAGTTCCACTAACACCACGTGATAGGCACGAAACGATGCACAACTCGATCAGCTTAGCACGGCTATCTTAAATTTCGCAGCAAGTAACCCCGAATTGCAGGGGCTGTCTAGTCCCCAGTGACGCCCCGCAGTAGGTGCAAATACCCGCATATAATCTTGTAATTATTGCGCATTATACCCAATAAAATAAAACGGAGGGTGGGTTGGCATCCTCATCATGCTCTGCTGATCTTCCATGGGCTGACGTAACCAACGTACCAATACTGAGGTTGTTGAATGTTGAGTCCCGGGCTCGGAAGCATTGCATCTATCTTGACTACTTACTGAAAAACCATTCAGAATGTTAAGGCTGTGCTTTATATGCAGGGGGCGGATCGACATGCACTAAAAATCGACGAAATATGCATGCAACATGCAGTAAAAAATACTCGATATATGCAGTTAAACATGCAGTTAAAAATGCAATCTCCCCTATAGGTATAGGTAGACAAAGATTTTTTTTTTATTATTGGATGCCTTGACCGCTTGAAAGAGGCCCTCCTATGACTAAAGCACCCGCTTATGTGGAAAGGGCTAGGCATCACAATGAATGAATCAGAAAGAGTTAACGATTTTTTTTTTTTTTTTTTTTTTACGCGCGACGTTCAGAGAACATATGCGCCGATGAGTTGGTTTGTTAGATGTTTTTGGCCGAAGTCGAATATGAGTGGGCCGAAGCCAGAAGCGGATTTTTTTTTCGTTCAGCCGGGATTCGAACCCGGACCTCTCAGGACACTTAGCAGACCCCTTGGCCACTCGGCCACTGAGAGGCAAAAAAAAAAAAATTAATACACTTAAATGTGCGCTCTGACCACGGCTGGTGAAGGCGGAATGAGTACCTAAGGGACCTAAGGCAAAACCGTAGGATCCCCTACCTTACCACCCCTACTTAACAATATACAAAATCATATACTGGTTTTTCCATAAGTTAAGAATAGTGCTGATATCCATATTAATTGAACCCTGCCACCCCGTTCGACCCGAGTCGATGACCTCGGAGATGGCCAGTCAGGAAACAAGACAAATACCTGTACCCAGTAATCCCAAAATAGAATCCTTCTCTTGTAAATTTCGACCAACATGCTCGGGGTTTACGCAATTAACAGAAGTGCCTATTTTGTGGACATAAATATTTCTCCGATTATAGGAAATTAACTTGAGTCAGTCAGATATGCATAAACATGCGGTTAAAACCTAAAACATGCACTAATTGAAAAAAATCCCGAAACATGCAAAATATGCACTAAAAATTTTGGTATTTTTGGGCTCTACAGGCTTTGAAACGTGTAAATACGAAGTCTGCATGTGATTAAAGCTAAAATAAAAAACATGCAAATATGCAAAATCCGCCCCCTGTTTATATGTTAATGTATTTCTGCCACCAACTGACGCTGCGCTGGTTCTATATCACCCAGCACGGTCCGATATTGCCAATTCTGAAAGTGTATGGGTTAGATTGGCAGAGTCCACTGTGTGGGCAGCAGCACTGCTGAAGGCTGCTATGTGGGTCAGAGTGGTACGTACCTACTGGTCCACCTTCACAGTGGTAGGCGCTGGGCCATAGTGTATCTGAGGCATTATTATTGCAACTTTGTACTTTCTAATGAAGTAGAGTCCAAGTGTCTTACCGATCTACATTGTATTGTATCCTCCATATCCATGATTGTGATATTTTAATTTTCCAGTGGTCACTGCCGGTGAGTCACTCGTCACTGCTGCGGCACAGTCGTCGCTAGCTGCTATGTTTGGACACAGTAGATGTGGAACAAAAATATTACGACCATAGGCTTTTTAACTGTTGCACGAAACCCGCTGGGCCTTCTACTCTGATTCTGAAATGAAAAAGCCTGCTTTCGAGCGAACCATCTAGCCGTCAGTACCTACATACTTACTTAATACTAGTATTTTAAACATGTTTACTTGCCTAACCTAACTTGGTCAGCCGGCGTATTCTAATTAGCTGAAGATTACCCAAAGAAACCTTTATTATGACTAAGTAAGGAATAAGTGGCCTTATTCATTAATGAAAGTTCCACAAATCACTGGTATTAATACCTAATCTTTTGCTGTTGCTATCTTCCTTCATCGTCAGGGACTACAGGTGCCACCGTTTTCAAAGATTCTGCATAAAACCTTTCGTGATGTTCGAGGCAAATTAAACAAAATTAAGTTATACTTACATTAACAGTACACTCAAATTACAATAATGCCATGTCCAACCCGAAAAGGTTAAATTTTTAGTAGTAAATAAATAAAATACATTGAGATTCATGGCAGCCATTTATGTTGTTGTGTATTTGCAGACTGGCGACAAATTTAGTTTAAGCGTTGGCCACTAGGGGAGTAGGAGCGACTTTTCGCGCCATCTTCACGAACTTCTTGTTTCAAAGTTTCTTAATTCGCTTTTTATCGGTTTTTTGTCAATTTTTAAAAATTTTGAAGTTTTCTTAAGGTGGAGTGGGGAAGCTGACGTTTAACTATACTCACCTGAACCAAAAGAGCACTTTTCTGATATTATCATAGAAAATATCCTTGTTACTGAAATAAAAACACCTTAAATCCTTATTCAGTTACTTTAAAATGAATTTAAAGTAAGAAAAAATTCATTAGAACGACATTTCATTACATAATAGTTTTCGATTTGTTAAAACACAACGAACAGACTCGACATTTTGGATGTTCAGAGTTTCTCCAACCAAGAGAAAAATTTAAAATCAATTCACCGCTCGCAATTTTAATCTCATGGGTGGCAGAAATGCATCAGCAGGTGAAGCATAGCAGAAATACATCACAAGGTAAAGCTGGTAAAGCATAGCAGAAATACATCACAAGGTAAAGCATAGCAGAAATGCATCAGCAGGTAAAGTATAGCAGAAATACAACACAAGGTAAAGCAGGCCCGTATCCAGAAAGCGGTCATGGGGGGGGGGGGGGGTTAGGGTCATGGGGGGGGGGTTTCGCCTATATATTTTTGCTTCACGTTGGCATTACCATGTTAATTTTCCGCTCATGGGGGGGTTTAATCCCCTAACCCCCCCCCCCCCCCCCCCCCGTGGATACGGCTATGAGGTAAAGCATAGCAGAAATGCATCAGCAGGTAAAGCATAGCAGAAATACATCACAAGGTAAAGCATAGCCTTGAGTTATTAAAGTGCAGACAGGCAGGAGGTGGGCCGGGCAGGCGAGTTGCCACAGCAACAGGGTCTGCAACAGATGAATAGGGGATGGAGAATGTTAGGGGAGCAACCCCTCGGTGAAACAGGGCTGTCTAAATTACGAGGGTTCCCTCTTCCCTCTAGTTCGCAATAATCACCTGTGTGGCGCTGCAGTTGCAGAAGTGCGCCAAACACAAGGCGAGCAATCTCCAGCATTCAGTTGTCAGTTCAATAAAAACCATCGTGGTGAACATCATAGCTTTCCTTTAAAAAATTTGAAGCACTTACACAAAGTTACTAGCACACTGCTTAACTTTAGTACATTCTAAAAAATAAACGTAATTTTATCTACCTGAAAATTATGGGAAGCAAGTAATTTATTTTAGAAAACTTGAAGTACTAGAAAATTTGATACACGTACCTAGATGAAGTTTTAAGCACAGTGCTCAAATTTAGTACATTCTGATCTCTCACTTTAAATTACCTACCTTGAATTAATTTTTAAAAATTTGAAATTCTTACATACTAGAAAATTTGAAGCTGAAATTAAATACTGGACACCTTCACATTAGGTACTTTAGAAAATGTTTAGCAGTGTACAAAATGTAAAATAAGTGCTAGCTAGAAAGACGTCGATACCAAAGCAAAATTATGATTATTAATATTTTTTATTATTATTATTTTCTTTTAAGGGTGTGAGCACCAACAATGTGGCAGTAACACCATCGCAGGTGTAAAGATGAAGAAGAGTTGGCTGAAGCCTAAGGAGTGAAACATCCATGTCATCACAAGCAAAAAAATTGCTTACACTGAGACTTGAACCCACGCCTCTAGGACACAAGTCAAACTGGCACACCGTTCGGTTATTGGTTGATAATTGTCCCTCATTTATGAAAAATTGAAACCATGCTTGGAAGGCCGCGGACTGTCAAAGTTCTTTTCGAAATTCCAAATTTTCAGTTGAAAAAATTGTAACCTTGTTCTCAAATGAATGCCACCCAAATTTCTACAAATTTCTAAACAAAAAATTTGCTAGCTGAATTCTGGGTCGGAAACGAGCCGAATTTAACCTCGGCCACAGCCGGATTTTTCGGTGAGTTGGAGTGAAGGTATTTTTGTTTTGGTTAAGTCTCTCCGCGTCAAAAATGTGGTACCTCCTACTAAACTAAACCTTTCTGGTCTCTAATAATAATAATTGGCCGCAGTGTGAGGGCACAAAGCTATGGAGCATGCGAATCAAGGATCTAGTCCCTACTAATCGATTTGTCCCATGTGAATGTTACCAGGCCTTGGCCATCACCGGCAGGGGAAAAACTCAACTATATCCCACCAGGCCCTAGCTCTTCCAGGACTATACAACTTTTTTAATTTTATAGGTTCAGGAGATTGCCAGTGAGGTAGGAGCAAAACATGTCTGAATGAGTACCATTACAATGCAGTAGGTATATAGGAGGCATAGCCGTATCCACGGGGGGTTTAACCCCCTAAACCCCCCCCCCCCCCCCATGAACAGAAAATTATAATGGTAATGCCAACGCGAAGCAAAAACATAAATAGGCGACAACCCCCCCCACCCCATGACCCTAACCCCCCCCCCCCCCCCATGACCTCTTTCTGGATACGGGCCTGATAGGAGGTATAATATAATTACAGGAAAGGCGGATACAAAATCAATTTTTTACAGAGGGAAACTCCTCAAACCTTTCAGACGTCAGTAGAGCCTACATTAGTTTCCAGAACGCGGTTTTCTATTTGGGGAAGGAAAGAAGATTAGTTGGGGAGGAAAGTCCCCCTTTCCCCCCTCTAGATAATCCCTATTGAGTTGCAGCCCCGCTCCATGCCTGGAGTTAAGGCTTACAGATGGAGACAGATATCATTTTGCTTGACTGTAGGAGACATAGCTATTGGTTCACGTTTGTTAATAACACGCGTTTCTGATGAAACTATTGGATATTTAGGTTCTGAAATATAATATGTTCTGACTTAAGATCGAGTTATTTTTGGCAGGTTTTTCAAGTTTTCCATTGGCGTACAGATTTCAACTGGTTTCTTTCTCGATAGTAAAATTGCGAACAATCTGTAGATTGAGGAGATCACTAAGCTGTGGTGGTGCAGAACCCCCCTAAAACTGTAGGAGCTGGTAATTGTAGTGCTGCCAGCTGAGCATGATGGCTCCCCTTGAAATGGTCTAGTAGCTGGGTTCCACCCCTCTACTCCAACTGCTGAGCTCAATCTTTTTTTTGTCAATCTGCTTTGGATGCTGAAAGGAATTGGGGTGCAATGAGGGGGTGGAATTGAATGAACTCATAGGGGTGAGTTGCTGCCAAGCTCACTCTATCTGCCTCTCTTCCAGTTAATTGCAATAAGCCTCTCCAATAAGCCCTTTGATGTCATGAGTGCAGCACAAAGAACCCTTACCCTCCCTCCTCCTCCCCTCCCCTCCCTCCTCTCTCCACAGATAAATGCAATAATCAATGTTAACTGGGGCCCACGCCCATATACCTACATATTTTACTTGAGATGTTGAACACAACAGAGGTAACTAGGAAAACTGTACCTATCTCTGTACCTACATACCTAACTACAGTATTAGTACCTACCTACCTCTGTACCTACTCACCTACCTACAGTATCAGTACCTACCTCTGTACCTACCTCCTTACCCTGTTACAGTATCAGTACCTACCTCTGTACCCTGCTACGGTATCAGTACCTACCTCTGTACCCTGCTACGGTATCACTACCTACCTCTGTACCCTGCTACAGTATCAGTACCTACCTCTGTACCCTGCTACAGTATCAGTACCTACCTCCTTACCCTGCTACAGTATCAGTACCTACCTCCTTACCCTGCTACAGTATCAGTACCTACCTCTGTACCCTGCTACAGTATCAGTACCTACCTCTGTACCCTGCTACAGTATCAGTACCTACCTCCTTACCCTGTTACAGTATCAGTACCTACCTCTGTACCCTGCTACGGTATCGGTACCTACCTCCTTACCCTGCTACAGTATCAGTACCTACCTCTGTACCCTGCTACTGTATCAGTACCTACCTCTGTACCCTGTTACAGTATCAGTACCTACCTCTGTACCCTGCTACAGTATCAGTACCTACCTCTGTACCCTGCCACTGTATCAGTACCTACCTCTGTACCCTGTTACAGTATCAGTACCTACCTCTGTACCCTGCTACGGTATCAGTACCTACCTCTGTACCCTGTTACAGTATCAGTACCTACCTCTGTACCCTGCTACAGTATCAGTACCTACCTCTGTACCCTGCTACAGTATCAGTACCTACCTCTGTACCCTGCTACAGTATCAGTACCTACCTCTGTACCCTGCTACGGTATCAGTACCTACCTCTGTACCCTGGTACAGTATCAGTACCTACCTCTGTACCCTGCTACAGTATCAGTACCTACCTCTGTACCCTGCTACAGTATCAGTACCTACCTCTGTACCCTGCTACGGTATCAGTACCTACCTCTGTACCCTGCTACAGTATCAGTACCTACCTCCTTACCCTGCTACAGTATCAGTACCTACCTCTGTACCCTGCTACTGTAGCGTGCGAGAAGCAGCTATACGTGTTTTTCCCCGCACCTTCCGAGGTTGGCGGGGTTCGAAAAGAAAATTGAAGGAGAAAAAACATTTTTGGTAAACAAGGACGAAAGTGGGAAAATTTTGATATTTTGAAGAATTATGAATTTTAATATGAACCCTCGTTTCTACTTGTTCCATCTCACTGCTATTATGGCTTAAATTAGCCAAGGAGGGGGCATGTCTTCCCCACCCATCATTATGTCAACATCATCATTTTGGTAAAATCTAACTGCTGACCGCTCGCACTCGCCCTGCTTTCTGGCACAGCCGAAGCTGGAGTCCCTGTCCATCCTAAATTTCCTGTATTTGTATCTCTTCGTCTCTTCATTCCGGGTTGACGTTCATCCCTGAAAAATGTCTGGCGCCCTCATATTGAAATCTTTTAAACTGCAATCTTCGTTCCTCGGCTTTGGTATTTAATTTTATTTCTGCAACCCTTCCCCGGGATTACCGTCCCTCGAGAGCGTCGTGTACTTTGACGTCGTTCTTTCAGAAGGTAGTCGTTGTGAGGGGTCCTGCCTTAGACTGGGCTGGAGGTATACCGTCTGTCTGGTAGCTGTAATGTGAGTAGCTGGCATGGCGGTGCTTCTGGAGCGGTTTAAGGAGGCTTATATTTTTTTCATCAACTGTTTGACTTCCGGGATCGCCGTTTTTCTCCATCAATGCTATTATGCATTTACATCTTGTACCGATCTAGTCTTATAGCTGTTTGATTTTTTTGAAACCTATAGCTAGAAATTGTACCTACGGTTGTGTTAAACATAGAAGTGGCTTCGCAAGGGCCGTATAAACGAGGTTTATTTGTCTTGGTCCGAGACGCAAAATTTGATTTCGTTGAACGAAGATTACAAAAACCTATATTGACCGTATTTTGGTTTTTTTGATTGAAAGACAGAATTCCGAAAGCTTGAAAGAGAAAAATGACATCTAAGTGTAAGACCCAACCTTATCCACGACCAAACATACCTCTACCGACCTCGAGTGCCCGGCAAACGCCAGAAGGAGGGATCTCTCTTTACACTACGGTATCAGTATAGTACAGCCACTTTAAGCTGCCTTTACCTAAGCTCCGGTAATTGTGTAATCAGGCGTGAAACAGCCCCTACCGTTTCATAGAGTAACGTTTCAATGCAGGTAGCAAGGTTCAGGGTGGTCCCTCAGTGAACATTCCCAAATTGAGACAAATAATAACTGCAGTCGCCAATGGTATCACACTTAACTTAAGTACCTAGATTGTTAGATGATTGGGTTTCTAATATTTCTGTCATTGTTAACCCCATCTCCGCTAACCAACATTTTTATATCAACTTATTAAAATTAATAATAGCGAGCGAACTACGTGTCGTTGAGTTATTTCTAAAAGTAGATCGTGTCACTAAAATCATATCAATAACATCATTCTAGTGTTGTATAATTGTCAACTTTCCATAACAACTAGGAACGTTAATATTTTCCTATAAGCTTAAAAAATTCTACCAACCCCACACTGAAAAGTCCTGCATGAACTTGTTGACGATGAAACGTCTGGTACCATTTCTGTACCTAAACCATTTTTCAATAGATTGTACATGGAACAAGCAAATAACAATAGACCCATTACAAGAACATGATCTTCCTTTCCACATGAGTGAACGGAATGCCCTCAGGGCAGGCAGCTTAAACTGGCTGTACTATACCTACCTCTGTACCCTGCTACAGTAACAGTACCTGCCTCTGTACCCTGTTACAGTATCAGTACCTACCTCTGTACCCTGCTACTGTATCAGTACCTACCTCTGTACCCTGCTACGGTATCAGTACCTACCTCCTTACCCTGCTACAGTATCAGTACCTACCTCTGTACCCTGCTACGGTATCAGTACCTACCTCTGTACCCTGCTACGGTATCAGTACCTACCTCCTTACCCTGCTACAGTATCAGTACCTACCTCTGTACCCTGCTACGGTATCACTACCTACCTCTGTACCCTGCTACAGTATCAGTACCTACCTCTGTACCCTGCTACAGTATCAGTACCTACCTCCTTACCCTGCTACAGTATCAGTACCTACCTCCTTACCCTGCTACAGTATCAGTACCTACCTCTGTACCCTGCTACAGTATCAGTACCTACCTCCTTACCCTGCTACAGTATCAGTACCTACCTCTGTACCCTGCTACAGTATCAGTACCTACCTCTGTACCCTGCTACGGTATCAGTACCTACCTCTGTACCCTGCTACGGTATCAGTACCTACCTCCTTACCCTGCTACGGTATCAGTACCTACCTCTGTACCCTGCTACAGTATCAGTACCTACCTCTGTACCCTGCTACAGTATCAGTACCTACCTCTGTACCCTGCTACGGTATCAGTACCTACCTCTGTACCCTGCTACAGTATCAGTACCTACCTCTGTACCCTGCTACGGTATCAGTACCTAACTCTGTACCCTGCTACTGTATCAGTACCTACCTCTGTACCCTGCTACGGTATCAGTACCTACCTCTGTACCCTGCTACTGTATCAGTACCTACCTCTGTACCCTGCTACGGTATCAGTACCTACCTCTGTACCCTACTACTCCTACTTTTCTGGGCAGACCTACTAGTATAGGTAAGCCCTGTCCTTTCCATTTAGCTGAGGTTTTATAGCAGTGGATAACTACCATACTACCAACCTTCAATTTTTCTCTCACTCGCTTTGCTCGCTCGGCCAGTAGATTCCTCTATAATTTTCCCAAATCTATTTTTCTCCATTGAAGTCAGTAGGTAGGTACGTAGTTATTGTAAAAACGCTCGTATGTCCATGTTCCTGTATATTCCAGGCTTCCAAAAAGAGTACAAGAATGAACAATATGACGTGCTTACCTGAATTGTCAATGCCTATGCCTATAGCTACCAATTTCTTTTCACGTAAGTTAGTATAGGTAACGCTTCTTACCTTTTCTTATTGAATGATGTACTCATCCAAAATGTGGAGTCTGTGGTTGGATTTAACCACACGGTGGCCAGGCGATTTTTTCTAAGTCATCGGGGGATTCTCAAATTTTAATTTCGTTTAACGTTTTGGGGCATTCTGAACACTTTATTTTTACTCTAAAAATTTTTTACCATCGAAAATATGGCTGAGTCCCGACAAATTTCTATGTTCTTTTCACTTTTAGAAATTCATATCTCCGTTACGGTCAAGAATTTCGGGTTGATATATTATCGGAGTTTTTTGTTCACCTAGGCACCTAAAACGTTTTCCTCATATATTTTTTTCCGAAAACCCACTTTTTGATGGCCACCGCCTGGCGAACTTTCTGCAAGTTAGGCCAAAAAAGTCAGTTTTCAGAAAAATGCTTGAGGAAAAAGTTGTAGGTAGTGCCTAGGTGAACAAAAAAGTCCGATATACCAACCCGAAATTCTTGACCGTAACGGAGATATGAATTTCTGAAAAATTTCAAAGTACAAAAAACTTTTAGAGTAAAAAAAAAAAGTGTTCAGAATGCCCCAAAACATAAAGTAAAATTAAAATTTGAGAATCCCCCTTTGACGAAAAATACTTTTCGGGACAATCGCCTGGCCGTGTGGTTAAATCCGACCGGAGTCTGTTGATGTCTGATATTTTAAACACTGTCAAGTAATCAGAAGTTACTATTCTTATAAGAACTGACTAATGATGTAGAATGTGATTATTTCAATAAGAAGGTTAGTTTCTATCATAGTGAGTAGAAGAGAAGATGAAGTAAACATCACCTTTTCGATGTGATGTTAATGCGAGTGCTGAGCCTTCAGTTGTTACAGCAATACAAGACTAAGTAATATTTGGTTACCTACATTGGCAACATCCAACTACATATCTAGACATACACTGTTAAAATTAAGACAAGTTAGGCCAATATATCATACGAATGTCAAATCGCAGTCTAGCCAGTTAATTGCAGACTACATTTCAGAACGTGTCCTCAAAAAATGGTCGAAAAAAATTGGCCATATTCAACTACATATCTAGACATACACTGTTAGAGTTAAGCAAGAATACACATTGGGGAATGTGATTATTTCAATAAGAAGGTCAATTTCTATGATAAAATGAGATGAAGGTGCTTTGTTTGGTTCAGATGAACACAAGTCAACATCACCTCTCCGATGTCATGTAAATGCGAGTGCTGAGCCTTCAGTTGTTACAGCAACACAACACTAAGTAATACTTGGTTACCTACATTGGCAACATCCAACTACATATCTAGACATACACTGTTAGAGTTAAGACAGAATACACATTTGGGAATGTGATTATTTCAATAAGAAGGTCAGTTTCTATGATAAAATGAGATGAAGGTGCTTTGTTTGGTTCAGATGAACACAAGTCAACATCACCTCTCCGATGTGATGTAAATGCGAGTGCTGAGCCTTCAGCTGTTACAGCAATACAACACTAAGTAATATTTGGTTACCTACATTGGCAACATCCAACTACATATCTAGACATACACTGTTAAAATTAAGACAGAATACACACTTGCTATTTGTTTCCGCTCTTCCACCAATTTATTGAGGAAACTGTAGGATATTTAAATATTCTGAAGTACAATGTCTTTTTAACTTCAGAAATTAACGTGTCCTCAAAAAATGGTCGAAAAAACGTAAGCAAATAACGAACAAACGATTATAATAAATTACAGTTCTTTACTTTTTCGCCCGCATGGTAATAACATGGGTTGAGAAAGTCACGTTTCAATTTTGAGCTTTTTTTCACATGTCCTTGAAAACAAAACATGCCGTGTGTAGCGCGACTGGAGGTGTCACCAAACACACTATTTGGCTCAATTTTCAACATAGGTTTTTATTATTATGTGGCTCAAAACAATTTCGAGAAGGATTTTTAATAGATTTTTGATGACTCAAAAAAATTACGCCCACTATTGACTTTTTGTCAAAAATTCGTATTTTTGATTAGTCGAGACGATCCGGGCGGTACAGTTATCAATTTACAACTTTCAAATTTCACAAATGTGTTCTTAGAAAGCAACGCCAGGACTGAGTTGCTCACTACTGTCATGGGCTGAAAATTTGGCCTTATTATGGCCCAAACGAATTCAATATCTTTTTGATAAAATTATAATTAAAATCATAAAAATAATTACGGAAAAAATTAAAATTATCGTTGAAAAGAACTTTACAACTCCAGGCTGTTTAGAACTGAAGTCGAACTTGTTGGCACCTTCTCATCCTCAGGCGGGACGAATATTCCTATTGGCTCAGTTTCTTTCTGAAAAATATAAACAAATAATAAAAAAAAATCTGGTCAAAACGGAGGCGAGCCGGGTCATAACAAGCATTCACCTTTGACATGTTCAGCATTTCAAGTGAAATGTACCTACACCGAGGCTGTGGTGGTTTGGATCACACCTAAAACTGTAGGTTCCCGTCGTACACGAACACTATAGCTGGGGAACTGGTATTTGGTACTTATTGTTGCCAGCTGAAATGGTCCACTTGCTGGGCTTGTCCCCTCCACCCCTCTACTACTACTGTAGGCATAGTTAACGAATATCGATAGAGATAACAGTACGTGCACCACCATCTTGTCGCAATTATCGATCGGTAATATCGATAGTTCCCTCTATGGTTTCTATGGCAACTGCTGTGCTTCTCTATACTCTATAGTCAATGGCTCTATGGTATCGCTGCATTTCAAGATGGAATATCCGTCTGCTGTTTGATTACGTCTTTTCCGACCCTTTTTGAGGGCACTGTTGGATATTATACGTACTGAAAAATGTGTCCTCCTGTCGTCACAAATTAACTGGCTATGTTATGATTTTACTATCGTGTGATTTCGGTCACTAAAATATTGTGATTTAAGAGGGAACTCGTAACTTTGTGGTATTTTCTGCAATCCATGTTTAGTTAAACGTTAGTGGACCCAGCACCGCCTCAACCAGAGTTAGTATTAGGAACCACCACCGAGAAACTGTCAAAAATAACTTAGTCAAAATCCACGAAAAAGTAAAAATAAATCCTTATTTATTTATTATTATTACTTTTTCGTGGATTTTGACTAAGTTATTTTTGACAGTTTCTCGGTGGTGGTTCCTAATACTAACTCTGGTTGAGGCGGTGCTGGGTCCACTAACTTTTAACTAAACATGGACTAAAATATTGGTCAAAAATTACTCGATCGTATCACAAAACAGCCACTTCTGTTCTAAAGTTAATAAAGGGTCCGACAACAGTCGCACTTAACTTTCTCGCCCCAAATGATTTTTTTTTAATTTGTTATTTTTTTTCGGGCGTAATTTTTAAGCAATCCAAAATCGGTTGAACATGACCCACGAGCATCTATCTGAGATCACTCATACCAAATTTCATGGCTGTCATTCTATTACTGTAGTCCCAAATGCGTCCCGACCATTCAAAAACGTGGTTTATAGAGCAGTGGACGGACGGCCTGACTGACTGGCTGATGGACGGACAGACTTTTTCCAGAAACCACTTTTTTGGACTCAGGGGACCCCCAGGATTATGGGAAACCCAAAATATCAATTTCGAAATTTTTCAAGAAAACAATACTTTCTCGCCATTCTGGCTAGCGAGAAAGTAAAAAGACTTAATATATTTCAGAACACCTCAATCTCCAACAGGTTTCTCAATAAACTGTCGGAAAATAAATAAAGGCGATGGTGTGGTCGCCCATAAACGGTGTTTATTTATTGAACAAGTGAGTGTAGCATTGGATTGTTGTATGGCTTTGTCTATTAGCATTGGCCAGCACGTGGCACCACCTTTCACTTGCGTTACTGGAAGATGGCTGGTAATGGTGGAGCACGCACCAGTATGTATCGAGACATCGTGGCTATACAGACCTTGACAGATCTCAGTTTCAACATTTCGGCCTTGAGTTTGTTGAGTATGGCGTAGTTGGGCCCACGAATAGCCTCCTTCCTGTTCTGCAGCGCTGTGATTTCCTTCTCTTTCATCTTCTTCTCTTTGAAAGATTTGATGATGGAATTTCCATACATGCGAAGCAGAGAGCCCCAATACTGAATTTGAGGGTGAAGGATCTGAAAAAATTGGTAACGGTGACGTAACGGTAACAGGTCCAAGAAGACATGTTTATGTTTATGCATGTTCACCTGTTTAAACGAAAACAAAGCCATTTTGCTCATGTTACCTTAGAAACTAGACTCCTTATTGAAATAAAAACATTGTACATCATTAGAACAAAAAGGATTAAAAAATTCAAAAAAACTGACTTTTGGTTACCTACTTCACAGAGGTGAGGTTGGATTATGAATTATCAACAAAAATCCGCTGATTGAAAATTTTTGTTTATTTATGTTCTTAAAAGAATTGGGTAAAGATTTTCAATGCTAGTATTTCAATAAAGAATAAGGATTCTATGATAACATGAGACAAAATGATTTGTTTTGGTTCAGGGAACAAAAATAAATTTTTGCCTGCTGACCCGACAGTATTTCCAAATGGTCTCTTGCCATTGGCTGGCGAGTTATTTTCACTGAGCTGGCAAGTGTTCGGTAAACATGTTGTGTTGACTTGAAAAGTCTAGCGAAGTGGGTGCCACCTTCCGTCACCTCTGCAGCTCTAATGCTTAAGATGAAATGGGTCGACTAATGTTTACGAGATCACTTTTTCACATTTTATCATCGAAAGGAACCTCCTTATTGTACTAAAAACAACTTACTTACCTTGTCAATTCTTTTAAGAATATAAAGTGGCTATACCACTCGTTTATTAATATACCTGGAAATCAACTACCGTTCACAGAAATCTTAAACCGTTACTTTAGCTATCTTCACAGTAGCATTCTGAACTAATTATTAATACACTAAGGGTGCGTCCCACCATATTCGGTTAACGGTTAATCTCCAGTTAAATTTCAATTATTGCACGGTAAAAACCGAATTTAACTGGAGATTAACCGTTAACCGAGTATGGTGGGACGCACCCTTCCAGTTAAAATTAAACTGGAGATTTACCATGTTAAATTTAACTTTTAAGTTAAATTTAACATGGTTAACATGGTAAACATAGGACAAAATCTCCAGTTTAATTTTAACTGGGCATGGTGGGTCGCACCCTTAAAGACTCCAGAGCTCCAGTTTTGAGCTTTCACACTTTTGGGTGGCTTCTTAGACGCGGATGATACTTATCAGAGATTAAGGGGTTGGCAACTACTGCGGCATCACATAATCCACCAGTAGCTAAGCCTGATAGGCGTTATACAGTCAACCAACACAAAATTTCCATCAATTTCCACTTTTTCCGAAAATTTCCGGAAATTTTCCGAAAAAAAAAAAAAAAAAAAAAAAAAATCTGGAAAATCCCCCATCACTAGTTACTTCTCAGTGTTTGCAAAACTAAACAGACTCCACATTTTGGCATTTTGGAACGATTGCCTACCTGTAGCAGGGCTTGTGTTTGCTACCTGTAGAAGGGCTTGCATTTGTCTACCTGCAGCAGGGCTTATCTACCTGTAGCAAGGCTTGTCTACCTGTAGTAAGGCTTGTGAAGCCTTCTGTTTGCCGTCGCGCTTGTTCAGACACATGACAGTTGCGGAGTGGCTCCCCACACTCATGGTGAACTCATTCTTGGAATAATTGACTGGTTTCATTCGGCACGCGATGTTCCCCTTACTCTGCCCAAAGTTCCTTTGCAGACAGCTCAGTAGAATGGCGTATGGGAGGGGTTCCGCTGTTTTCATGCTGAATTCGACCACTCGCGGATCCTCTATTTTTATGTCATCGAAGAACTGAAAGAAACAATACTAGAGATTATTTGCTCTTAAATAGAACCAACGTTTTTACTTTCTCGCCCGTATGTAATACACGGGCTGAGAAAGTTATGTCTTCGTGCAAAATTTCAATTTTGAGATCTTGGGTTTCACCTACGTCACTCTGTCGCGCGACTGGACGTCACACCGTTCATCCGATTTTTCTCAAATTCGGTATGTAGGTACCTAATGTAAATATCTGGACAATTTTTACTTTCTCGCCCGTATGTAATACATGGGCTGAGAAAGTTATGTTATCGTGCGAAATTTCGATTTTGAGATTTTCATTGCAAAAGGCGTTTCAGAGGTCCTAGATACCAAAAAAGTGGTTTTTAGGTCATGTCCGTCCGACGTACGTACGTACGTACGTACGTACGTACGTACGTCCGTCCGTCCGTTTGTCTGTAGCGCGGCTACAGGTCACACCAGTCTACCGATTTGGCTCAAATTTGGAATATAGATGTCTAAAATCAGTTCCGAGATACATTTTTAATATAATTTTGATTACTCAAAAATTGCGCCCACTATTGTCAAAAAAGTGTCAAAAAAAATTCAAAATCGTGTTTTTGTCTACTCAAGACGCATTTCACGGTACGGTAATAAAGTTAGAACCTTCAAATTTTGTAGTCGTGTTCCCAGATAGATGCTCCAGGATCATTTTTATTGTTTTGGAGATGGGCCAAATATTTGGGCCAAAATTGGCCCATACGTGAAAATCTTGGCCCCATGAACAGTATTAGCCGGAATTTCACAAAAATCCACAAACTTGTGCTTAATAACATTACTTAAAGGTTTGTCGAAGAAATATTCAATAAATTCAAAATTGCGGCCAATATAGGCAAAATAAAGTCAAAAATAGGAAAAAAAACTAGAATCTCGTTTTTGATTGGTCAAGACGGATTTGGCACTACAGTTATAAAGTTAGATCCTTTTAATTTCGCAATAGTGTTCCCAAATAGATGCTACAGGATCATTTTTATTCTTTTTGAGATGGGCCAAAAATTTGGGCCAATATTGGCATTATCGTAGGAAACATTTTCCAAAAATGGAAATCACGTTTTT
Organism: Mesopsocus fuscifrons; assembly: GCA_950004255.1. Classification (NCBI taxonomy): domain Eukaryota; kingdom Metazoa; phylum Arthropoda; class Insecta; order Psocodea; family Mesopsocidae; genus Mesopsocus; species Mesopsocus fuscifrons. The sequence continues at coordinate 1,553,033 of OX465378.1, forward strand.
GATTGGTTAAAACGGATTTGCAACAACACTAATCGGCGGATTTTCTTGAAAATTGGTGAAAGTGGTCTCAGATAGATGCTTCAAGGGCATTTTCAATAGTTATTCATTTACTTAAAAATTAAGACGGTGGCATGCAAAATAGAAAACATATACTTTGCGCGTCGAGCGACACTTCACTGTTTGACGGATATGTTTGAAATTCGTTATGCAGGTGCCTTAAAGTATCATCCATTGTGTGGCAAAATACTTTTTAAAAAAAGTTAAAATTCTGACAAAAAAAAAATTATTCACGTAAAAAAAATCAAAATTTTCGATAAAAATTGCGAGAAAGTCAAGTGCGACCATTGTCGAACCCTTTATTTTTATAAATTTTGATACCTCAAAAATTGTGCCTGCAAAAAAAATCGTGTTTTTTGACAGTTAGGAAAGACTGGAGGCTATGTATATCAAGTTGGAACCTTGAAAATTTGCGGAAGTGTTTTTGAATAGATGCTTTTATGTCATTTGCAACCATTTGGAGGTGGGCCAATCACTTGGCCCAATTTGTGCCAAAACATGTTGGTCGTCACTCCGGTGGCACTGCTCAATCGATTTCAATAAAAATTGGTAGGAATGTGTACTTTAACCTATTTTGAAGTTTTACCGAACTAAAAATTTATCCAAAATAGTAATTATAGCCAATATTGGCATTATCGTAGAAAAATGTTCCGAAAATGGGAATCACGTTTTTGATTGGTTAAGACGGATTTGCAACAACTCTAATGACAGATTTCCTTGAAAATTGGTGAAAGTGGTCTCAGATAGATACTTTGCTTCAAGGTCAATTTCAATAGATTTTGATTTACTTGAATATAAAAAACATATACTTTGACGGATATGTTTGAAATTCGGTGAGTAGGTGCCTAAAACTATTGTCCAGTGTATGGCAAAATATTTTTTAGAAAAAGTTAACATTTTGGTCCAAAAAATAATAATTTTTGAAAAATAATAGGTTTTGACTATTTAATAAAATATCAGGGACTAAAATCTCGGTCGAGTTCGTTAATGGGGGAAATCGGACGAAAGGAGGGAAATGGGGGGACTTTTTCGAAATCTGGTTTTTTGGCCATAACTCCCTTAATATTGCAACTAATGAAACGTTGTTTTCTCTGAGGGTCGTGTTACAGTACTACTTATTACTTTTCTTTGTGAAGTTTTTTGATCCCACCCTTTATGGTAGAATAAGGGTGAAAAACCAGGGGTTGGCGCACAAAAAAATTCATAACTTGTGTCCTAGGGGTGCTATCGAGTTCATTCATTTTGTAGTCAATTTCCCTTAATATTATCTACATTTTTGGTCTGAAAACGTTTTTTGTCCGACGCACCGTTTCGACAGGGGGTGGGGGGTTGAATTTTCAAAACGTCATAACTCACTTATTTGAGATATCGAGTTTATTCTTTTTGCTATAAGTTCCTATTAATAATATATACAACTTTTGTCTGAAAAAGTTTTTTGTAAAATCACTTTCATTTTCTTGTAAGGGGGGGGGGGGGGGGGGGGGTGAAATTTCAAAACTCAATTCCTCCGTTGTTATTGTAGAGAATGCATTTGGGTCAACTGAAAATCTTCTTAACCGTCTTTCTAAATGATTTTAGACTGCTTTTAGTGGATGGATGTAATCTTCGAAATCTACCTACGCCTTTCGGGGCTACCGAAAGGAATTTTTTAGCTTTTCTATCTGCTCCTTCAACCCCGGGATATTCCTAACACTAACAGTTCCGCGCCAAGTTGTTCCTCCCAGCTCTCCTCATCATTCTAGTATCTTCTTCCATCTTCTCCTTCATCCCCGGGATATTTCACTCACCGAATGCTCCGTGTTCTGCTTGCTCTCCCCAACTCCCCCCGTTATTTTGGAATTTTCTGCCAGCTTCTCGTTCATCCCTGGAATGAGTATCTCCAACGTGTTCTTGGCCGCTTCCATTTTGGCCATTTTCTTACTGCTCCCCAGCCCTTTTCCGTACTTCACTCCGTTTATTGATATTGTAACTGAATAAGGGGTCACAGCATTTTCTGGAAAAAGTAAATTTTTATTAGATTTCTCGCAAACATGACATGAATACGGAAAACACATTTTTTGATTTTTTTTTAGGTTCTTCCGGCCATTTTTTTGAGGAAATTGTTGGGAATTTACAGGGTGCAGCAATCCAATTTGATGAAATACAATGTCATATTTTTTATATTTCAGAACATTTAAATATCCAACAGTGTCCTCAACAAATGGTCGTATTGTATTGTATGTATTCATATCATTTTCAAGAATTGACTATGCCTAGTCCGTCAACAGACTCGACAGCCGAGTGGTCTAGCTAGATGGTTTTCTGTCGTGGAGCAGTGAGACCCGGGTCACTAAGGTTCCATCCCGATCCTACCAAAGTTTTACTGATCGACATTCACCTCTGATATGTTCAGCATGTCAAGTGAAATGTACATCGAGGCTATGGTGGTTCAGAACCCACATAAAACTGTAGGTCCCCACGACTCTACTAATGTCATACCTAGTGTCTTGATAGTGTAGGCAGGGCTTTCCTTGAGCACTCTCTGAGCGTACTCATGCAGTATACACACGCAGGTTTTTCCATTAGGGTTCATGATCCATTCGGTAGGTCCCCTGTTGGCACCCTGATCGCCCGACTTGCGGACAGGACACATGATCAGTGCACTTCCCTCTGGCAGAGACGGCTTCTGCTCAGCGCGACGCTTCTTCTCAAACTTCCTCCTAGCAAGCCTGCAATGAAAACTATCACGTATTAACATTCAGGACTGATAACTTACTCAAAACGGTTTATTTTTAACCTTTTTTTCTAAGGCACTTTTCCTGGGAGACAGTTGGAAATGGATATCTCGACTGGACATTTTTTGCTCTTATACAGGGTGTTTCCGGATGACGGGACAAAAAAAATATGGCGTTTACGTCCACCCACAAAGACCATTTTTGGCTTATACATGTGGGGTCGCAGGTCCTTCCTAACTGAGATACAGGGCCGCAACCAGTCAACTTGACAAATCGTGTTTTGCCCTTTACTCGCTAACAACATACAATAGCGAAAAAATAAGTGCAGTTTTGGTACCATTTTTAAGGATGTCGCATCGAATGGTGGCATCAGTTTTTCAAAATGGCGGATTCAAGATGGCGGCTATTATTTTTTCTCCGATCTCAATGAAAATTGGTGGTTAGGGGTTTTCAAGCATGCTGAAAATGAATCTGAAAAAAGTTTTTGAAAATTCAAGAACTTTTGTATTTGTGCCACTCCTATAATTTCATGAAACTCATTCAATTTTCATGAAATTTACAGTGTAGTAACTGATATATCTACTTATTGAAAATCTGTAAAAAGTTTTCAAAAACTTGCATGCGTTTCAAAATGGGGGCGAGTTTCATGAAATTATAAGAGTGGCACAAAAACAAAAGTTTTCGAATTTTCAAAAACTTTTTTCAGATACATTTTCAGCATGCTTGAAAAACCCTAACCACCAATTGTCATTGAGATCGGAGAAAAAAATGATAGCCGCCTTCTTGAATCCGCCATTTTGAAAAACTGATGCCACCATTCGATGCGGCATCCTTAAAAATGGTAACAAAACTGCACTTATTTTTTCGCTATTGTATGTTGTTAGCGAGTAAAGGGCAAAAAACGATTTGTTAAGTTGACTGGTTCAGGCCCTGTATCTCAGTTAGGAAGGTCTTGCGACCCCACATGTATTTGCCAAAAACGGTCTCTGTGGGTGTACCTACCCGCCATATTTTTTTTTGCCCCGTCATCCTCACCAACAGAAACTTAGGAACTTCTCCCTCACTATCTAAATATGTATATCTAAGGGTGGCCATCACCAGTCCTACTTAACGATAAGAAATTTTTTTAATATTGCAAGCATATGTTTAGCTTATAGGAAGAGGCAAACCTTCCTCTAAACCTTGCCATTAGCTAAACATATGCGTGGAATATTTAGGGTGGCTTATATACCACAATCCCATGCAATTGTTCGTTCCCTGGCCCTTGGGGCAGGAGAGACTCCGTCGTGTTAACAGGGGTCAGACTTACCCATGTGTTCTGGATATCTGATAGAACGCCCGCCTTCACCTACCTGCAGTGGATATCATCTCTGCAGCTGCCGTGCATTTACATCTCAACATCGACGACACAACATCCAACAACAATTTTCGACTCTATTTAGTTCAAAAACCACGGGACGTCAGACTGTATGATTCTGTGTACTTCGGGTAGTTCTGTCCCTGAACTGTAAGCCAAAGGCGATATAGCCCTACCAGGTACAGCCCATTAACTAAAAAATAAAAAAATAAAAAAAAAAAATCATTGCAACACGCACTTATCAACAAACAAAACACCATTTAAGGTACGACGACAGCATGCCACAGAGAAACACACCGATTACAGTGGAACCCATAGAGTAACTTTCAATAGTATCCATCGGTAAGAGCGACAAGATGGTGGTCGGAAGACCGGTATCAGTCGACATATCATGGTTGAATGTACAATATCTCGATCAATACCGGTATTTGCATCGCAATTTTTATCATTTGATAATATTCGTTCTCCAATAAAAGCTAAACACAGTGTGCCATTTAGTCATATTTTTTCGAGAACGAACAGCAGCCAATGACCATGCACGTACACGTATCATTTAGAACTAGTACATTTAACAAGGAGGGGGGGGGGGGGGGGGGGAGTTTTGGATACTTTCCAAAGTACGTTGTATGGGGTATCAAAATGCTCGGGGAAACATTCTGAGGTAATTTATTTCGTCAAAATGTTTTTCCGAGCTTCCCAAACCACCTCACCTCGTTTTAGGGGGTAGTTTTGGGTGGCTGCCGAAGTACCTACGTCGTGTGGGGTCTCTAAATACTCGGGGGAACATTCTGGAGCCATTCCTTTCGTCAAAAAGTTATTCCGTCTCCAATCATTTAACCAAGGGTTTATTTCTAGGAATCATGCAAATAAACAGGTAAAGTTTTGTCCGACCGTGTCGTACCGCTAGTTTGAAATATACTATGACTTTCTTCATATTCAATAGAAACCGTCAACAAACAACACTGCGTATTCATAGAGTAAAACATAGATAGGAAGATTACCAAGTTGAGAATCGGTGGACTACAATGTCCTTGAACTGGAACAACTTGCTGCAGTATTCCCTCAGCTGTTCAGCTGTCAGCCGGCAAGTCTCGTCATTCTCCTTCGCTGTGACCACGCGAGCTTGTGGCAGGGCGGTACCTAGCCACACAAACAAACTTAACGTACCCCATTAAGGTGATATGGGAGAGGAAATGTTTATTTATGTTCAACTCATGTTACCATAGAAACTAACTTCCTTACTGAAAATACAATCCGACCAAAAACACTCCGTGTAAAAAAAACTGCCAAGTTTATAACCCTACAAAAATTAGCCTAACTCAACAGCCCTTAAAAGGGTTTGATATCAAAATTATTGGCCAAGTTCTCCACATTCCCGCTATCACTCGGCCCCCAAAATAAGTGATATCACTTATTACAGGGCCAAGTCCATGGCGCAAATCACGTAAGCCTCACAGCCGGTCTTAAACACATACTTTAAGGTTGGAGGTCCGGAGGTATTGAAAAGCAGGTAGGTATCCTGCAGAGCAGGCATTTTCATGACAAAATATGTCACCAACATCCTTGTGATTCGCGCCAAGAACTTGGCCCTGTAATATGTGATATCACTTATTTTATATATTAACTTGGTTGTTTTTTGATCGGATATCATATAATTTTTGTAGGGTGGTAAAATAGTTTCTTCCAGTAGTTATAACATCAATTGGCTGTCGAATGGACAAAAATTTTCTTGCCATACCTGGAAAGTACCTACCAGTACCTGAAAACCAGTTCCCTGTCAACCCTACACAAACAACCAATATCATACCAGAAATACCTGAAAAGTACCTACTCGTACCTGAAAAAAAGTTTCCTGTCGAATATTCACAAATTACCTTCCCATACCTGAAATGTACCTACTCGTATCTGAAAACAAGTTGACTGTCAAATAGAGTCAAAATACCTTGCCATACCTGGAAAATACCTCCCAGTACCTGAAAACCAGTTCCCTGTCAAATCTACACAAATTATTACCCGATACCTCAAATGTACCTAATCGTACCTGAAAATAAGTTGCCTGACGAATCTACACAAATTACCTTCCCATCCCTGAAAATATAGTACCTACTCGTACCTGATACCTGAAAATATTACGTAATCGTACCTGACAGGAACAAGGAGACATAAACACATTTCACAGCATTGTAGGTAGGTAGGTAGGTATTTATTGTTAGGACAAGGAGCAGGAGGCAGTATTTGTTTTGTAAAAATCTGCCATAAGTTAGTATGGGAACTTTGAATCGAACCTGAACCTGTAATACTGATGGTACTTCGGGTTTGCAATTTTTCTGTGTGTCCACGGGATGGTACCGTGGGACCCTACTACAGGAAAAGGGTACCCACTCTTCGAGCCACGCCCCCGTGCCTACTGTAAAGAGGCATGAAAAGTGCACAACTCTGGTTCCTGTATAACATGCTGGCAGTGCTCAAGGCTTTGTCGCGCTGTTTTTTTTTTTTAACTTAGCTGCATGCACTGCCGTGCATGTTGATCCTCAGTAAATTCATTTAAGAACATTAATTAAGCCAAAATTCACAGAAAATACTTTTGTTTCCTTCACAGTATTTGAATAAGCAAACGTCAACAAAGTCATTGAAATAAAGCTGCCCGTTCACTGGCCGGACGGCACCACCGGCACCGCCGGAAGCTTCCTAATTGTCGGAATGGTCGGCAGCGTCGGAAGCGTCCGCGGTGTTGGCCGGAGAATAGTGAGATAGATGCCCGGTACCACATTTGTTTTCGCAAATTGCAAGTTGAAACTTAGTATATGAATGCACGAACTTGCAGTCATCCCCCATACTGAGCTTATGAAAACACCTGTTGTGTTGATACGTATTCTATCTTGGGTTATTTTATTGCTGCCGAGTGTTGCCCACTGTAGCCGGAACCAAATTCCTCCCTGAACAGCATCTATCTCACTCCAGTCGAGATAGCTCCATCCCGGCGAGACAGAGGCATACATTATATCTCACTATTCTCCGGCCGCTGCGGACGCTTCCGGTGGTGCCGGCGCTTCCGATGATTCAGAAGCTTCGATTCGTTCGGTGCCGGCAGTGGACGGGCAGCTTAAATCGTCAAGTCTTTTGTTGATGTTTAGTAATTCAAACACTGTGATGCACCAGGAGTCATTTTAATTAAGCTTTGCTACTTATTGTTCTTAAAACAACTGACTAAGGCTCGACCCACCCACGAAATCGAAAACGGTAAACATGGTTAGAAAATCCGCAAAAATCGTAGATTTACCCTAAATAAACAGGTACGTTCTGGTGAGTTGGTATGCCCAGCAAATATTACTAGTGGGGAGGGATGGCCTTGTTGGAGTTGTAGTTGTCACTGCAAGTATACCATTCTCCACAAGGCATGGCATGAACTCAATTTAGCGGAACTTACCGTCGACGGCTAGACTGGAAGGCTGCTCCTTCTCAGCTTCAACGGCTCGGCGGTACTTCAGACAAGGAATAGCACCGACGGGTATCCGATGATTCCTACAGCTTCCTTCTCCCAGGAAGTACGGCATGGCAAACGTGCACACTCGCGTGGCGCGGTGCAGGTACACAGGCATGCCACTACTGTGGATGACCTGCAAATAAAACACATCACTGCACTGACATTGCACTCGATGATTCCTACAGTTTCCCCCTCCTACAACATATGTGTCGCTTGCTGACGTTTGGTAATTTCAAAACTGTGAAGTAACCAAAAGTCATTTTAATTGATATTTGCTTACTTTACGAACTTTTGTTTTCATATAGGCGAACATAAATAAACCTCCCACTTCTTCACTCCCTTCACCTCCCCCTTCTTCACTCCCTTCACCTCCCCCTTCTTCACTCCCTTCACCTCCCCCTTCTTCACTCCCTTCACCTCCCCCTTCTACCTTAACCTCAGCAGCTACGTGCACCACCATTACTGGCCATCTCGAACAGAAGTAACGAAAGTGAAATGTGGTTTCACGTGGCGGGCAATGCTTATAAACAAACCCATACAACTGTCCAAAGCAACATTCCATAAACAAACACAATAAAGGAGTAATGATAGAGAAACACAATGGCTACCATGGAAACGATAGATAGATATTATCGGCAAGATGGTGGTGCAGGTAGCAGTATCAGTAGAGATAGATATTATCGGCAAGATGGTGGTGCAGGTAGCAGTATCAGTAGAGATAGATATTATCGGCAAGATGGTGGTGCAGGTAGCAGTATCAGTAGAGATAGATATTATCGGCAAGATGGTGGTGCAGGAAGCAGTATCAGTAGAGATAGATATTATCGGCAAGATGGTGGTGCAGGTAGCAGTATCAGTAGAGATAGATATTATCGGCAAGATGGTGGTGCAGGTAGCAGTATCAGTGATAGACATTATCGGTGGTGCAGGTAGCAGTAGGTACCAGTAGAGACATCATACCGAAATCCAGCCATCTGGTAACACCTCGAAGTAGTTAGGATCCTTCTCCACCAGCACCGTCTTGTGTGAACTGACAAAGTCTTCAGTATTGGTCTTGTCAGTGTCGCCATCAGCTTTGCAGTCATTGTCAACCTTCTGTCGCTTTGCTGCTGGGCTTTCATTACAACCTGTGCAAAAAAGGAAGTGGTACGACATGGTCGGACAAAAGGTAACCTGTAGGTATAGGTATGTGTATATGTGCATAACCGAACAGGTAAATCCTCTGTATTTACAGTATTTTCATTTCAGTAGCGAGGCTGGTGATAAAAAAAATGTATGGTTATGACTCACGTGAACAGAAATAAACGTTACCTCTCCCATTTTACCTTAACAAGAATGAGCAGTGTAGAGCTTACCATTGCCAGTGAATGTTAGAGCTGTACAAAACAAATCCATCCATTTACCAAGAAAAAAACCTCGACAAGTCGGGACTAGATCCTGGCCCTGTTGCTATATTCGCACCTCTCTCTTGCTATATTCTCACCTCTCTCTTGCTATATTCTCACCTCTCTCTTGCTATATTCTCACCTCTCTCTTGCTATATTCGCACCTCTCTCTTGCTATATTCTCACCTCTCTCTTGCTATATTCTCACCTCTCTCTTGCTATATTCTCACCTCTCTCTTGCTATATTCTCACCTCTCTCTTGCTATATTCTCACCTCTCTCTTGCTATATTCTCACCTCTCTCTTGCTATATTCGCACCTCTCTCTTGCTATATTCTCACCTCTCTCTTGCTATATTCTCACCTCTCTCTTGCTATATTCTCACCTCTCTCTTGCTATATTCTCACCTCTCTCTTGCTATATTCTCACCTCTCTCTTGCTATATTCTCACCTCTCTCTTGCTATATTCTCACCTCTCTCTTGCTATATTCGCACCTCTCTCTTGCTATATTCTCACCTCTCTCTTGCTATATTCTCACCTCTCTCTTGCTATATTCTCACCTCTCTCTTGCTATATTCTCACCTCTCTCTTGCTATATTCTCACCTCTCTCTTGCTATATTCGCACCTCTCTCTTGCTATATTCTCACCTCTCTCTTGCTATATTCTCACCTCTCTCTTGCTATATTCTCACCTCTCTCTTGCTATATTCTCACCTCTCTCTTGCTATATTCTCACCTCTCTCTTGCTATATTCTCACCTCTCTCTTGCTATATTCTCACCTCTCTCTTGCTATATTCGCACCTCTCTCTTGCTATATTCTCACCTCTCTCTTGCTATATTCTCACCTCTCTCTTGCTATATTCTCACCTCTCTCTAGGGGTTCATCATAGTCGCTAGACTCATCCTCATAGTCGCCACCGCCATCGCCATCCTCGTCTGAGTCGAGCAGATCGTCCAGGAGGTAGAAAGCTCTCGTATCTCCTGTCTCATTTTTTCGTTTACTTCCATTTTCAGCTACACCAGAAACAAGTAATAATTGCTACTAGTTAAGCGCGACCGTACACCCAATTTTCTGAGGAAACGTCTGTTTCTGTTTCTGTTTAACGTCAGAAACAAGTTGGCGAAGTAACTATTTTATCAATAAAAGATTTTTTAGAAATGACTGGCTTGTAAAATCATAACAAAGTGAACTACTTTCTGTCGTTAAAAATGCATATTACAGCTCAGAACATTTAGATATGCAACCCTTTCCTGAAAAAAAAAGGAATAATCCTGGTGCCACGTGTGATTGAACTCTTATGGCTTAGAGTCAATGCTGTTTATTGACGTTTCTTAATGAAACATTACTGCGAATACTGTTCTCGGAGAGTACTTAGGTTTAGATATATAATAATATAATACCATTTTTTAAAGTCAGAAATTGACAAGGTAATGGTGATTTTACGATCAATTTATTTTTGATAGTAAAATCTGTGTCCAAAACTACTCAATCGTAAAATCACAACTTAGCCAGTTAATTTCGGACGTTAAAAAAATATTGTATTTTAGAGCATTTAAATATCTAACAGTGCCCTCCAAAAATGGTTGAAAAAAGTATAGTCCATCTTAACGCTTACCATTTTGTGTACATCGAGCTGATGCTGATGCTGAGCCAGATGCTGAGCCAGATGCTGAGGCTGAGCCAGATGCTGATGTTGAGGCTGAGCGAGATGCTGATGCTGAGCCAGATGCTGCGGCTGATGCTGAGCCAGATGCTGCGGCTGATGCTGAGCCAGATGCTGAGGGAGCCTTTACCTTGTCACTAAGGTCCAGACGATGGCAATCACTAACATGAGGAGTTGATGGCGATGGTATTTCTTTTGACATTCTGGAATCAATGATTTCTATGTCGTCCACTGCGTTCTGGTTACCTCGAAGTTCTGGAACATAATAAAATTTACACTGCCAGATTCACAAGGAAAGAATGACGAGCTGGCTGGGTGAGGAGTCCTCTCGCTCCATACATCAGTGTCCGCACTACATATTAGGTATTACCAGAGTTGAGTCTCATGTCATTCAAATATGAATCATGGTAATGTTTCATACGGGACCGTTATCTCGTACATTCATGAAGAATAATGTGTATGGGAAATAATATGTAATTACTTGTCAATATTCTATTTCTATTGGTTCTAATATGAGTTTGCCAGAATCAACAAGGTACCTATACATTTTTGTTCCTCAAGGGCCGCGCCCTAAGCACTGACTGTCACTCCTCGCAGCATCTCAGGCGATTTTCAGGACCAAGGGTGTGATTCATATAAAAACTACTGATGAGCTACCGAAATTCTCGTCGTGATTCAAATAACAGTCACAGGTCGTTTACGGAAGTGTTCTGAAAATCAATGCGGTACTTACTCACTGTGTTAAATAAGCCCTGGGTCCAGGGTCGTCGAGATTCAAAAATGACTCACGGATCGATTAAGTACGGAAGTGCTCTTAAAAGCGGCGTAGCGTCATACTTAAGCCCGTTCACACTGCGCAGCTTCATCGATCGGTACAAACCCCCGGGCAACCTACAAAACTTTTGCACCCTTTACGTGCCTAAATAATTAACACACCGCTAGTTTCAGGCTTACCATCATCAATACAGACATTAGGTTCTGCAACGCACTGCACACTCCCGAGGTTTTCGACATTTTTGCAACCAAACTCTGACTGGAACTGGATTCTTTGCAAGGGTGTTTGAGCGAAAGGACAGTCAGTAAAGGCAAGCCCAGAGGGATTACCAGTTGACGGTACAGACGACGAATCAAACGAGTTGGCAAACGAGTGGATCATTATCAATGTTGCACCAGTCGCGTGCCGTCGACGTTACGACGTTTCGTATTCGTGGCGACACTGCCGCTCATCCGTAAAATGCGCGGGAGACGACGCCATGTTGGTTTTTTTTTCGTTGGTCCGTTGGCTCGTAAAATGTCTCGTGAGTGTTGCGCTATTTGCGGGAACTCATATAATAGTGTATCGTCATTAAATCGCCACTTGAAAAAAAACCATTGTATTCAGCCCCCTCATCGTCATGTGAACAGGGATTTTGAGTGCAGTTTCTGTTCGAAGAAATATTCGACGAAGGATATTTTGAGGTCGCATATTTTCAAGGCGCACCTGATTTTACCATCACGGTAAGTAGAAAACATTACAAATTACGCCTTTGTGTAAACCTAAATCATCACCAGGGGGCGGATTTTGCATATTTGCATGTTTTTTATTTTATGCAGACTTCGTATTTACACGTTTCAAAGCCTGTAGAGCCCAAAAATAACCAGAATCTTTAGTGCATATTTTGGGATTTTTTTCAATAAGTGCATGTTTTAGGTTTTAACCGCATGTTTATGCATAGGTATCAGACTGACTCAAGTTAATTTCCTATAATCGGAGAAATATTTAGGTATGTCCACAAAATAGCCACTTCTGTTAATTGCGTAAACCCCGAGCATGTCTGGTTGAATTTACAAGATAAGGATTCTATTTTGGGATTACCTACTGGGTACATGCAGGTATTTGTCTTGTTTCCTGACTGGCCATCTCCGAGGTCATCGACTCGGGTCGAACGGGGTGGCAAGGTACAATTATTATGGATATCAGCACTATTCTTAACTTATGGAAAAACCAGTAATATGATTTTGTATATTGTTAAGTAGGGGTGGTAAGGTAGGGGATCCTACGGTTTTGCCTCAGGTCCCTTAGGTACTCATTCCGCCTTCACCAGCCGTGGTCAGCGCGCACATTTAAGTGTATTAATTATTTTTTTGTGCCTCTCAGTGGCCGAGTGGTCAAGGGGTCTGCTAAGTGTCCTGAGAGGTCCGGGTTCGAATCCCGGCTGAACGAAAAAAATTTCCGCTTCTGGCTTCATATTCATAAACATCTAACAAACCAACTCATCGGCGCATATATGTTCTCTGAACGTCGCGCGTAAAAAAAAAAAAAAAAAAAAAAAAAAAAAATCGTCAACTCTTTCTGATTCATTCATTGTGATGCCTAGCCCTTTCCACATAAGTGGGTACTTTATTAGTCATAGGAGGGCCTCTTTCAAGCGGTCAAGGCATCCAATAATAAAAAAAAATCTTTGTCTACCTATACCTATAGGGGAGATTGCATTTTTAACCGCATGTTTAACTGCATAGGTATATCGAGTATTTTTTACTGCATGTTCCATGCATATTTCGTCGATTTTTAGTGCATGTCGATCCGCCCCCTGATCATCACCTACATATTTATTATGTAGGTACATAAGTAGGTAGGTACCTACTTCTTTAAGCGCTCTATAACAGATATTTTGCAGAAACATTTTCTGAATCTTTTTGTCCAACATTTTGATTTAGAGAATATTACCTACCCACTCGAAACAAAAAACGGCTATACCTACCTACCTACCGATTTAAGTAAAGTTTGGTACTTACATACCGTCCCTACCAATGGCGGGGCTATTGTTGGTTCCTTCATTCATACAAATCGGCAGTTAGGTACTTAGGTGCCCACATAGGACATATCTATAAAAGATTTACCTAGACACTTTTAATATGACAGCAATGCATTTTGCTTTTTTCAGAGTTTTCAAGGAAAAGAGGTTTAGCTGCGAAGACTGTGAGCGGAAGTTCGCAAGCACTGTATCTTTGAGAACTCACAGAACAACCTTCCATGGCGTGCAGCGTCGGCCCTACAAACCGCAAATAACTTGTCCTGAGTGTCCACTGAAAGTGAATGCGTACAAAAGTCTCGACGACCATTTGGTAGACCATCATGAGTTCACTGCAGAATGGGAAACTTCCGTTTTTAGGTCCTTGGATGGTGAGCTGTAATTTTTAAAGAAGTTTTGGTTGAGGCTCTGCTTTACTTGGCGACGCATTTCTACCATAGGCATTACCTGTTTCCAGATACCTGTAGGTATACATTTCTTATCTGTGATAGGTACCTGCCTACCAAGAGGGGTAGCTGGTGAGGAGATGCTACTCCTGTCGATGCTCCAGGCACCTGTGCATTCCTTCGCCACCGTCAGGACGCACCGCGCTCCAGCTGGCGGGCTATTACCTCCGGCAGCCTGTATTATTCACTTTTGTTTGTAAGTACCTGCCTACCTATTTATCTATCTAATTACATACCAGTAGCTCGCAAAAGATCCCAATCAGAGCGTCTCTTCCAGATACCTGTCAATTGTACCTACCCTTTAAGTTTTATTCTGTATTGGCTGTAGGTAGGTACGGAGCGGTAGAATTTCAGACCCACTATGAAATCAGCGGTGCCAGAGTCACGGAAGAAGAAGTCAGATAGGTATGTACGTTTCGGTCTACCTAGGACATATTCCCACATAAATGGAGTATTTACTGAGAATGACAGTGAGGCTTTGAGTACAGAAATGAAACGATTCTCATCAACCCTAGCAATAATAAAATTGCGACCAGTTGGAAGTTAACCCCAAAATCCCCGAAAGTATAACGACATTGGCATCAAACAAACGCCGAATTCTAAACTCAAGACAACAAAAACAATAAATATAATATACCCTCCATTTTTATATTACAAGTTCACGACACTGCACAGTTACGACAAGAAAACCACTGCGCGCGTGTCGACGGCACGCGACTGGTGCAACATTGATAATGATGCACTCGTGTTGGCAATGGTGCCGCCATCTTGGATTTACAAACCAAATAACTCCCTTCTCCAGAGGGCTCTCGCGTGGCCAGCGCGTGGCATAATCATAAATATAAATAGATTATATATTTTATATAACGATATTATAAATTATATTCATTTTGACAAAATAACGTTAACTCTATTTCGCAGTGGTAACAGACTTCAGCTGTTGATTTCCACTATTTACATTATCCGAATATGGCGTCTATAAAATTAGCCTTGACAGTTACAATTTTCCAAGCTACACTGTGTGCTTCTAGTGAAATGTATTGCAAAATGCAAGTGAGACTATTTTTTGTTCTTCTAGTATCTATTTGATTTCGACGGGAAGAATTTGTGTTTTGACGCAGCCGGAAACCTCTTCGGCCACTTCTTGGAAAAGGTAGGTTACTTATGGATTTCTGTGTGGCGTTTGTAGAGTAAGTAAGAGGCAATTGTTCTCATTCTGGAAAAGTGAGTATGAAATTTCAGCGATCGTTTATGTAGCTATCTATCTATCACTTCAATGGGTGTCTCTACGGAGTGGATGAAAAACTTAAAATTATCTTTTCAGACCCGAGAGTAATGCCTACCTACCGCCATTGTTTCAGGTACCTAATAGGTATTAGTTGTTAAGAGGACGCTATACCTGACGGTGCATTTTTTGCCGCCCATAACATTAACATTGCGAGCGGCGATTCATTTTCAAGGTTTACCCTTGGTTGGAAAGACACAAAATTTTGTCTGTACCTAGCCCTAACAATGTTCTAGGGAGTGTTCGAAGCAGATTTCCCAATTTCTCACTGGTTTCTTTTATTGCAACTGTTTTGCAAATGCTAGCATCGCATACCTCAAGAAAAGTGCTGTATCTCGAAAACCAGTGAGAAATTGGGAAATCTGCTTCGAACACTCCCTAGAACATTGTTAGGGCTAGGTACAGGCAAAATTTTGTGTCTTTCCAACCAAGGGTAAACCTTGAAAATGAATCGCCGCTCGCAATGTTAATCTTATGGGCGGCAGAAGATGCACCGTCAGGTATAGCGGACCCTTAAATTAAAATCAATTTTTTGTTATTAGGTCCTTGTCGGAAATGTTGGAAAGGACTATGCTGTAATTTTTTAAGTAGGTATTTGATGTCGAGGTGGAGGAATTGTGTTTTTACCTTGCTGTTAGGCCCCTTAATGGATAATAATTCCATTGGAAGGTTTGATTGCTTTGTTTTTGTTTTTTGGCTTCTGCAGTTCAGTTGTGCTAACGTTGCTTTTTTTTAGGCGCAAAAGTTCCCGCCATGGTCTCCTGTAAAGTGCTGAACCAGCGTACCTTTCAGTCTCTTACTTGTAAAATGGCGTTTCTTAGTTGTAGTGTTGCAGGTTGTCTAAATTCACAGAGATCGAAAAAAAATTAGGATTCTTTTGTTTCCCAAGGAATGTAGATAAACAAAAAATGTGGCTGGCGGTCTGCGGGCTTCCAGAATCGTATAAAAACTATTCCAACCGGCGGGTTTGCTCGTCGCATTTTTCGGCCGAAGCCTTGTGTCAAACTCCCGCAGGCTTGAAACTAAGACTTGGGAGTGTCCCAAGTCTGTTTTTGCCTACCCTACCCTACACCTGTGACGGTGCCTGTGAAACTAGCCCCACTGTCCCCGAGAGTGTGCCGAGTGTGCCCACTGTCCCCGAGAATGTGCCGAGTGTGCCCAGTGTCCCCGAGAATGTGCCGAGTGTGCCCACTGACTCCGAGAGTGTGCCGAGTGTGCCCACTGTCCCCGAGAATGTGCCGAGTGTGCCCACTGTCCCCGAGAATGTGCCGAGTGTGCCCACTGTCCCCGAGAATGTGCCGAGTGTGTCCACTGACTCCGAGAGTGTGCCGAGTGTGCCCACTGTCCCCGAGAATGTGCCGAGTGTGCCCACTGTCCCCGAGAATGTGCCGAGTGTGCCCACTGACTCCGAGAGTGTGCCGAGTGTGCCCACTGTCCCCGAGAATGTGCCGAGTGTGCCCACTGTCCCCGAGAATGTGCCGAGTGTGCCCACTGTCCCCGAGAATGTGCCGAGTGTGTCCACTGACTCCGAGAGTGTGCCGAGTGTGCCCACTGTCCCCGAGAATGTGCCGAGTGTGCCCACTGTCCCCGAGAATGTGCCGAGTGTGCCCACTGACTCCGAGAGTGTGGTGCCCACCGTCTTTGACAGTGCGCCGAGCGTAGTGAACGAGTCGTCCATTAAGGAGACACCAAGGGACAGGAAAAGAACTCGAGACGCTTTAGTCGAGACACCTTTATGTAAAAAACGGCTTTCCTTTGGGCGCTTTGGGGTGGAACGGAGGGAAGTAACGCCTCGCCGACAGAAAGTTTTACAGTTGACAAGGTACGGATACTTAAATTTCTCAAAGCATTGAAACAACTCCTTTCTATCACTAGCACTCCATTACAAATACTCTCCATAACAAACTTGGCCCAGTTTTGGCCTCAACACGTTACTTTTCACTCCAGTCGCATAACTTATTCGTTTTTGATAAAAATTGATGGAGAAGTGTCTTGTAACGTAGTTTGAAGTCGTACTGAACGAAATTCTACGAAATAATAATTGCTGGCAATATTGGTAGGTATTAACGTTCCAAAATTTGCCAAACATAGAAATCACGTTTCTTTTATTGGTTATGACATTTTTTCCAACGGTAGAAATTCTTAAAAATTGATGAAAATGGTATCAGGTAGATATGTTGGTGGACACCTTTGTACCAATTTTCGTTGAAATCTTTAGGATGATATAACCAGAGCGAAGGCTAACGCGTTTTGGCCAAAATTGGCTCCAAATTTTCGGCCCATTTCCTGCTCGTTCTTTATTTCCTTGTGTAGTGTACTCAATCATTTCACTTTCTGTACTTTCGCTATTTTCTTTCCAGGTGTTACCGCAAAGCTTTGAGTCGCAAGGAAAATAAAATTAAAATGCTCAAAGCTGAACTGAGAGCAGCTGCTGAAATAGAAAGAACCCAGTTAACATCACAGATGCCGGAACTTTTGAAAATGCTGGTGGACGGTCAGCGCCGCAACGGTCGCCGACGTAGTGGCGGAAGGTGGACACGGGAGCAAAAAACTTTAGCAGTGTCACTGTTCGCGAGGTCCCCAAGAAGTTACATGTTCCTACGTAAAGGGCTGTCACTCCCAAGTCGCTCGACGTTAAAGCGCCAAATGCGCAGGGTTCCGCTAGAAGTAGGGGTAAACGACCACATCTTTAATGTCCTGCAGGACCATGCGAGGTTAATGAAGGATAGTCGTCTATGTACCGTTACTTTTGATGAAATGGCGATTGAGCCCTCACTACTATACGATTGCAAATAAAGGGTCCGACAATGGTCGCACTTGACTTTCTCGCAACTTTTACGCCAGCGGTATCAAAAATTTTGATTTTTTTTACGTAATTTATTTTTTTGGACCAAAATTTTAACTTTTTCTAAAATATATTTTGCCATACACTGGACAATAATTTTAGGCACCTACTCACCGGATTTCAAACATATCCGTCAAATGGTGAAGTGTCGTTCGACGCGCAAAGTACGTGTTTTCTATTTTCCATGTCACGGCCTTAATTTTCAAGTAATTGAAAATCTATTGAAAATCACCTTGAAGCATCTATCTGAGACCACTTTCACCAATTTTCAAGGAAATCTGTCGATTAGGGTTGTTGCAAATCCGTCTTAACCAATCAAAAACGTGATTTCCATTTTTGGAAAATTTTCCTACGATAATGCCAATATTGGCCATAATTATTATGTTATGTTCCACCCCACCTCTTCTCTCACATCTATTAGGGGATAACCCAACACACCTTGCCCGCCTCTTCCCATTCCTTCGCACCACTCCCTTCCTTTCCTCCCTATAATCCCCCCCCCCCTTTCGCGGTATAGGGTATAGGATAGGCTACAGGTTGTAGGTTGTAGGTTATAGGTTATAGGTTATAGGTATCGGTTAGGTCAGGTTTTAGGTTAGGTTCTTTAAACCCACCTCCGCGCAGAAATTATGCCTTAATAGGCAGTGCGCGAAAAAGAAAAAAAAAAAAAAAAAAAAAAAATATTATGTTGGATAATTTTCGTTCGGTAAAACATCAAACTAGGTTAAAGTACACCTCCCTACCAATTTTTATTGAAATCGATTGAATAGTGCTACCGGAGTGACGACCAACGCGTTTGGGCCAAAACTGGGCCAAGTTATTAGCCCACCTCCAAATGATTGTAAAAGAACAAAAAGAATCTATTTAAAAACACTTTCGCAAATTTTCAAGGTTCCAACTTGATATACGTAGCTTCCAGCCGTTCTTAACTGTCAAAAAACACGATTTTTTGCCTTTTTTTGACCATAGCAGGCGCAATTTTTGAGTTATCAAAATTTATCAAAAAAGGGGTCCAGATATTTACATTAGGTACCTACATATCGAATTTGAGCAAAATCGGACGAACAGTGTGACGTCCAGTTGCGCGACAGACTGACGTACGTACGTACGTACGTACGTACGTCGGACGGACATTTTTTAAAAACTACTTTTTTGGACTCGGGGGACCTCCAGGATCATGGGAAA
This sequence comes from Mesopsocus fuscifrons, assembly GCA_950004255.1. Classification (NCBI taxonomy): domain Eukaryota; kingdom Metazoa; phylum Arthropoda; class Insecta; order Psocodea; family Mesopsocidae; genus Mesopsocus; species Mesopsocus fuscifrons. The sequence continues at coordinate 1,572,248 of OX465378.1, forward strand.
CCCAAAATCTCAAAATCGAAATTTTGCACGAAGACATAACTTTCTCAGCCCATGTATACATACGGGCGAGAAAGTAAACAAGCGGTACGACACGGTCGGACAAAACTTTACCTGCTTATTTGCGTGATTCCTAGAAATAAACCCTTGGTTAAATGATTAAAGACGGAAAAACTTTTTGACGAAAGGAATGGTCCCAGAATGTTCTCCCGAGTACTTAGAGACCCCACACGACATACTTCGGCAACCACACAAAACTACCCCCTAAAAGGAGGTGGGGTGGATGGGGAAGCTCGGAAAAACGTTTCGACAAAATAAATTGTCTCAGAACGTTTCCCTGAGCATTTTGATACCCCATACAATGTACTTTGGTAAGTATCCAAAACTCCCCCCATAGGGGGGGGGGGGGGGGGGGGGGTGCGGCGAAAAATCATTTTGACCATATAAATTGCCTCAGAACGATCTCCCGATCATTTTGAGCCCCCACAACCCATATTTCGCAAACCACTCAAATCTACCCCCCTTAGGGGGTGGGGTGCTTGGATACGTTCAGAAAAACTTTTTGATACAAAAACTTGCTTCAAAACGTTCGCCCGAACAGTTTGAGACCCCATAAGCCGCACTTTAAAAGTCACTCAAAATTGCCCCCCCCCCCTGGGGGGGGGGAGGCTCGAAATAAGCCATATACCATTTGTAACGAGTATGGCCGTTGTCACGTGTCATATCCAGAACTACTCATATACCACAAAAAACTGAATCCACTGATTTCGCCCTTTTACAGGTCCAGGGGGGACTTCCCCCCCTTTTTTAGCGGCCAGGGAGTTATGCGGGGGTAGTGGGTGGTATCATTGGATTCGTAATTATTTGTTCTATAATTGTCTAAAATTTGATCGAAATCGTTAGAGCCGATTTTGAGCAAATATTTTTTTTCTACTTTTTGGGGGTGTTTTAGGGGGGTAACCCCCCTTAATTTTAAAGGGGGGAAACTGGGCTTCTGGATTTTTATTTCTTCCAATTTTAGAAAGGTCACTACCGATTTTGAAGAAAATCGGTTGAAAAGTGTGCCGTCCAGGTCAATGCCACATACATAGCTACATACATACATACATACATACATACATACATACATACATACATACATACATACGTACTGACACGGCGTACCTGACCTCTTCTAAAAATTCCTGGGGGCAAACTTTTCGTCGGATGAAAAAAGTGAGGTGGTTTTCATATTCCGAAGGCATGGACGTTTCTGAAATGTATATGCAAGTTTCAATCGCTTTTGAGGTTTGGGAGCAATGACGGTTCAAAGTTGAGGTTTGCCGAAAATTGGCCCGCACGAATACAATACTTTACCTTACGTATACTTCGTATACAGGTAAAGTAAAAAGATGAAATAACAGGGTATGTCGATTTCGGGAGTCAGGGTCGGCGCAATGAGTTAGCAAAACACGCTCTAGTGTTTATCGTGCAAGGAGCCGTCCAGAAATGGAAAATGCCTATTGCGTACTATTTTAGTGGCGATTCCGTAAAGAGTGATGTGTTGTATTCGTTATTTAAGGAGATTGTTGCGAAAGTTCTTGGAACAGGGCTGAGAGTGGTCGCAACAGTGTGCGATATGGGCGCGACTAATGTCGGAGCCTTGAACCGTTTAATGAGTTCTCCCAGCGGATCACCCGAAAAGCGCTCTTTCCGTGTCGGTAGCAGTGACATTCAAGTAATTTACGACCCTCCGCACCTACTCAAGAACACTCGCAACAATCTCTTGAACCATAGTGGCGTCTCATTTGACGGAGGTAAAGTTGCTATGTGGAAGGATATTAAAGACTTCTTCGAGCTAGACCAAGGGCTATTCCAGATGGCCCCGAAACTCACTCCTGATCATATAAATCCTACTGGAAGAACGAAAATGAAAGTAAAGTTGGCCGCGCAAGTCTTCAGTGGCACTTTGGCTGCAGCGTTGAAAACTTTATCGCACTTTAAGTGTTTAGACTCCCCGTCGTCCATGTATACTGGAGAATATGTAAAGTTGTTTGATGACTTGTTTGATACTTTAAACTCTGAAAATAATCAGAAAAAAGAAAATCGCAAGCCCATCACAGTCAGGCGGTATAAAGATTCACTGAAACCGTTTTGGCAGAATGCTTACAAGATTATTGATTCGCAACAAACTTTCAATGTCACGAATGAAGGGAGAAAGTTGGTTTCACGTCCCCCAACTCAGACTGGCTGGCTGACGACGATAACGTCTATAGAGACTTTATTCTTACGTCTTCACAGTGAGGTCCCATTCTTTACCACGAGGAGATTCAATCAGGACGCAGTCGAAAATTTCTTCAGCTCCATACGATCTACACTGAAAAAAATGGCCAACAAGAAATGCCTTGTTGATGAAATCTTGTTGTTTCTAATAGAAACTTCTATTTGAAGTAGAAAGAAAAATCTTGTTAAGCAGTGCCGTGTTAACACAATAAGCATCTTTTTGGGTTAGTGAGGGAAATCTGCTTAAAATCGAGTTTAAAAAAATCCAATTAGATTACTCTCATTGCGATAATGAGGTAACCGTTCCAATAAGATGGACCCCTGTGCTCCAAGAAGACGCGGTGTCGCCGTAGAAACAGATCGTCTTATTGACCTCTCAATAAGAATATGTTTCCGTGGTGAAGAGGCACTCTCACGGCTGCAATGACATGGGCTATACGCGGTAAATAGTCTGTCTTATTGACTTCTCAACAAGACGATCATTCCGTGGTAAACAGTCAACCTTGCCACTGCACTAACATGGTCTGTCCGTGGTAATGACACCGTCTTTCAAATTCAGTGACGCTTTCTTGTTGGCCTCGTGACGTCACAACAAAGACAGCCTTTCTGTGGTAAAGAGAGAGTCTAATTGAGTATGAGACGTATGATGTTTCCAGTGAGACGTGCTCTCTGTGGCAAATAGAATTGGTTCGCGCGGGTAATTTAAAAGTTCAAAAAGTCTGATTGGAAAGAATTTAATTCCATAATTTCTACAAGGCAAAATATGTCGCTGGTTTATAAGAAATATTAACTTGTAGGGTCATTTCTGTTAAGGAAGTAATTTAAGAGGTGAATTTAGTCGAAAATAAGCAGTTCCTTGAATATAGGAAGGAAATGAATAATTGCATGTGGAATGGCATTATTGACATTGTCACATCGTATAGGATGTTGGCAAATCCAATAGGAAATTGGGGGCCACTTCGAAAATTCCGAATAGTAGGTAGGTAGGTACGCCTACATCACCAACAAGTAGTGTACCTACCTATACCTATACTGATTTTTAAGAAACTGCTAAAAGATTATTTCTTCAAAAACGTTTTTTATAGTCCAGGTGAATTTCTAAACATGTAATTTTAGCTGGAAATCCAGGCGTTTTATACTTTAACCCTTTCTTTTAGGAGGGACAAGGTATAAAAAAATAACTGATGTAGGTACCCTACTGGGCCTGTATAGCCTGCACGCATGCAGTTTTCCGCTGCTTCTATACTGCAGCACCCCCCGTCCCCCCATCCCTTGCCTCCACTAAGAAAACAGGTGATATGAAGCCCACATGAAACTTCATAGTTCATAGGTCACTGCCCCCTACCAATATTTGTTTGGTTCTGACCTCGGCTATGTGACGCAAAGAGATTTCTTGTTGTATAGCAAGAAATCGTGTTACAAGAAACAGATGGAAAATAAGCTGATGCGTCATGAAAAAGGTTGTGTGTGACGCAAAGAGATTTCTTGTAAAGTCTTATTGGTGTGGGAAGATTTCCTGTTGTGTAGCAAGGAATCGTGTTACTCGAAATAGATGAAAAAAATCTACCTTAATGGAATAAGAATGACTTGTTAGATTCTCCTTTAATTTTGCTGGGTCAGGGCAATTTCAAAAAACCTGGTTGGATTACGAAGAATCCCTCATCAGCTGAACAAGGCGTTCTTTCTGATTCTCTAGATTTCTTGTTGTGGGAGCGTCTTTCTCGCGGTAGGGAAATATGGCAAAATCGCGCGGGATACTGACAGTTGCGACTGATCACGGACTGTGAAGTTGTTAAACGGTACCTAGGTATGTGAATTTTTTGTTTGTGTTGAAGTGCAGTCCTAGAACATAATGGAAGTGAAAGATATTCGGTGCTGCATCGGATACGGTGACGCGGCGGATGTTTTCATTGGTAAGTACCAAAGTAATACAATATTTACCAATTTCATCATTAAGTCTAACCACACATGTGCCTTAATAGGCTTCGGCCCAATGAGAAAGGCTTTGTGGACTACTTAACAGTCCCCTGGCCTTATAATCAAAATGAAATAAATACAATTCTGTTGATGTTTTTTTATGCCCATTTTGTTGAGAAATTGTTGGATATTTCAACTGGTTTCTGGAATTACCTATTCTATTACTAAAATACTTGGGTTCTGAGAAATTAAAATTTTAAAACAAATAATTTTCCAAAAATTTCTTCATAACCTATTGTGAAATGGATGTAAAAGAAAAACACGCGTAAAATTTTGTTAAAAAAAGGCCGAATACTAACTAGGTACTTGTTATTCTGTTTCCAGCTACGAATTGACTTTGAGGCGGCTTACCCCACGCTCACTAATGCTGTGAACGAGAGATACCCTGAGTTCAAACAGCGTGCAGTGGCTCTCGCCAGTAACCGTCTTGACTACGGACCAAAATCAGGGCGATCCTTACCGAGTTGGAATGTAAGTGTGTTAAGGGTCTCCTGTAGCTGATGATTCATTACTGCCGCCAATAAGTTTAAAGTTCCGAGCGGCGAGCAGACCCTTAAGCATATTTCTTGCCAAGTTTACAAACGTATAGACTTAAAGTGGCGTCGTCAAGTTGGTAGCAACCTACTGTTGGCACAAGGTAATTCAAATTAAGGGTCACCACATGCACAGTTGTGTTTCTTTATATTTTTTATCTCTGCCTGTAGGTGTGCAATAAGGTAAATAGTGAAATAAATGGTCCAATGGTCGCACAAAGTAGCTTGCCTTTATGCCTTCCACTGTGAAATGCTGCTTTCTTAATGGAAATTGCTTGCTTATTTATTGATCATTTTTATCTTTGCAGTGGGTGAAGACTGAAGACACATCCGACCTTGCCGCCTTCAAATTGCTCCCTTCCCTCGTGGACTACGGTTGGACAGTAAGGGGAGAGAAAGGAATATGGAAGGCCACCAGGTCGGAGTCACTTATTATTGTGATTTTACAGTCGAGTTCTTTATATCAGTCAAATATTTGTCCAAATTTACTCGATCGTAACACCACTATAGCCCAGTATAGTTTCGAATAAGAAGAGACCTAAGTAGGTACCTATATTATATTCCATAACAAATAAATATCGAAGAGTTTCCCCAGTAAATAATCATGAAGAAACACACACGAAAATAATGTGCCATCACTCGAAGGTAATACTCTATTTTTTCAATAATTGTTCTATTCATTTTGCAGTTTGTCAATAAATATGTCAGCCGATATAATTGATATCTTGTTTGGTTTGTACAGGTGACTGCACGTGCATCTGCTTGGGAAAATGCCTCGCACAACCAACGACCCTGTGGGGGTCGAACCCCCACCCTCACCCTCTGAGGCCTCGCTATTATATTCTTATAGTACACTACGATCTGCTCAAACGACTCGCAGTTGATTGGTGTGTATCTATAGGCATAAGTAACGGTGCAGGCTACTGAGAGAGTGAGGGTGAGGGTTCAGCTACTACCATTCTGGTTGCACGGGGATGAGGTATTCTTAGGGCCGGCCCTAAGAATACCTACAGCCGCAACCAGTATGGTAGTACGAGGCCTTGTTGACACAAGCAGATGAACTGCCAGCAACCAATAGATTTCCTTTCAGTGCAGTAAGAAAATCTACGTAGGGCTATGAGAAAGCTTACTAGGGCCAATGAGAAAGCTACTAGGGCCAGTGAGAAAGGTACCAGGGCCAATGAGAAAGCTACTACGGCCAATGAGAAAGCTACTTGGGGCCAGTGAGGAAGGTTATTGAGGCGATGAGAAAGCTACTACGAGCCAATGAGGAAGGTTATTGAGGCAGTGAGAAAGCTACTTGAAGGAAAGGGACAAAAACAAGAAATCTAGTTGAGGCACCAAGAACATCTCTTTAAGTTGACAGGGTAGTCTGTCAAATTCAGCTAGCCCATCTTTTCAGGCTGAACAGCTAGTCGGTCGCTACTAACTAGACTCTCTGTTACACCTATATACGTCACCTGCCACTGTTAGCAAGACGTTCTCTCCAAAGCAGCCAGTCTGCCTTTCATTGCTGGCGAGACGTTCTCTATCACCCAAGCAGTTTGCTTTGCACCATTGGCAAGGTGTTCTCTCACAGCCAAATAGAAGGTCTGACTAACTTCGTCTCAGCTGAACACATACAGCAAGCAGTTCTGTAACCGCCACTTCGGAGACCTGTATGCCATGTCTTGACAGTTTGCAACAATGGAATAGATGCTCTGTCTCGAATCGAACGATTTCTCGTGGTCTTTTTTTTCTTATTGGAAAAAGGTCTCGTTGCTTCAAACAGAAGAGTTTAACAAGAAATTTCTTGATGCGTTAGCAATGCTGATCGTGAAGTCACAATTTCAGTCAGGAATTCTGCAGTGGCACAACAAGATATTTTTCTCAGTGTATCCAGAAGGCTCCAAATGTTGTCCAGTTTCAGGGAGTATTTAAAAATAATTTAATAACAGTAATGGGGTCTGGGAAGTCTCCTCACTCAAATTGCGCCAATGACGATTCAAAGTTTTTATTTGAGGTGGACGCTTTGTTTCAGGAACAAAACGTCTCGACCACCTCACCGTCAACTGTTGTGGTGCCTCGATCTTCAGGAGATGACACCAGAGTGCACTTTCCACCTCATAACATCGAGAAACGTTTGGTAGTGGAAGCTGCAATGAAGGCTTCAAAATCTGCAGAGGAAGAACCCGCGGCGTACGTTGCAGGCTACATGGCCAAAAGACTTCTTGCCGTCACGAAAGAAAAAGGAGATGGCAGATTCTGTGTAGACTGTTTCACCTGCCTCTGCTCAGACACGAATGTCTATAGCTACGTATCTAACAGAGAATACCGGAAAACCGTGAAAAGTTTGATGTATCCGTCTGCTTGTATGGATGCTGCTGTTCATTCCTGTGTCGACGTCATGTTTCGCGGCCAACGCTCTAAACCAATACTGCAGCAGTCTTTCACTGAAGTGAAACTACTTTCAAGCATACAAAAGTCGATGCTTGAAGAAATCGATTTCTTATGGGTGAGTTGCTCATCCCATAAGTCAATTATTGAATTAGCGGTCGTTCAGATTGTCTCACGGGTTTTCATAATAGCTTGGACGAAAAGGTTTAGGCTCGCTTATAAGGAAGACAGGAAAAATAAACACTTGAAGAAATGAATGTTGGTGGCTGAACATTGATCCATATGCAAATGATTTCTTTCTTGTTTCAGATGCTTCATTTCTAGTTGTTGTTCATGACGTAGGCTTCCTTGTCATATTGCAGAATTACCTGATGCGGCGGTGAATTGTAAACGGGCTGTACATTTTGTTTCTTCTACCTGGTGGGGGCCACTCAGATATGTTCCTCGTTGTGAATTTATATTTCCCTATCGTACCTATTTGTTATTTGTTTCATTGCTGCAAAGCCCGATGTTGTATCTGTTGGCTTTGGAATGGTTGTGTTGATTCTTGTCTTGTCTTGTTTCAGAGATTCGGTGGCTGCGGTGGCTACTTCCTGCTGAGAAACAAGGGGGGCCTCTGCTGACATTCCCACTATAGTGTCGCTGAGGCGAGGAGTGACGGAGGATGAAGAAAGCAACAGGACTTTTGCGGCGCGGGGAGACGGCGTTGCACCGGTCGGGTGAACGGAGCGACAACTGCCGACTACCTTCTGTTGGACCATCTTTGGTCCAAGTGGCCTTTGATGGAGACATATGCGATGTGGAGGTATTTACTTTTAATTAATGTTATTACTCAAGTGATATGCATGTCGAGGCTGTGGTGGTTTCGGTACCCAACCAAAACTGTAGACTTGTTGTCATATGTTTACCATGTTAAATTAATTTTTTACTACAGATTTTCTCCGAGAAAATCTCCAGTTGTTTTTTAACTGGGCATGTTGGGACGCACCCTAATTATACATAATGTGGTATTATTTTGTTTAGGGAGTGGACGATGCCTTAGGATGAGCGTATGCTGTGTATGAACTACCTGCGTCGCCAGTAACAGGTCCACGACGTGAAGTAGTGGAAGCCGATGGGAACTCTGATGACTGACGAGGATGATGACCTGTCCACCACCATGGACCCGGTTACCCTCGATGACTTTGACGAGTACCTTGCCAAGTATGTACCTCCATCATTGGTGTCTTGTTCTGAGATATAATGTACGTTTTTATAGCAAGCAAATTTACATGCTTCTTTGACGGTCGTTATAGAGAGAGACCCTAAAAATTATTTCGTTCTCGAACAAAGTGTCTATCTTGCACCCCATCAGATAGATCTCAGATGAAGGGTCATGGGTCATTGGGTCATGGTCCTATTAATTTGTTCCTGTAAAATACAGATACATTGGTTCTACGCACAAGCTAGCCCTACTCCTGGACTACGACGGGACTCTGGCACCCATCGCGCCTCATCCAGATCCGGCTATCCTGCCCACCGAGATCAAGCACGTACTGGAACGTCTGAGCAACCAGAGCGATGTCTACATAGCCATCGTGTCTGGCCGCAACGTCGATAACGTCAAACAAATGGTAGTGTATACCTAATGGCTTACTTAATGGCTAAAAAAATGGGCACTAGAGTGAGTTTTCTTCTCAAATTCTGGGAAAGATCGAGTAATTTTGGACACATTTTTTATTGACAAAAAACAATGTAAAATCACAACGTAGCCAGTTAATTTCAGAACATTTAAATATCCAACAGTGTCCTAAAAAAACTGGTCGAAAGACGTACGTCGCACGTCTTATTGTTGCTGTTTGTTGCCGCTTCTTTTAATGTTCTTTCCCTGCGGAAACTTTTTGTTATAGACCCGTTCGTTATAGAGAGAGAGAGATACTACTATATAGGGATAGAAGGAATTTTAATGCACAGTTTTGTGTTTTTTTTGGTTATTAGGTGGGAATCAAAGGAATAACGTACGCCGGGAGTGAGTTCGAGGACAAAAGTGTTGGGCCTGCTTAAGGCGTTACAGGAGAAAGTGTGCAAAGAGGGGGCGTGGGTGGGTAGAGAACAAAGGCGCACTCCTCACCTTCCACTTCAGGGAGACTCCCCCGTAGCTACGCCCCGTGATGGCTGAGCAGGCCAAGCAACTCATTGAAGCCGCTGGTAAGCTAGACCTATTCGTAGTAAAATATTCGAAAAATGGAAATCACGTTTTTGATTGGTTAGGTCACATTTGCAACAACACAAATCGACAGATTTCCTTGAAAATTGGTGAAAGTGGTCTCAGATAGATGCTTCAAGGACATTTTCAATAGATTTTCATTTTCTTGGAAACGTATAATCTGAAAGTCAAAATTTTGCACGATGACACAACTTTCTCAGCCCTTGTAGGTACTATTGTACATACGGGCGAGAAAGTAAGGACATAATTAAACAGCATTGAAAGGAGAGTACCAGGTCTCCAAGGCCTTTTAAAATTCTGGGATGTTTGGGCTAATTTGCGATTCTGCTGTGTATATTTCGGTTAGTAGTATAGTTGTCGTACATACAGGATAAAAGCCACGCATATACTAGGTTAAGTAGGTACTCATATTACCAGATTTTAATTACTCACTACTTTGGTGCTTGTTACAGAAACATTTTGTGAAGGTGCAATTTGTGGACTGGCCGGTGAAGGTGATTGTCACCAGACTGTTTCGCTGACTTCTTTGTGGAGGCGTCAAGTAATGAAATCATACCGCTCCACACACGTGTCATAACAGCAACAGGAAAGACGCCTCCACCTGAATGGGGGTCGAAATGAACATTACAATGCGCCTATCTCTATGTCTGAACTTGAGCACGCCTTAAAACATTCCCGCAACAGCTCTCCGGGGCCGGACACAATTCCTTACGCCTTTCTGCAGCACCTTACGGCGCCCTTACGCCAGTACTTGCTCGATGTCTACAACGCCATATGGGAAAAAAACCACACATTCCCTCTCGCTTGGCGTCATGCCATCGTTGTACCAGGAAAAGACCCCAGCTCCCCGGGCTCCTACTGCCCGATCTCCCTCACGAACTGTTAATGCAAGATACTGGAAAGTATAATGAACAATCGACTCTCCTGGCTACTTCAGCAGCGTGCCCTCCTCTGTCCCTTCCAGTGCGGCGCCAGACGTGGCCATTCAACTACCGCACTACACTGCAGACAGTTAGCCACCATCAATGGGGTGCTGATCGTACCACTCTCCTCCGGCTCTACTGCTCGCTTGTGAGGTCTAAGCTAGACTATGGAGCCACAGTGTATGCAGCAGACAGAGCAGCGCGAGTGGCGAGTGGCGGCCTCTACGCTGTCGGCTCCTTTTCCACCACCAGTGACAAACGACAGCCTCGGGAGGAAGTCCGCCTAGGACAGCTGCGAATAGGCCACACGCGCCTAACGCATGGATACCTCATGGCTCCCCCCCCCCTTGCCCTTGTGGAGAAGACCTAACCGTGCGTCACGTGTTAATGAACTGCTCAGCTTATCTGTCTCTTCGTAGCTGGCCCGCAACCCTAGACTTGGGTGTTGTGCTAGGGGACAGCGAGGGTGTCGTCCTGGCCTTCTTGCAAGCTAACGCGCTGCTCACCAAAATCTGAGTACATCTGAAACGGCGAGATGACGCGAATGACGTCTCTACCATCCCTGCGCCGAAAAATGCGACAACAACAACCAGTTCCGAGCAGACAACGCAGCTTTCGAAGCATGTCCTTGGTATGGCGAACTACTATGACCGCCGAGACCGCAATAAGTTCTTCACACATTTCATCTTCCTGGGCTTCTCTGCAAACTCGATGGTAAGTAATAGAGTGAAATAAATATTTTTGCCTTTCCTTATCGATACGTGAGTGTACGTTTAATGATATAAATTGCGGAGCTGGATAACTGGCACGTGCACGACCGTCAGTGGCTGTGGCTACCCTAAAAACTAAAGCTGGTGCGATATTTGAACGCGAAACACTGCAAATGGGACACTATGTTTACCTTTACTGGGCAGCGAACACTATCGAACGAGAGAAATGTTGTTGCAGTTACCGGTGTCAATGGAGTATTGATAATATGACCTAAAAGTCCAGTGTCCACTGGTATTAGAGAAAACAACTCGAAGGTAGTTGGTAGGTTCTAGGTAAGTACGTAGGTACATGAAATAACAACGCACTACCACCTCTTTTTTGGGAAGTTTCGGATTGTTGTGAGCATTTAATTTCTTTTTTTTTTTTTGTCCTGAAAATGTAGTACCAGCCAATTTTATTGAGTAATGTATTGTTTTATTCCAAACAGAGGGAAGGACTGCTGGAGACCTCCGAGGTTTGCTGTGGGGATAACAGGGATGACCAGACCTGCCTGATTCATCTGTAATTTTTCCTCAGGACTTCTATGTGTAGGGCTGTGTTAGCAGTGGCAATAATGTAGGATGCAGGTAGGTTTCACAGACAAATTGGTTGAGAATACTGAGGATATGACCCACTGATAGGCAACTTGCTGTTACCTACCCACAAAGACCAACCTTCAGAGCGACCACACAGTCGTGTTTGTTTCCGTTTTTTCTGCACACGTTATAAGGAATATGGATATTTAAATATTTTGAAATATAATATATGTCTTTTTAACGTCGTAAATTATGAGGCTATGTTGTAATTTCACGATCGGCTAATTTTTGACAGTTTTTTTGTTGATAAAAATCTCTCGATCGTAAAATCATAACTTAGCCTTATAATTTATGACGTTAAAAAGACATAGGTTATCTTATTTCACAAAATTTAAAATGTCCAATTGTTTCCTCATAAACTGTGCATTACAAAAGCCTTAACAAACACAATTGGATGGGTGAATTTACATTCGCTATTTGTTTGAGTTTTTACTTTATCATTTTTGCGTCTAAAATTAATTAAATTAACTGACTGCGGTGAATTTAGGATCGAGTGATTCTTGCCAACTTTTGTCCAAAATTAACCGATCGTAAAAACACAGCATAGCCAGTTAATTTGTGTTAGCATATTACATATAATTATAATATGTACCTACTTAATCATGTTAGGGTGCGTCCCACCATGCCCAGTTAAAATTAAATTGGAGATTTACCATTAACTTTTACATTTACATTTACATTTAACTTTTAAGTTAAATTTAACATGGTAAACATAGGACAAAATCTCCAGTTTAATTTTAACTGGGCATGGTGGGACGCACCCTTAGCCTACCGTTCTCTGAGAAACGTGCGGGGACTTCAAATATTTTACTTTTTATTTTAAGTGTTAAAATATTGACAGAACGTTTCTAACACGTTGACTTTTTTGTTACAAGTACCTAGGTATGTACCTACCTAGGTACTCACCATTTCTGTTGATAACATGTTTTATCCAAAATGTGAATGTGTAACAGGGCCCTTTACATATTGTTATTTTTGATGAAATGTGCTATCAATGAATATTGTCTTGCAAGCAGAAAGTTAAAATTATAAATCAAATTTTACATTTTACATTTTACATAATTGGTGATAGGTACATAGGTATTTGAAGTCTCCACTCTTTTATCCGAGAATAGACGGCAACACAGTGGCATAAAGAAAGATTTTACTATGTGTCCGTACCTATACCTAGGCATCAAGATGTAGGTACCTATACCTAGGCATCTAGATGTAGGTACCTATACCTAGGCATCTAGATGTAGGTACCTATACCTAGGCATCTAGATGTAGGTACCTATACCTAGGCATCTAGATGTAGGTACCTATACCTAGGCATCTAGATGTAGGTACCTATACCTAGGCATCTAGATGTAGGTACCTATAACCCAATAACAATAAGAGGCTGTTCGAAGGAAGTGTTGAGGGAGCAGCTGATTCACTTCATATCTACTTACTTATACGTTGCTCATTTCACACCTAAAAGCTGAATTTCCTGTTCACAGAGATATTATCTTTAGGTGTCTACCACCACATGCATTCAGTAAGTAGCCTGAAATTATTGAATATAATTCAGATTTGTTGGAATTGGATAGAATATATATTTTTTTTTCAAATTCCGTTATCCATCAACGTATATTTGTTACGCTGAGTTTACAACAAATAGTCTTGAGTTGTTGTGTAGCTGCAGCGGCGGGCGCCCACGATTATTTGAATTATTTTCCCGCCAAATCCGCCATTTTAGGCAAAAAAGTGCACACTCACTCCGCATGAGCGCCACCGTTGTTTTTGTCATCGTAGAGTACATGGGAGTGGAACTTCTTTCCGTTTATAAGTTCTTTGAGTTTGACATCGGACCATCATCGGACACCCATGTGAAACTGAACAAATATAATTTTGCCTGAAAACCTGGTAACACATTGCCAGAAAGTAAGTATTTTAACACCACATTAAAATTATCCCCCAGAAACCGTTCAATACTCGAAAAAGTCCTGTTTATTAGGGAAGCGACCCGTTCATGTCGGAATTCGTTTCCACAAATTTCTCTTGTACCAAGCAAGGATTGAAAATTTAAAAATTTTCTCTTATTATATGAATAAGGGTCACGCTATGACGTCGTATAAAGGCGACAATCAGAGCTCTTCGCCTCCAAGCGCAGTAAGCGCACTGATTGGTCGACGAGAGCCTATTCACATTCAAAGGACATAGGGTCAGCGTCTCATTTGGCCAATCTTTTGCGTTGGTCTCTTCCAGTTTGAAAGTCATGTGTCTTTAACATCGCAAGCCCAACCTTTTTGACCGGTTATTTGCCTCCCTTTCAAAGCAGTGAGATACTAGTAAGTACCTGGCTCTTCTAGAACCGAGCGTTTGTTTTGATGTTCTAGATGGGTGATTTTGTTGAAGACTGGACAGGGGATGAATATGTTGAAGACTGGACAGGGGATGAATATGTTGAAGACTGGACAGGGGATGAATATGTTGAAGACTGGACAGGGGATGAATATGTTGCCCCTGTGCAGAGTCGTGCGGAACCCACTGGGGTTTTTGCGCGTGGAGGGGGAGGAAGGTCTAACGGGAGGGACAGAGGAGGTGGCGAGGGGTTCAAACCCAGAGAGGACCGAGACCGAGGTAAACCTTCCGCAAAAGTTTTATATAATCTTTAGAAAAACCATTGCGCTACTTTCAGATTTTGGCCGATCAGATGGTGGACGCCGGCCTAACGGAGATCGAAATCGCGTACAAAATGGTGAGTCACACCAATGCGTACCTGGCCTAACTGGGCTGTGGAAAACTGGACTGCAGGGGGTGATCCTGACCAGATCATCCCCTGGTGAACAGAGCTCACGATAGGTGGCACCCAGTCCATCGTAAGGAAACATTTCTAGGGCTGCTTGTGTTTTTAACCAAAACGGTTCACTTGTAAATTAAACATGGCTGCCACCTTGGCTGTATGAATTCCAGTTGGAATTTATTTCTCTAGCAGGTAAACACTTTTTTGAGTAATTTTTTTTTAAAAATAACTAGAACCAACCTTAGTGTTGTACTGATTTTCAGGTTGTGGTGGTGATCGCGGGAACTGGCGGAGGGACGATCAGTCAGGGGGAGGGTCAGATGGATGGGGAGGTGGAGATGGAGGGGAGGGCAGCACCCTCGTCCCTGTCATCAGCGGGATGGTGGGACGCGTCATCGGCAAGGGTGGCTCCAAAATACGTGAGCTGAAGTCCAAGTCCGGTGCCCGCATCAAGGTAACTCAGTAAGGGTGGATTTCGCCAGTTGCTAAAGTCCACTTTAGCGTTATCCTCCCGAAAATTTGGTACCTTCCACTATCTTACCGATAGCGCCCTTATCATAACATAACGTTAGCTAGTGGACTTCTGACGGCAAGGTATAGTTTGATACAAAGATGCAAAGAGACCCATGTTCTGGTGAATCCGGCTGGGGGAAAACTCGACTGTTGGTCTTGATTGTGACACCATAATATTGCTGATGACTTTTACAGATCGGGGAGCCAGATCCAACAATGGGGACGACAGACATCATAGTGAGCGGCAGTGCAGAAGCTCAAAAAAAAGCTCAGGAAATGATCAAAGATTTGGTGGAAGACAAACCCCCGCCGGAACCTAAGTACGAGCCTGAGCCCTTCGTCCCCATCGACTGGGCGAGCATCATGAAGCGTTCCGTAAGTAAAAAAAATACAACTGTAATGCGGGGGGAAGTCAGTACCTCAGGAAAACATTGAATTTTGTAGTCTGATGGCTGACTTAGTTTCTTTATTATCGCCGTAGTTATTGGTTTTTGAAATGTACCAACTATGGCATACTGTATTTAGTACGGTTATTGCACCGCCATTTGTAGGAATTTCGATGGAATTCGTTCTCCAGTGAAAGCTAAACATAGACCAAATTGAGGTTTTTACATCACCGCTTTGAAGTTCCTGTTTGCGGCTAATATACGGTTTCTATACCATGCAAAGGTCCCATCCCTCGTACGTTGATAAATAATCAGATATCGAGAGAAAATTCCAATATCTGAACGGAGCGCAACGCGGGATTAATTCCGCAATTACTCACTAGATGACGCAAAACGCAGAATATAGATGCAGTTAGTTGCTTGTTTGAGGTACCGAGTATTTACCCTCCTATTCGGATAGAACTTAGCGTTAAAAAAAACGTAGAAAACTAAAGTTTTGAAATTTGAAGTGAATTCCGTTGATTGGTTGAAATTTGAGGGAGGTGAAAGCTGATGGATAGCTGACTGAGTTTGGAAGGGTGGAGGGTCAGACGCTTATCAACATGCACGGCAGTGCATGCAGCCAAGTTTTAAAGAAAAAAAAAGCGCGACAAAGCCTCGAGCACTGCCAGCATGTTATACAGGAACCAGAGTTGTGCACTTTTCGTGCCTCTCTACAGGAGGCAAGGGGGCGTGGCTCGAACAGTGGGTACCCTTTTCCTGTAGTAGGGTCGCACGGGACCTCCTAAATGAAATTTCAAACTTCTACGTCCAACCGTACCTAAGCAGTGACATACCAAACTTAGCTGTTTTTGAGGGTCACTCACTGACTCACTGACTCACTGACTCACTCACTGACTCACCTATACAAATTATTAGCATGTTCTAGCAGTGCGATAGAGCTGAAACTCAGCACACTTGTAGATATCATCCCGTGGACACCCAGAAAAATCGCAAACCTGAAGTACCTTCAGTATTATAGGTTCAGGTTCGATTCAAAGTTCCCATACTAACTTATGGCCGATATTTACAAAACAAATACTGCCTCCAGCTCCTTGTCCTAACAATAAATACCTACCTATACCTACCTACAATGTTGTGAAATGTGGATATGTCTCCTTGTTCCTTTCAGGTACGATTACGTACTACTTTTAGGTATCAGGTACAAGAAGGTACTATATTTTCAGGGATGGGAAGGTAATTTGTGTAGATTCGTCAGGCAACTTACTATCAGGTACGAGTAGGTACATTTCAGGTGCGGGATAATAATTTGTGTAGATTTGACAGGGAACTGGTTTTCAGGTACTGGGAGGTATTTTCCAGGTATGGCAAGGTATTTTGACTCCATTTGACAGTCAACTTGTTGTCAGGTACGATTAGGTACATTTCAGGTATGGGAAGGTAATTTGTGGAGATTCGACAGGGAACTCATTTTCAGGTACGAGTAGGTACTTTTCAGGTATTTCAGGTATGAGATTGGTAATTTTTGTATGGTTGACAGGGAACTGGTTTTCAGGTACTGGTAGGTACTTTCCAGGTATGGCAAGAAATCTTGAGTCCATTCGACAGCCAATTGATGTTTTACCTACTGATAGAAACTATTGTACCACCTTACAAAAATTATATGATATCCGACCAAAAACACTCCGTGTAAAAAAAACAGCCAAGTGTATAACCCTCCAAAAATTAGCCATCTCAACAGCCCTTAGAAGGGTTTGATATAAAAAATATTGGCCAAGTTCTCCACATTCCAGCTATCACTCGGCCCCCAAAATTATTGATATCACTTATTACAGGGCCAAGTCCTTGGCGCGAATCACAAGGATGTTGGGGACATATTTTGTCATATACCTGCTTTCCAATACCCCCGGACCATAGCCCCTATCCAACCTTAAAGCTTGTGTCTATGACCGTTTGTGACGCTTACGTGATTTGCGCCAAGGTCTTGGCCCTGTAATAAGTGATATCAATAATTTTGGGGGCCGAGTGATAGCTGGAATGTGGAGAACTTGGCCAACATTTTTTTTATCAAACCCTTTTAAGGGCTGTTGAGATAGGCTAATTTTTGGAGGGTTATAAACTTGGCTGTTTTTTTTACACGGAGTGTTTTTGGTCGGATATATTAAGTTACGTTATCTGTGATAGGACGTCAGAAGCTGAATTGTGGGTGGAAAGGTGGGTTACGCGGGTTCGTCCTTATTGACGCTCCCCCCTCCTCATATTTCCTAAACATAGTAATAAGTTTCGGTTCGGAGTTTCGGACTCGCCCACACTGCCCACACTGCCCACACTGCCCACACTGCCCACACTGCCCACACTGCCCACACTGCCCACACTGCCCACACTGCCCACAGTTCTGTCCGATGTTCCTCAATAAACGATGCTACTTATTGTCTTAATTTTTAAGACAATCCTGTTTGTTCATGTTTGTTCTTCTCATTGTTTAGGGAAACCGTTCGATGAAATGGGTCGACTAATGTTTCTTTACATTCACATGGACCCAAAATAAGTCTTTTTAACGGAATTAATTATTATGAGACTATGTTGTGATTTCACGATCGGTTAATTTTGGACAATTTTTTTACTTTCTCGCCCGTATGAAATACATGGGCTGAGAAAGTTATGTCTTCGTGCAAAATTTCGATTTTGAGATTTTGGGTTTCCCATGATCCTGGAGGTCCCCCGAGTCCAAAAAAGTGGTTTTTAAAAAATGTCCGTCCGACGTACGTACGTCAGTCTGTCGCGCAACTGGACGTCACACTGTTCGTCCGATTTTGCTCAAATTCGGTATGTAGGTACCTAATGTAAATATCTGGACAAGTTTTTTGATAAATTTTGATAACTCAAAAATTGCGCCTGCTATGGTCAAAAAAAGGCAAAAAATCGTGTTTTTTGACAGTTAAGAACGGCTGGAAGCTACCTATATCAAGTTGGAACCTTGAAAATTTGCGAAAGTGTTTTTGAATAGATGCTTTAAGGTCTTTTACAATCATTTGGAGGTGGGCCAATAACTTGGCCCAGTTTTGGCCCCAAACGCGTTGGTCGTCTCTCCGGTAGCACTATTCGATCGATTTCAGTAAAAATTGGTAGGGAGGTGTACTTTAACCTAGTTTGATGTTTCACCGAACGAAATTTATCCAACATAATAATTATGGCCAATATTGGCATTATCGTAGGAAAATTTTCCATAAATGGAAATCACGTTTTTGATTGGTTAAGACGGATTTGCAACAACCCTAATCGGCAGATTTCCTTGAAAATTGGTGAAAATGGTCTTAGATAGATGCTTCAAGGTCATTTTCAATAGATTTTCAATTACTTGAAAATTAAGGTCGTGACATGGAAAATAGAAAACACGTACTTTGCGCGTCAAACGACGCTTCACCATTTGACGGATATGTTTGAAATCCGGTGAGTAGGTGCCTAAAATTATTGTCCAGTGTATGGCAAAATATTTTTTAGAAAAAGTTAAAATTTTGGTCCAAAAAAAATAAATCACGTAAAAAAAAAATCAAAATTTTCGATACCGCTGGCGAAAAAATTGCGAGAAAGTCAAGTGCGACCATTGTCGGACCCTTTATTTTACTGGTTTTCGAGATACAGCACTTTCTTTGGTTTATGCTATGCTAGCATTTGCAAAACAGTTGCAATAAAAGAAACCAGTGAGAAATGGGGAAATCTGCTTCGAACACTCCCTAAAACATTGTTAGGGCTAGGTACAGGCAAAATTTTGTGTCTTTCCAACCAAGGGTAAACCTTGAAAATGAATCGCCGCTCGCAATGTTAATCTTATGGGCGGCAAAAAATGCATCGTCAGGTATAGCGTCCTCTTAATTCGTTACATTTGCCTGATGTACGACAGTGCGGGGTTATACAGTGAAGATATACTTGAAACTGTTGTCAGGATTATCAGACAGCACGGTTAGTAATTTGCAGGAAAGCTGCTTGACAGAAGCTGTGTATTGAACGGCAAAGGTATTGTGTTGGGAGGCGGAGAGAGAGCACATATATAATGCCGTTGCCATGGTCACCGCCGTACTCACCCCTCTCAACCTGTTGCAGCTGACTGGTTACCCTGCAATCAATATCAGTCATCGCTTCTTCTGTAATGGTGCCCGTGTATTGCCATTACCTCCGCAACTCACTTGATAGTTTGCCAATATGAAAAGAAAGTACTGTTTTCTTGCATAATTTGCTAAGGTGATATTTCAGTTTCTCATGGTCCTGCATGGGGGTCTTTTAAGACGAAAAAAATGGTTTCCGGATAAGGTCTGCCCGTCCTTAAGGCGGAATACACGTATACTTGTTTTGCAATGCTAACTACTTCAAGTCATTCTCCGAAGTTACAGGGCGAGTTAAAGGTGTTTATTGGGGGATATAAACCTGAGACTCTTTGTCGTGAGAAAGCGTTGTATTTTTGCATGAAATGGAGTTAAAAGCCCACAGGAGCGGTTTTAAACAGTCAACTCCCGGTCAACATGTTTTTAACGTTTCGGACTAAAACATGTATAGATATAAAAGTACCGTACTATTATAAGTACAGTATGCTTCAAGTTTTTCATTTGATTGTCGAATATTGACTTAGCTCAGTGGTTTTGGTGGAGTTCGTCGATAATGTATGGTGACCCTTAAGTTTAAATTCACAATTGTGTTTCGGTTTTTTCCGACTATTTTTTGAGGAAACTGTTGGATATTTAAATGCTCTGATAACATATGTATTTTTAACGTCCGAAATTAACTGACTATTCAGAGTGGTCCAGACTAACCAGTAAACATATTTTTTCTCAAAAACAAGTGGTGCAATTTTGCAGTGGCAAAGATTTGCATTACGAACCCAATGTACGCCTTCAATAACATATATATATATATATATTATAAGATAGCGAAATCAGAGCCAAAGGAATTATTTTTTGTCTTTAGTGTATTCTATTGTGAGTTCAATGCACTTTATCAATTTCCCCTCTAGCCACATTAAGCCAGTGGAAAACATTCCTTACATTGCTCTGCTATCTAGGACGTCACCGCCGCTTTGTCTTCATCCTCGCTTTAAAACAGCTTTCCGCGAAAGAATTTTTACTTTCTCGCTAGCCATTAAGTATGGCGAGAAAGTATTGTTTTCGTGCAAAATTTCGAAATTGAGATTTTGGGTTTCCCATGATCCTGGGGGTCCCCTGAGTCCAAAAAAGTGGTTTCTGGAAAAAGTCTGTCCGTCCGTCCGTCCGTCAGTCCGTCAGTCCGTCAGTCCGTCAGTCCGTGCAGTGCTCTAGCGCCTATACCGTTCATCCGATTTTGATGAAATTTGGTATGGACCTGTCTAAAATCACTGCCGAGGGGCATTTTCAAGGATTTTTTGATTGGTCAAAAATTGCGGTCGCTATTGTCAAAAAACCGCCAAAATAATTCAAAAATCGTGTTTTTGGTTAGTCGGAAAAGCGCCGACGGTCCTGGGGATCCTGGGGGTCCCCTGAGTCCAAAAAAGTGGTTTCTGGAAAAAGTCTGTCCGTCCGTCAGTCCGTCAGTCCGTCCGTCAGTCAGTCGGCTGCTCTATAACCTACACCGTTTATCCGATTTTGATGAAATTTGGGATGTACTTGTCTAAAATCACTGCCGAGGGGCATCTTCAAGGATTTTTTGATTGGCCAAAAACTGCGGCCGCTATTGCCAAAAAACCGCCAAAATAATTCAAAAACCATGTTTTTGGTTAGTCGGAAAAGCGCCGACGGTACACTTTTCAATCTATTACACTGAAAATTGGTACGTGTGTTGACAAATAGATGCTTCGAGGTTGTTTGCAACGAAAATTGAACCACTTAAAAATTACGGCCGTTTTGGACAAAGTTCAATCCTTTCGGCGCCATTAACATTTATTGACCGATTTTCATGAAATTTGGTACATTTGTGTAAAACTATGTAACATAAACATTTTTTGAACAGAATTTTGTTATCTTCAAAATTACGGCCTTTATTGTCAAAAAAGTGTTGAAAATGAGTTGAGAATGAGAAACTATACGTTTTTGAATGGTCGGAACGCATTTGGGACTACAGTAATAAAATGACAGTCGTGAGATTTGGTATAAGTTATCTCAGATAGATGCTCGTGGGTTATTTTCAACCGATTTTGGATTGCTTAAAAATTACGCCCCCAAAAAAATCTAAAAGAAATCTCAAAAAAAAAAAAAATAAAGGGTCCGACAACAGTCGCACTAAACTTTCTCGCCCCATGTGATTTTTTTTTTTTTTTATTTCTTTGAGATTTTTTTGCGGGCGTAATTTTTAAGCAATCCAAAATCGGTTGAAAATGACCCAAGAGCATCTATCTGAGATCACTCCCACCAAGTTTCATGGCTGTCATTCTATTACTGTAGTCCCAAATGCGTTCCGACCATTCAAAAACGTGGTTTCTCATTCTCAACTCATTTTCGACACTTTTTTGACTACAACGGCCGTAATTTTGAAGATAACAAAATTCTGTTCGACAAATGTTTAAGTTACATGGTTCTACACACATTTACCAAATTTCATGACAATCGGTCAATAAATGTGAATGGCGCCGAAACGATCGAACTTTGGTCCAGAACGGCCGTAATTTTCAACCAATTCAATTTTAGTAGAAAATGACCTCGAGGCATCTATTTGTCAACACACATACCAATTTTCAGTGTTATAGATTGAAAAGTGTACCGTCGGCGCTTGTCTAAGTAACCAAAAACACGATTTTTGAATTATTTTGGCGGTTTTTTGACAATAGCGACCGCAATTTTTGACCAATCAAAAAATCCTTGAAAATGCCCTTCGGCAGTGATTTTAGACAGGTCCATACCAAATTTCATCAAAATCGGATGAACGGTATAGGCGCTAGAGCACTGCACGGACTGACGGACTGACGGACTGACGGACTGACGGACGGACGGACGGACAGACTTTTTCCAGAAACCACTTTTTTGGACTCAGGGGACCCCCAGGATCATGGGAAACCCAAAATCTCAATTTCGAAATTTTGCACGAAAACAATACCTACTTTCTCGCCATATATGGCTAGCGAGAAAGTAAAAAATCATATGGGGCGAGAAAGTTAAGTGCGACTGTTGTCGGACCCTTTATTTTGTTGACAAAAATCACTCGATCGTAAAATCACAATGTAGCCTGACGTAAACATAGCGAATGTATATTGGCCAAACATACATTCGCTGTTTGTTTACGTTTTTTCTGCCCACTTTATGAGGAAACTATTGCATATTTTAATATTCTTAATACAGTTAGGCTGAATTTCACCACCTCACGATAGTGCCTTTTAACGTTCGAATAGCTATCGATTCGAAAAAGCAGACATCCTCTCGTTAGGTTTTGTTGTGACAATGGAATTCGCCTGCTTTGTTTACGTCAAATTTATTTCAACAATTTCAATCTAAAAGAGGAAATAAACGTGAAAAACCCCCTATTTTTTCGGAGAAAGAAGTTAAAATGTTGATTAGACTACATTAGACTACACCAAATGAGTCGCAGGTATGAAAATTATCGTTTTCGCTAACGCACGGAAAATCCACTCGAAAGCTAACGAAACGGTAACGGTGCATGATGAAAGCAGTTAACATTTTTTACCGATACGATAGCGCTATCGTGCATGTACACGATAGTCTTCACGTTAAAGTGGTGAAATCCAGCCTTAGTCTTTTTAACGGCCGAAATGAACAGGATGTGTTGTGATTATACGATCGATTGATTTGACAAATTTTTTTACTTTCTCGCTATATGGCGAGAAAGTATTGTTTTCGTGCAAAATTTCGAAATTGAGATTTTGGGTTTCCCATGATCCTGGGGGTCCCCTGAGTCCAAAAAAAGTGGTTTCTGGAAAAAGTCTGTCCGTCCGTCAGATAGTCAGTCCGTCAGTCCGTCAGTCCGTGCAGTGCTCTAGCGCCTATCCCGTTCATCCGATTTTGATGAAATTTGGTATGGACCTGTCTAAAATCACTGCCGAGGGGAATTTTCAAGGATTTTTTTATTGGTCAAAAATTGCGGCCGCTATTGTCAAAAAAACCGCCAAAATAATTCAAAAATCGTGTTTTTGGTTACTTAGACAAGCGCCGACGGTACACTTTTCAATCTATAACACTGAAAATTGGTGTGTGTGTTGACAAATAGATGCTTCGAGGTCATTTTCAACTAAAATTGAATTGGTTGAAAATTACGGCCGTTCTGGACCAAAGTTCGGTCGTTTCGGCGCCATTCACATTTATTGACCGATTGTCATGAAATTTGGTAAATGTGTGTAGAACCATGTAACTTAAACATTTGTCGAACAGAATTATGTTATCTTCAAAATTACGGCCGTTATACTCAAAAAAATGTCGAAAATGAGTTGAGAATGAGAAACCACGTTTTTGAATGGTCGGAACGCATTTGGGACTACACTAATAAAATGACAGACGTGAGATTTGGTATGAGTGATCTCAGATAGATGCTCGTGGGTCACTTTCAACCGATTTTCGATTGCTTAAAAATTACGCCCGCAAAAAAATCTCAAAAAAACCCAAAAAAAAAAATCATTCTGGGCGAGAAAGTTAAGTGCGACTGTTGTCGAACCCTTTATTCTTGACAAAAATCACTCGATCGATATCTACGAAGGAAGGAGACGTTTGGAAAAAATTTAGGGTTCTACAAAACCGCTTAGAAGTGCTGATATATAGATTCTCCAAATTTGGTACCATGCAACAGCATCATTTCAACTGTCGTACTACTGTAAGAGGACCCCACGGTCTAGTCCTGACTGGGCGAGATTTTTCCTGGCGAACCTTACCCAGCACTGATGGGTGCCTGGCCAAGGTCGTGATTCTGACTAAATCACTTTTTGTTCGCAGGATGAGGCTCAGAAAGAAAAATGGGCGAAGTTGCCAACCCTTAAGAAGTATTTCTACAACGAAGACCCCGAGGTGGCTGGCATGAGCCCACAATTCGTTGAAGATTTCAGGTATTTATCTGGATTGCACCAGTTACTAAAGTCACCTTTAGTGTCCTCTAGAAGTTCACTATAGCGTTATCCTCCCGAAAAGTAAAGTTGGCGCCTTTCACTAGCCTGCTGATAGTTTTTACTTTCTCGCTAGCCATATATGGCGAGAAAGTATTGTTTTCGTGCAAAATTTCGAAATTGAGATTTTGGGTTTCCCATGATCCTGGGGGTCCCCTGAGTCCAAAAAAGTGGTTTCTGGAAAAAGTCTGTCCGTCCGTCCGTCCGTCAGTCAGTCAGTCCGTGCAGTGCTCTAGCGCCTATACCGTTCATCCGATTTTGATGAAATTTGGTATGGACCTGTCTAAAATCACTGCCGAGACACATTTTCAAGGATTTTTTGATTGGTCAAAAATTGCGGCCGCTATTGTCAAAAAACCGCCAAAATAATTCAAAAATCGTGTTTTTGGTTACTTAGACAAGCGCCGACGGTACACTTTTCAATCTATAACACTGAAAATTGGTATGTGTGTTGACAAATAGATGCTTCGAGGTCATTTTCAACTAAAATTGAATTGGTTGAAAATTACGGCCGTTCTGGACCAAAGTTCGATCGTTTCGGCGCCATTCACATTTATTGACCGATTGTCATGAAATTTGGTAAATTTGTGTAGAACCATGTAACTTAAACATCTGTCGAACAGAATTTTGTTATCTTCAAAATTACGGCCGTTTTTGTCAAAAAAGTGTCGAAAATGAGTTGAGAATGAGAAACCACGTTTTTGAATGGTCGGAACGCATTTGGGACTACAGTAATAAAATGACAGACGTGAGATTTGGTATGAGTGATCTCAGATAGATGATCGTGGGTCATTTTCAACCGATTTTCGATTGCTTCAAAATTACGCCCGCAAAAAAATCTCAAAAAACCCAAAAAAAAAAAATCATTCTGGGCGAGAAAGTTAAGTGCGACTGTTGTCGGACCCTTTATTACCCTACTATGGCTGCTGGCTGGAGCGATTTCGAAAGGATAATTTTTTCGGGGAGTTAAATTCAGTGTTTTTATTTTCACGATTTCTTTTTTAGGAAAGGCAAGAACAACATCGTGGTGAAGAATGTATTTAAAGAGGAGCACATTCCTAACCCTGTGCAGACTTTCGAGCAGGCCTTCCGTGACTACCCCGATATTCTGAGCGAAATAGAAAAAGTTGGCTTCAAAGAGCCGTCTCCTATTCAGTGCCAAGCCTGGCCTGTACTGCTTAGTGGCCGCGACCTAATCGGAATCGCACAGACTGGCACAGGTATGTAGTACGATATCTCGATTGATTCTGGTGCACGCACCGCCATTAGCCGCCATCTTGAAGTGAGAGATGGTGCCACGTGCTGGGCAATGTCTATAAACAAACCCATACAACAATCACTTGTTTAGTAAACAAGCACCATTTCATGTGCGACGATTTCAGAGAGAGTACACTTGCGATATTATCGATCGATAGTTGCGACAAGATGATGATGCACCTACCGGTATCAGTCGATGTGCCATAGACAGTAGAAGGGGGGGCGGGGGACAAGCCCAGCAACTAGACCATTTCAAGAATTATCCATCGTGCTCAGCTGGCAGCACTACCAAATGCCAGCTCCAAGCGCTGAACATATCGTGAATGAAGATGAATAAAAGTTTTGATAGGATCGGGATCGAACTGGAGGTCACTGTTCTTTTGTTCTGTACTCAGGTAAAACGCTGGCATTCCTACTACCGGCCCTGATCCATATCGATCTGCAGCCATTACCACGTGAACAGCGAGGAGGTGCCAATGTTCTGATTATCGCCCCTACTCGGGAACTGGCACAACAAATCGAGGAGGAGGTCAAGAAGTACTCCTATAAAGGCATTAAAAGGTACACCCCTTACCAACAATTTTAAATTTCTTTCTGAGATTTCTCGTACCCCAGTGGACCGATTTTGTTGAAATTTGGCGTAAGCGTTCCTAAGGCCAGTATTCCACGGTCAAAGATTCCATCAAAGTTGTACAGAAGTAAATTACTTCATAAAATATTTGATCGTGTAATTGGTCATCAAATATTTTCATCCAATATTTCATCAAATGTAAGCTCTGTTGTTTACCTTTGATCAAAGTTGAAAATGGCAGCGAAGTGGACGATTGAGTTGGTGAAATTATGCATTGAGAATTACGAATTATCGGAACGTTTATGGAATACAAAACACTTAGATTACAAAACTAGAAAGAAAATGTAGCATAGAGTAGCATAGCATGAGGACCTCTTATTCTTCGTTTTTCTATCCCTGGTCTGTCTCTGTCGGGACTGGTTACGTTTCAGTATCAGTGGAAGAACAATTGCAGACAATTCTGCTTCGCACGAAACCAAATTGTTGTTCATGACGACTGATTAGACTACACAAAGCCTGGATTAAAATGGCGTACACAAACCTAAATCATGCCATTTTTCTTTGACTGTGAAATATAGCATCCAAGATTTCTTTGAAGTAAAAAATCCAAGATGGCGTCATCAAATATTGGGACTGAAAACTTTGATGCAATCTTTGACCGTGGAATACTGACCTAGAGTCCGGCTTAGTTTAGTTGATACTTTTCAAAGTCTCACTCTAATGTCTGAGAAGACAGACACTTTGTTTGAGAAAAAAACAACTGCTGGGTCTTCTTAGAATTCTATAAATAAATAGGCTAGAGTTTTTAAAAGGCCTGAACACTGCTTCCTTCTCAAGCATAGTGTCTGTCTTCTTAGACATTAGAGTGAGATATTGACAAGTATCAACTAAACTAAGCCGCGCCATAAGTGCATTTGTCGTTGATACTTTTCAGGGTTTTTCAAAATTCTTAAAGGAACGTAAGTTATTAAAAAAAATGTGACCAAAAATATGGTAGCTAGCAATGAGTCCGTTGTTTCAGCGTCTGTGTGTACGGGGGTGGGAGTCGTCGCGACCAAGTGGACATCGTGACGCAAGGGGTGGAAATCATCATCGCTACCCCTGGGCGACTCAATGACCTTGTCGAAGCTGGTAAATACTTTTATTGTTATTGATACCTACAGTTTTAGGTAGGGTCCCAACCACCACAGCCTCGATATATAGTTCACTTTTCATACTGAACAGAGGTGAATGCCGAGCGGAAAAAATTTGATAGGGTCGGGATCGAACCGGTGCTCCTCGTAAGACAACCACCTAGAACCTAGACCACTCGGCTATCGATGCTGTTAGTTATTGTGGGATAAATGGACCCTTTTTCAGTCTCTTAGATTGTGTTGAGAATGACTTATTTTTGCAGGCGTCATTGATGTGACTTCAGTGACGTACTTGGTGCTAGACGAAGCTGATCGTATGCTGGACATGGGCTTCGAACCACAAATTCGAAAAGTTCTCCTAGATATCCGTCCTGATCGACAGTCCATCATGACCAGGTACCGTAAACAATACAGAAATCGGCCGATAAATAATTTTGTATTTTTATAAGTAGCAGCCGTATTTTTTGAGTAATCCAGAAACTGTTGAAGATGTCTCTGAAGCATCTATCCAAGGCCACTTCCACCAAATTTCATGGCTATCAGGGAGTTAGTGTAGTTTCGATTGAGTTTTGACAAGTCCGATTTTGCAATTGTGGCCGTAGTTTTTAAGATTGCAAGACAGTTCACATTTAGTCTATCCACCCCTGCAGGTGTATTCCCTT
The DNA here is from genome assembly GCA_950004255.1 of Mesopsocus fuscifrons. NCBI lineage: Eukaryota > Metazoa > Arthropoda > Insecta > Psocodea > Mesopsocidae > Mesopsocus > Mesopsocus fuscifrons. Next base: position 1,600,218 of record OX465378.1, read on the forward strand.
TCTCGAACGCTAGCAAACCCACTCAACTAACACCTTCAAAATTTATTGTAAGAAGATAAGGCACGCCGTGATGCAATATATGGAGAATAGTTCTTCTTGCTGGCGTTCGAGAAAGGGAATACACCTGCTGGATATGACAGAGGTTACTCTCATCCAAGACTAAGGAGGACTATAAATGTCTATGTTTGTCTAGTGCCACGTGGCCGCCGGGTGTTCGAGCTCTCGCAGAGCGGTACATGAACAATCCAGTGCAGGTGTTCGTCGGGTCACTAGACCTTGCTGCGGTCCATTCCGTCACTCAGACCATTCTTATTGTCGACAAATTAACCAAACGCGATGCCGTAAGTTAAAGTTATGACCAAACATACATTCGCTATTTGTTACTATTGGATATTTAAATGTTCTGAAATATAATATGTCTATTCAACGTCATAAATTAACAGGCTCTGTTGTGATTTTACGTTCGGTTAATTTCGGACAGATTTTTTGTTGATAAAAATCGTAAAATCACAACACAATCTGTTAATTTCGGTCGCTGAAAGGACAGATTATTTCAGTACATTTAAATATCCAATAGTTTCCTCATAAAGTGTGCAGAAAAAAATGTAATCAGACGCGACTGCGTAGACGCCCTTAATAAACACTTGGCAGCAGAATGACTCTTCTTCCCACTTTCGGGAACACTGTTGGATATTTAAATGTTCTGAAATATAATGTGTCTTTTTAACTTAAAATTAAATGGCTACATCGTGGCCGAGTGATTTTCGTCATTGATAAATTCGGGTATAGTTTCAATCGTCCATTTTCTTACTAAACTGTTGTGTATTTATTTGTTCTGAAATATAATATGCCCTTTTCCATGCTATAGCTGACTGACTTCTTGGAGTCTCTGACAGCAGAAGATAAAGTGATGGTGTTTGTGGGGCGCAAATCGATGGCTGACCACATCAGCAGTGACCTTGCCTACCAGGGTGTCATTTGCACGTCTATACACGGAGATCGCGCTCAAGAAGACCGGGAGCAAGCGCTTAAGGACCTCAAGTCTGGCGAAGTCCGCATACTTATCGCTACTGACGTCGCTAGCCGCGGGATAGATATCACTGATATAACGTAAGCTGTTAAGCAGTAGGACCGTGGATGTAGTTCCACCCGATGGGTACCAGTGGCTCTATTAGGGATCTTGGTCGTTATTTCGGGCGTTACACTACACCACTTCTTCGTTATCAGAGGCGTTAACTTGGCGTTAACAGATCCGTAATAGATCTGCTGGCTTTCAGTGACCAGTGAAAAACTGGATTGTCTAGTGAATTCCGCATACATATCGACACCGAGTGTTACTATCTGTATACTACTAGTTACGCTACTGAATGAGACTGGTAACTGCAATACCGCCATTGGTCGTAGCCGCTCTAAAAGCTAAACATAGTGTGCTACTCGAACGCAAAACAAATGACTGACAGTAGGACACTATGTTTAGCTTTCACGGGAGAAAAAATACTATCGAACGAGAGAAATGGTGTTGCAGTTACCGGTCTCTAGTGTCGATAACCTGAGAATTTTTCCTGGTGAATTTAGCCCGGCCTTCACCGGCTGGGGGAAAACTCGACTCTCGGGCGTGATTCGGACCAAATCACCCCCTTGTGGTCACGAAAAATGCCACCCTGTACCCTGTACCTCATTTTGTTATCTTTTCTTAACAGGAAAGTGTTTAATTTCGACTTCCCACGGAATATCGAGGAGTACGTTCATAGGGTGGGGCGAACGGGCCGTGCGGGACGTTCGGGGGAAGCCATCACCCTGTTCACAAAGGAGGACTGGGGCTTCGCCAAGGAACTCATTGACATTCTTACGGAGGCGGGACAGGTAATCAACGTTAGGGTAGTCTAGGTAGTTGTTGTTACAGGAATACGGAGAGCCTGGGCACACCGGTTCGATTCCGGTCCTGTCAAACTTTTTCTTGTCGGCATTCACCTCTGATATGTTCAGCATGTCAAGTGAAATGTATATCGAGGCTGTGGTGGTTCGGGACCAACCTAAAACTGTAGGTCCCCGTCGTGTACTAACACGATGGATGGGGAGCAGGTAATTGGTGCTTACAGCCCATGCCCTTGCCTGAAAACTGCTAATTGAAAAAAACTAATTGTTGACCGAAGCCGACAGAAAATTTTGTCATACCAGGACTCGAACTCAGAACATCAGTACAACTAAACCGTTTATCAGATTTCACTGGTCATGGTTTTTTGTTTTTCAGCTGGTACCGGAGGAGCTGTACGGAATGAAAACCCGCTTCGAAGAAATGAAAGCGCGGCGTGAGGGTGGAGGTGGCGGGCGGCGTGACCGCTACGATGATGGCGGCTGGGGTGGCGGCGGTGGTGGACGTAGGGGCGGAGGAGGCGGTGGACGAAGGGGAGGCGGGGGACGGTGGTAACTCTTCACCAGCCAGATTTTATTAGTCATTATTATACGGCGCCATCCCACACCAGTATAACAATTTTATTTCCACATTTGCGCAATTGCAATATTTAAATAGTTTCTGATGTTAAAAGTTAAATTATATTTCAGAACAAAGAAATGACCACCACCACCACTTCAATTTTTACAGATCAGCTTCTAATATGGTGTGAGCAGTTACTGAGTGGGTATTTGCTCGTACTTAGTGATAACTTACTTGCAACGGAATGTCGGACACGGTGATGGCTAAGTAGTAAGTTCGTAAAGAGTACCAGCGATTGAAATTTTCTTTTATAAGAACAGGCATCTCTAGCGGGACTGAAATAAAAATAATAAATAATAATTATCTTACACATTCAGTATTTATCTGACAGTTTCATAGGTGAAGAAAACAATTAAATCCTTTCCTGGCCCACTATTTAAAATAATGCATCTTTCAGGTAGAAATCATTATCAAAAGACATAATTTTCAAAATTCCGTCATATCCAGGGGTGGATAGACAACACAAATGTGAAGTATCATGGCTAAACTCTTTTAGATCATGACCCCTTCTACTTTTAGTTCTAAACAAAAAATAATTTTTGACAACCCCGTTTTTTTAGTACAATTGGTATCATTACTCTCCTCGAAGAGTGAGTAGAACTATACTTGTCAGCAAGGTGTGCCATTTCTATGCATATGTCAATAATTGTTTCGATGACTTGGTAACCAACCACATCGTATTAGACCGTCTTAACAAAGTTAAAACTTACATTATAGAATAGTGATGGAGGTGTACATAAGGAAAAGCATGTTGAAGAACATGAAGCCGAGGTTGCTGAGCACCTTCACTCCGTCATTTCCGATGCCATAGTAGAGCGCGCCGATAAGGAAACCAACCAAGATGTGAGCGAACAGTCGAAGGTACATCAGGGTCTGAAAATGACGTAAAATCATCTCATCACGTCTAAAAATCATAGCATTTTGTAGTTTGATGGCTGACTAAAGCAGGGTTTAGTTATCTATTCTGGAATTTTCTTTAAATCCAAAGTAAGATGAACATGGTTGCCACGCGATGCTAGGGAAATAAAATTTTGACTGGAATCTTTAAGCCAATGGGTGCCACACCCAACTTTAACTTACAGAAGTGAACACTTTTGGGTAAACAAAAAATCCAGAATAACTAACCCCAGCCTTAGTTTTTAGACTACAGTACTGGATAAAAAGTCTTTAGATCGGTACAGGGTTAAAGCTATTGATTGGTCAATTGATTTATTGAGTTACGACTTCGAAAATTCTCTTGTAATGTACCGAGAGCCCGTAGCCAGCCACGACGCAAGCCTGACAAGGATAAAAGTATCTACTCCCTCAACTATGAAACTGGAAGCCATCAAGATCTTAAAACTCTGTATCTACGGAGGGGGAAGACTTTAGGAACAACACTGCTTTGACATAAAGATTCTCCAAATCTCTTTTTAAAATCTCATTCATCAAAATTTGTGATAACATCCACAAGTACTATAAGTACAAGTATTATATCACTGTATGTACGTACCCAATCACGTCGGCTGAAGAGTAGCGTTCTCTTCAAAACAATCCAGAATTGGCGGAATCCGACGTTGGGTACCTCCGGTTGCTGGTCTTGACCTGGTTCCAACAGGCTCGCGGCACGAGGGTCTACCTTCTCTGACCCGGTCAGGTCCACAGGAATCACCAGCATATCCGGGTTGCCTAGCATCACAAAAAATATCCATGGTTGGCAATACTGTATTAGGCAGTTCCGTCGCGAAAATTTCAATAATGCTTTATGGGGGAACGGTTAGATTTACATACCTATTTATTTTTCAGTTGAAAGCGCACTCTTTCTATAGCTATTAGTTACAATTCAAAAAATTCAGAGGTACAGAGATATGACTTTTTTAAAAAAGAAGAAAATATAGGGTCCAACAATAGTCCCACATAACTTTCTGTTAATGGCGTCGAGAAGATGTGGTCAAAAACGGCCATAATTATCAAGTTATTCAATTTTTGTTGCATTTTGCACGAAAACAATACTTTCTCGCCATATTGGCTTGGGAGAAAGTAAAAACCCCTTCTGGGCTCTGTGGGGATTCCTCTTCATTAGGAGTTACTCTGAACTTCCTTGGCGATGTCATTGGTAGCGTTTGCGATTCCGTTGAGGACTTTAGCGCTGGTGTCTGTGTTGACGGTCCCGTTCGGATTAGGGAACGGCTTTCCCTCTCGGATATCGTTTTTACCGTTAGCGATAGCAATGACGAGGGTCTGCACCTTATCTCCGTACTCCCCGCATGACACCTCGATTACTGAAAACCAATAAATAAATAAGACACTGAGCTATGACTATGACTGAGTTACCCGGCTCTGGGACTAGCCAATTCTCATGGCTACCTGTCCTTCGCTGGAGGGAAACTCGACTGTCAAACGTAATTCTGAGAAAATCATCCCCTTGGAGGGGAAATCACGAAATATCAACTTCATTCTACTAGCCCTTCTAGTAAACAGTCGTTCCCAATGGTCAACTGCTTGTTCCGACTTCTTGAGATTAGTCTTGGTTAATCTGATCAGTACCTACAACCTTCACTGGCGTGCTGGGCGTGACTGTAACCTAACCACCCTTAATCATGCTACATGGGCTTAAATGGGCGCCAAATTTGGGATTCGACACCAGTGCGTATTCGCGATCATCGTAGGCAAGTAGCAGTCTGCGGACAGAGGACGGTCAGGTTGTGCTGAGGAACGCGCCACAGCTGCAGGTGACTTCTAAGACAAACAGGCTGGTAAATAGCATATAAAAATACAACAGAATAGAATATTCCCAGGTTGGTCACAGAGTCGAAAAAAGAAGGCGTTTCTGATGAATATTTTTCCGGCCACTGCCCTGTAGTTGCTACAAAGCCAGATTAGGTATAAAATGACGTCTCACAATTTCGCGTAGACGTAGCCTCACTAATATCCTAGCAGGTAGGTACCGACGTGGATTCCGGAATTTCTGGTTGCATGGTTTTCGAGATCCTCTTTTTCCCGTCGGTAAAAAAGTCATGCCATGTTACAGGCAGTTGAAATCGATAATTATTGAGAAATTCTCTTCTTATTTTTCTAGGAAAATACTAAGGCTATGTCTTGGATGCTGGCAGAAATGCATCATCAGCAGATGCAGAAACGTTAACAAGCCACAGAACCTTTCTTCGAATAAACATGAAACTGACCTCGTTGACAGTGTCTGACCTGGGGCACAGCAGCCCCCTTTTCTGCACCCCACTGATCTCAGTCTTCTGCGGTAGAAGAGCAGACTCCAGAATCTCGTTAAAGCCCAGAGCGTTCACATATTTCTGAAAAATAAATACCTGAGTTTATAGTTTCGAATGGAGGGTAGAATTTCAGCCCTCAGAGGCTTCGTTTGACGGTTCTGCTTATATGTATATGATGTTTTCAGATATATGTATGAGAGAGATGAGAGGTGGGGTAAGAAGTTTTAGTAGATTAGGGGATTTATGGACGTAAGGGCGGCTGCGGCTTTGCGCAGACAAGCAGCCTCAACAAGCGAGCGGCCATCTTTAGAGGAACATTGAGAGACCAACCATACAGGTTTGATTCCGATCCTGTCAACATTTTTCTGACCGCCGTCATTCACCTCTGATATGTTCAGCATGACAAGTGAAATATACATCGCTTCTGCGGTGGTTGGGAGCCCATCAATTCAGTTTCACGTAGGCAGTAACACTGAATGATGTTCGGGATGAAATAACAGACCTGGGATGTATAAAGACCTGTATAGGTCTAGGCAGGCCTGCACAGAACGGCCAAGACCAAGGGCTAACGTACAAGCTATATTAACCTGAACTTGGACCTTTATACTTCAGAACAGTTTGGACTGTCTACTTAAGTGTGATGACCACAGCTAAAGGACTTCCTTAGCCGATTATGACTATTGTTAGAAGGTTTCGGTAGGTACTGACCAATCGATTCAGCTGGCGGAGAGCAGAACTGCTTGAAGGCAAGTGCTGTTATTGGTAGAGAGTTATGACGTCAACTGGAGACCCGCGATCACATTCAAGCATGAAAACTTCCCGAGTTCAATGGCTGTTGCTGTTGTGTAGGTACTAGGGACTTAGCAGGCAATTGAAGGATTGTATTGGAGCTAAGAAGTAGTAACGTCAGAAATCGCAACTTCCCAGTTTTACTTGGGTCTTCAGATTTTTTAGTTTAAATTTTGGCTTATGGATTTCCTTTACAATAATATTATTTCAAGACGTTTCAATTAAAAATAAAAAATAATATTTTTTATGATTTCGCCATTGTAATGTAAATAAAGATCGTGGCATTAGAAGCTAGCGCGCCAAATTTGAAAAATCATTTTTGACCGATACTTACCTAATTTTTTTTAAAATAAATGGGATTAATTCTTTTTTTAATATAAATTAGATTTAAAATATAATCAAGTATTAATTTAGATATAATTAAGCATTATTTGAACAAGTTTTGAGGCTTATTAAAAAAAAAACGTTATTTGAAGGATGATTCAGCCGCCATTTTTTTATCTGTCAGAAAGTTTCTTTTTCACCATTTTTTTGATTTTCTTCTCGAGTCATCAACATTTAAAATATTTTGAGGTTAAAAATGAATAAGGAACGAGAGGACGAACCCATGGTCTATAGATATTTTTCACAATACCCCAAATTCCCAGTGGTTTTTGAATGATTTTGATGTTTCTATCGGGACATGCACTGACTCTTGTTGGGCTATTGGGCTGTCTATGTAGCTGCCTATCTATATAGCAGATAACAAACGCAAAGTTAATTAAATGAATTTATTTATTAGTGATGCATTGCTACCTAAGGGTGTTTCACCAGCCCAACTTCACAATAAAGATATAAATTGCATCAATATTACTATAATATACTTATACTTAGGTAGGTAGGTACATAGCCGTATCCACGGGGGGGGGGGGTTTAGGGGGTTCACCCCCCCCCCCCCCCCCCCCCCCACGAACGGAACATTAACATGGTAATGCCAACGTGAAGCAAAAAAATATAGGCGAAACCCCCCCCATGACCGCATTCTGGATACGGGCCTGCTTAGGTAGATATCACTTATTTAGCTGGTGTTGGAGTTTGGATGAGTTCATGCATGGTTTCCAGATCAGCTAAGACGACAATGACGCTCAGAAATCCATGATCAGCAGTGCTGGATTATAGCTTGGGGTACGCACTGGAGACTGGAGGGGCCGTAGGTATATTATAATCAACAATTTCCGTGTGGCTAGCTCGAAAACTGATTTCTCTCCTGCCTCCCCCCCCCCCCCCCCCCCCCATATCCTGCTTTGCTTATTGGCACTAAGTGACAAAAATAATAAAATAATAGGGTCAAGAAATAGAGTTTAGTTTAGAGCCTCATTGATGCTTAATCCGGCGCTGATGTTAGTGATGATCAGCCTGCGACATGACGGAGACTCGAAGGGGAAGCCATCTGAAACCATGAAACCATAATGATATGAACTATCCGGGGCTCAAAGGAACTGACCTGCGCTCTGGTGAGAGTTGGAGTAACTAATATTGGGGACATAAACCGAAAAATGGCCCGTCCTTTAGTATATCTAAAGAAAAATAAAGGGAGATATTGTTGTGTTCCTCAGTGTAATAATTATCGGAGAGAAGGTCTCAGTTTCCATGGGTTTCCGATAAATAATATTCAATTGAAGAAAACATGGGTTCATGTCCTGAAAATAGGGAAACCAGTGTCAAACTATATGAGAGTGTGTGGCGAGCTTTTTCAACAAAGTGACTACTTCCTTCCTGATTTGCACTATTTTAATATTAATTCAAGTAGGATTTTGCAGTATTTTACTTATCCGTTAGGGTTCTAACGAAAATTGCCGCTAAATACCGAGGAATCTACCTAAGAAGGTACCTTACCTATACCTACACATTATGTAATGCACGTACCCATATGTAGGTAGACCGGTTGGAATCACAAGCTCTGATCAGTGAAATGGTTTGAATGAAGGTAGGTATTTACTTAGGTACTGCCGTAAAAAAACTTATTGGTATAGTAATGTGATATTTTCCGCACATAACAACATGTTTGGCCCGATATATACTGCTTCACCCTCTACCATTCCCCGGTGTCCAAATGGGAACATTTTAACAATGTCTTGGAACGTAACTTCCATTATCTCACACACAAATTAAAACTAGAGGAAAAACACAAAAAGGAATATGAAAAAAACTAAAAAAACAGAAATAATAACGAATTAAAATAACGTGGAACATAGAGAACACCCCTATACGACGCGAGGTAACCTCCCTTTTTTCCGCCATATTGGATCACGTGTACCCACGTGGCACCACTGGAAACCGTTATTTGAGTCGCGAATAGGTACGGATTCATTACGGATGTTTTCGTCGTGATTCAAATAGGTATGACTCACAAATCGTTTAGAGAAGTGTTCTAAAATCTTCTTTGATGGGGACCTACATGCAGTTTCAGGTGGCCTCAGAACCAGTAGCAACAGGTACCTACCTCTATAGATGCATGCACACTATTATTTCATTATCCACTTGCCGAGTCCGAGATAAATGGGCACTAGGTATATAGATATATAGGTGCCGTGTGTAGGTATACCTACCTCTACGCCTCTACCTATCTTAGGCTAGAGATAATAAGGCCTCGATAGCCGAGTGGACTAAATGGTCGACTTTTGAGGAGCAGTGAGAGCCGGGTCACTAAGGTTCCATCCCGATCCTACCAAAAAGTTTTTCTGATCGACATTCACCTCTGATATGTTCAGCATGTCAAGTGAAATGTATATCGAGGCTGTGGTGGTTGGTGGTTCGGAACCCACCTAAAACTGTAGGTCCCCATCGTTTACTTGATGGGTGGGGAGCTGGTATTTGGTAGTGCTGCCAGCTGACCACAATGGATGGTTCTTGAAAGGGTCTAGTTGCGGGGCTTGTCCCCCCCAACCCTCAGCTATTATTATTATAGGCTAGAGATACCTGTCCGTAAGTCACCCTGGCAACAGTGTTAATTCATTAGGTAGTGTACCTCACAAGGCAAGCAGGCAGACAAGCATCCTATTACGATGTGTACCTACGTCATGCGAAACCTGAGTCAGCGACTGGCTGACGCCACTCACTATAATCAACACCTCCTCCCATAAGCTAAACACACATGACTCCACTGCGAAACTTGTTTACCAAAACACGTAATTCCTCGCTTGGACAGTCTGCAGTAGGTCAGGTCATTAAACTGCTGGCAGTACGTGACACAGTGTTTTCATTTTCTACATCAGGTGGTATGTACCTACCTACCTACTTTACTTAAATAATTTAGTTGCTTATACTTAAAAAGGCCTTATTGCACGGTACCTACCACGGTACCTACAAAATCAGGGTAAGTTGAACAGTAGAGAAGTATTCTAGTTAGGAAGCTGTGGACCTCCACAACAGAAGAATCTCCAGGTTCAACTTAACAGCGCTGATACCTACACCTATAGGTAGCTTATATTATGTCAAGGGTTAAGTGGGTATAGGTATATACTTAGTAGTTAGGTAAGTTAAAATCTACATAGGTACCTAGGTAATATAGGGTTCGCATTTACCACATGCATAATGCATAATATAACTTGGAAAACGCCCAAAAGATGATATATCTTCATATTATCTTCAATTTGTAATAGGTAATAGATAGGTTAGTAGGTAGGTAGGTACCTATAGTGCATGGAACGCTAACCTTCACAGCCAAGGTTCGGAGCAGATCATGTTTCACCCTGGCTGTAGAGAAATGATAGGGGCCAAATTAGCCCAGAGGTGCAATTTTTGGTCATAGGTTAGGTACCGTTCCAATAGTACCTACCTATGATAGGTATTAGGTACATTGTGTGTATCCAAATTTGACCAGTCAAAAAAACTGAAAAAAAAACTTGGCACTACATCCGTAGAAGGGCCAGGGCCTGGTGGGATATAGGTTGGCCCCTTTCGTGGCTTTTGTTACACAAGGGGGTGATTTCGCGATAATCACTCCCGGCCGTGTACTTTTCCCCAGGCCGGTGAAGGTCAGGTACCTACCATCAGGGTTGGGTAGGCCCAGGGCCGGGGAAGATGTACCACGATTATCGGCTCCCCGCGTAAGTAACTACCGTTTATGACAATGGTTGTAAATTTTTTCCACAGAGATCAATACCTCAACCTGCAACTTTTACTTTTTACTTTACCTGTATACGGAGTATACGTAAGGTAAAGTATTGTATTCGTGCGGGCCAATTTTCGGCAAACCTCAACTTTGAACCGTCATTGCTCCCAGACCTCAAAAGCGATTGGAACTTGCATATACATTTCGGAAACGTCCATGCCTTCGGAATATGAAAACCAACTCACTTTTGTCATACGACGAAAAGTTTGCCCCCAGGAATTTTTAGAAGAGGTCAGGTACGCCGTGTCAGTACGTATGTATGTAGCTATGTATGTATGTATGTATGTATGTATGTAGCTATGTATGTATGTATGTATGTATGTATGTATGTAGCTATGTATGTGGCATTGACCTGGACGGCACACTTTTCAACCGATTTTCTTCAAAATCGGTAGTGACCTTTCTAAAATTGGAAGAAATAAAAATCCAGAAGCCCAGTTTCCCCCCTTTAAAATTAAGGGGGGTTACCCCCCTAAAACACCCCCAAAAAGTAGAAAAAAAATATTTGCTCAAAATCGGCTCTAACGATTTCGATCAAATTTTAGACAATTATAGAACAAATAATTACGAATCCAATGATACCACCCACTACCCCCGCGTAACTCCCTGGCCGCTAAAAAAGGGGGGGAAGTCCCCCCTGGACCTGTAAAAGGGCGAAATCAGTGGATTCAGTTTTTTGTGGTATATGAGTAGTTCTGGATATGACACGTGACAACGGCCATACTCGTCACAAATGGTATATGGCTTATTTCGAGCCTCCCCCCCCCCCAGGGGGGGGGGGCAATTTTGAGTGACTTTTAAAGTGCGGCTTATGGGGTCTCAAACTGTTCGGGCGAACGTTGTGAAGCAAGTTTTTGTATCAAAAAGTTTTTCTGAACGTATCCAAGCACCCCACCCCCTAAGGGGGGTAGATTTGAGTGGTTTGCGAAATATGGGTTGTGGGGGCTCAAAATGATCGGGAGATCGTTCTGAGGCAATTTATATGGTCAAAATGATTTTTCGCCGCACCCCCCCCCCCCTATGGGGGGAGTTTTGGATACTTTCCAAAGTACATTGTATGGGGTATCAAAATGCTCAGGGAAACGTTCTGAGACAATTTATTTTGTCGAAACGTTTTTCCGAGCTTCCCCATCCACCCCACCTCCTTTTAGGGGGTAGTTTTGTGTGGTTGCCGAAGTATGTCGTGTGGGGTCTCTAAGTACTCGGGAGAACATTCTGGGACCATTCCTTTCGTCAAAAAGTTTTTCCGTCTTTAATCATTTAACCAAGGGTTTATTTCTAGGAATCACGCAAATAAGCAGGTAAAGTTTTGTCCGACCGTGTCGTACCGCTTGTTTACTGAGGCAGCTTGCTAGAACCAGCAGCCAATTCCACCCCCTGAGAGTAAAAACATGGATCCAACGGGGAATCAACTTCCTGACGGTAAAGTGGACTCATCAGTGACATCATCTTCAGGCGATAACATGGAGGAAGCTGACTCAGCGGAGAATGTGCCTCCTCCAAACGTGGATACAGCTCGTTCAGTTCAGTACCGCCCCCGGTCAGAAATGAATTCAGCTGGCTCAGTTGACTCATCGCATATTGATGGAGGTGAAACTCCACCTTCTGTGGCCGATAGCTGGGATGGCGTTGAAAGTCCACCTTTCCTACCGTACCCACCTTCCCTAGGCGATGACCTAGACCTAGAGTACCCTTCCCTGGGCGATGACGATGACGATTACCTGCAATCCTTGAACGATGACGGGTACCTACCCTACCTACAATCCCTGGGAGATGTCGGGGACCTACCGTTCCCACATTTTGTGGGCTATGAATTCGACCGAGTTTACCCATATTATGTGGGCCATGACGTGAATCCACCGCACCTGACTTCAGTGGACCATAATGACGATCTACCGGACTCTCCTGCTGGGGGCTACGACGACGATGACGACGATCAACCGTTCCCAACCCCCGACTCTATGGACGATGATGAAGTGGAACCAATGTATTATATCACTATTAGGTTGAGGATGGTCTGGACCTCACGGCTGCAGTGACTGCATGCCATCCACGAAAGAATTTACCTCCTCCTGATGATCACGATGATATTCCGCCGAATCCCGAAAATCCTGCAAAATCCTTGGTAAGTACCTACCTGTACCTACCTTCACTTGTAATTTGCCAAGGCCAGACAACAGTTGACGATGGATTTCTGCCACACATTGCAAGAAAATTGCGAAAGATGAATTATTTTTAATTTAAGAAATGATTCAAAACTCAAGAGAACCTCAGTTTAATGCTGATGGAAGTTCCTACGGTGAAAAGCACAACCACAGGCACAACTTTCTCAACTTTTTCCTATAAGTAAAGAGGTAGGTATTCCGTTACTTTGAGATTTCTACTAGTGGTACCTATATAGGTTTTGGTATGCACCCAAGGGTGCGTTCCACCATAGTCGATCAACAGTTATACCTCGGTTAAAGTCGGTTTTTATAATAATTGGAAATTAACTGGGGTTTAACTGCTAACCTCAAGTTAAATTCCAATTATTACACGGTAAAAACCGAATTTAACTGGAGTTTAGCCGTTAACCCAGTGGGACAGTGGGACATGGGACACATCAGCCTATAAGGCTGAGTCCCACCATACTCGGTTAAGAGAAAAATTTCGATTTTCTTGGAATTATTTGAACATGGCAAAGATGGGAGACAATCGACTCAGCCTAAGGGCAAGGGTGCGTTTCACCAGTTTACCGTGCATGCAGATAAAGTTAGTAAATTTATCTTCCCGAAAAAGTAGGCGAAAACTTTATCTTGCCGTTAAGAGGACGCTATACCTGACGGTGCATTTTTTGCCGCCCATAAGATTAACATTGCGAGCGGCGATTCATTTTCGAGGTTTACCCTTGGTTGGAAAGACACAAAATTTTGCCTGTACCTAGCCCTAACAATGTTCTAGGGAGTGTTCGAAGCAGATTTCCCAATTTCTCACTGGTTTCTTTTATTCCAACTGTTTTGCAAATGCTAGCATCGCATACCTCAAGAAAAGTGCTGTATCTCGAAAACCAGTAAAAAAAATGGGAAATCTGCTTCGAACACTCCCTAGAACATTGTTTGGGCTAGGTACAGGCAAAATTTTGTGTCTTTCCAACGAAGGGTAAACCTTGAAAATGAATCGCCGCTCGCAATGTTAATCTTATGGGCGGCAAAAAATGCACCGTCAGGTATAGCGGACCCTTAAGATACGGAAAGGGCGCTATTGGCATGCGCAAGATGGTGAAAGGCATCAAATTTTCTTTTAAATAGTGAAATTTTAAGGGACACTATGGGACAATTTAGGAACTGGTTGGTAACATAATATAGTTTTTTCCTATGAGTTGTCTATAGCAGAAAAGAAAGTTGGTGCGAGACAACTTGTGAAGTTCACCCTTATTGTGTGACTATTTCCAAGGGGGTTGTTCCTTTATCAAAGAACGTGATTAGCGCTTAGTTAACTCCAGCTTTCAACACTATATCTTCCCGCACCACTTTGTGATAACTGATAACTTTGTTTCACATTCGATGCGGGAAAAAAGAGAATAACAATAACTGCTCATATACGTTTATCTATCTCATTTCTTGGTCGGACCACTGTAAGTCACAACTTATGAGGAACCCTTTCTGATACAGGTCATGATTCAGAAGATTACTTCGTGGGTTGAGACCGTGAAGATTAGGTACGGACGTGGACATCGATACGGGCCAGAGGCGGAGAGAAAACGTCAACTATTGGGGCTTCACTTGGAAATCAGCAAATAAAACTCAACTACATATACAGTGGATTATTTTATTCCAGAGTCTGAATCTTCTCCAAATTTTGCTTAGAATAGTACCTAGTATGTACAGGAGTGGGGGACAAGCCCAGCAACTAGACCATTTCAAGAATGATCCATCGTGCTCAGCTGGCAGCACTACCAAATACCAGTTCCCACCAATTTTGTTAGGTAGTGCACGAAAGAGACTTACAGTTTTAGGAGGGTACTGAACCACCACAGCCTCGATGCTCATTTTACATACCATGCTGAACATACCTAGGTACTACAGGAGAATGCCCATCAGAAAAGTTTTGATACGTAGGTACGAACTGGAAGCTTGGTTCCTCTAAAGGCAACCATCTAACTAGATCACTTGGCTGTCGAGGTTGTTCCGAATTTTGCTTAGCCGCAGCAGCCTCATTTTCAACAGAGTTGCGACTACCGACACAGCTTCCCCAATTTCCCTGTAATTTTCCCGATACCAATAAACATCTTGCCTGCACTAGCATAGCATAACTTAATTTCTGAAGAGGAAAAAGGGGGTTTCTCGACAACCAGTGGGATGTTGAAAAACCCCCTATCCCAGTGATGGGCAAACTACGACCCGCGGGCCAAGTCCAGCCCGCCGGGCTTGTCAATCCGGCCCTCGACGTTGTTTTGAGTGACTCCTACAATTATGTAGGTAGGTACCTACTTACCTACACATATGACAAAATATAGGTAGGTACCTATTTTCTGTAAATTTTGGATAGATGGTCACGATGGAATAACGATTTCCTTCTCATTATGTGGTAATGGTAATGGTAATGTACCTACATCGCATCTAATTATTTTAACTGTGTTTGCACACTTACGTCGAGTACCTACTTAGGTGTAGTCCTGAACTACTGAGGTCTGTCTGTAGGTCGGTACTACTCGAATAAGTTCGGATAAGGTCTATTAGGTATTAGGTTAAAAAAAATGTTTTTTATCCGGTTTTTTTCATCCGTCGAGAAATTTTATTAATTTCATAAGGCCCTCCCCGCAGGTATAAAATTTGCCCATCTTTACCCTATCCCTACATTGCTAGAATCAGTTTCTAAGTTTTTCCGTAAAATAAATAATAATTTTGACAAAAATGGAAGTCCTTGCCAGGAGCCGCATGCCGAGTGCTAAACGCCCGCCGGCAGGCTCTACCAATGGTACCGGCATACAAACTCCTGCCCACTGCAAAGTCTTCCTTATGAGCATTACGTTAAATCCTCTATATATACTACCAAAATCATGGTTACAGACCTTGACCCCATTGACAGACAAGAAATTAAACACGAAATTATAATTTTTCTGCTACTTTTCTATAGAATGTTTATATTCCAAACTGAAGTGCTTAGTTTTTTACAGATCTTTGCGGATTATTTTTATTAAATTTGCCTGATTAACAATTTGGGCATTAGATGAATAATTAGATATTTATTGTATGATTTCGCGCCAATTTAAAAGTTTCATTGTTGTGAAAAAAAATGATACTGTCTAAACGTACATAATTTGGTAATAAACTCTTTTGAAACCTTTAAAATAGCTTTTAGGTATTATTTTGTACATTTTAGGTATTAAATCTGCAATAATAAATGATTAATGAGTGTTTTATTAAAAAAAAAATTAAATCCAAGTTTAGCAACATAATTTGGCGGCAGTAGCTGAGGCGCATACTTAGCGCTACTGGTAGCGAATATTGGAAGCATATCCTACGCATGTCAATGCATGAGTTAGTTCTGCTCGAAACTGTCATAAGGTTGCAACATTCCTGTAAAAACTCCGACTTTTTCCTCCTATTTTGTGTTAAATATTTCGGTTAGTTTCTGCGTTTTACGTAACTGCGATACATAATCTTACCGAAGGAGTTCGTAATTATTCTACCAAAGGTAAGACAAATAACCTAAGTATCTTACCTATACTTCCTTAGGTGCCGTACAATTAGGTAGGTAGGTAGGTATTATAAAAAAGTACAAAAACATACAACCCAATGAAAAATGGTTGCCCTTGACATTCTTGCATTCAGAAGGGATCTACATCCTCGAACTAAGTATACAGAAATCTGTCGAATAGTGTGCCGATATTCTGGCCAGGGGCTTCTTCTCTAAAGTAAGCAGACTCATCCTGAGGCTGAGCTGAGGTCATAGCATAGCTAGTCACGGATGGCAGCAGAGGGGTACATATTATGTACAACTAGACCAGCGTACTCTCAGTGGCTGAGTAGTGAGAGAGAGGTCCGGGTTCGAATCCCGGCGGAACGGAAAATTTCCGCTTCCAACATGGATGTATTGGCTTCGGCCCACTCATATTCGGCTTCGGCCACTTCGTCTTCGGCTTTGGCCAAAAATATCTAAGAAACCAACTCATCGCTGCATATGTTCTCTGAACATCGATGTAATACATGGGCTGAGAAAGTTATGTCTTCGCGCAAAATTTCGATTTTGAGATTTTGGGTTTCCCATGATCCTGGAGGTTCCCCGAGTCCAAAAAAGTGGTTTTAAAAAAATGTCCGTCCGACGTACGTACGTCAGTCTGTCGCGCAACTGGACGTCACACCGTTCGTCCGATTTTGCTCAAATTCGGTATGTAGGTACCTAATGTAAATATCTGGACCCATTTTTTGATAAATTTTGATAACTCAAAAATTGCGCCTGCTATGGTCAAAAAAAAGGCAAAAAATCGTGTTTTTTGACAGTTAAGAAGGGCTAGAGGCTACGTATATCAAGTTGGAACCTTGAAACAGTACGGCAAAAGCTAACGAATACCAACACTGCCACTGATCACCAGAGATATTCTACGGACTCTCGTAGGCGGGGAATATGGTATGGGATGTTGATGATTCATTGTTAAGAGTTATAGAGTGAAGTACCAAAGGTGTTAAGAGAACCAACTTTACTAATGCAGGAAAAAGCAATCTTTTCGGCCGTTAAATTTCAAATCGGCCTGTTCAAGTTAGATAGCTTGTCTCTGTATCCTTGATGAAATACGCGTTTTGAGAACGTATACCTTGGTATAGCAGCTTACAGGTGACACGTGTGAAAACTCTCAGTAGACCCTCTCGCAGTGTTCCCATACACTAACTCGCATTTACTCCTCGGTATTGGCGAGGGTCCTCGAGGCATGTAACCTGACACCTGAGGAAGCCTGTCTTTGGTGTGTTGTGTTCAATTTTTCTTCGTATTTGGCGCACCAAACTGGAGGATATTTCCAACACGGTGTGTTTGAAATATCCTTGTTTTTGGCGAGGCTTATCAGCGTTGAATCAGTGGAGTCAAGTATCACATTCGTCAGTGACTTGGCTAGATTAAACTTTCGCATTACAATTAATTCTTTGAAAGGAAATTTTATTTCCAGGTACTTATAGAGATACCCAGGGTCCAGGGGAAGGGGGGGGGGGGGGGGGGGGGTTACCATGCTTGACACCTATTTTTTTTTTGCTTCCCGTTGGAAGTGTCATGTTAATTTTTTGTTTATGGGGGGGGGGGGCTGAAAAACCTCTACCCTCCCCCGTGGATACGGTTATGGCTTACCTTGTAAAAATATGTTAAAATATGTAACTAGTAGGTACTTAAGTAAGTTACGAAGTGATGTATATACAAGGGTTTATGGGGGTTTTCACACCCTATACTTAGTTAATGCTTACAATAATATTCGAGGATTCACCGAACTATGTGATGCCCTAAAACAGGTACCTTGTCATCTGGATAGGTACCTACTTACATGGATAAATTTTCTTAATTAAAATCACAGGGATTACAGTGGTAGGGAGTGAAATGTATAAGTAGGCAAAGTATAGTACCTAGGAGGAAAGATAACGGCAAAAATTTAAAAGGAAGTGCCTCTCAGTGGTCGAGCGGCCAAGGGGTCCGCTTTGTGTCCTGAGAGGTCCGGGTTTGAATCCCGGCGGAACGGAAAAATTTTCCGCTTCCGACATGGATGGCTTCGGCCCACTACTAAACTGGCTTCGGCCCACTCTTATTCAGCTTCGGTCACTTCATCTTCGGCTTCGGCCACAAAACCTAACAAACCAACTCATCGGCGCATATGTTCTCTAAACGTCACGTGTTAAAAAAAAAAAAAAAAAAAAAAAATTTAAAGGAGGCAGTTTTGGCAAAATTTCTCCCTTAAAGCACCAGTTCCTGTTTTGATTGTTGAGTTGGGGTAGGTACCCAATCTTTTAGAAATTATAAGATTTCGAAAGAGCTACCTATATAAACAGGAAATTGATATCTCAAAAAGGGCCAATTTGGATTAAGAAGCATAATTAAGAATTCGCAGGCGAATACTATCCGAACCGTGAACAGGTGGTTACATTCAATCGTGCCTTCAGAAAGCGCGCCAATGACAATTTAAATACGGAAATTAAATACGGAAATTGGTCACAAAACAATAAAGGGTTCGACAATGGTCGCACTTGACTTTCTCGCAATTTTTATCGAAAATTTGATTTTTTTTTTTACGTGAATAATTGTCAGAATTTTAACTTTTTCTAAAAAGTATTTTTCCTCACACTGGACGACACTTTTAGGCATACCGAATTTCAAACATATCCGTCAAACAGTGAAGTGTCGTTCTACGCGCAAAGTATATGTTTTCTATTTTGCATGTCACCATCTTAATTTTTAAGTAAATGAAAATCTATTGAAAATGATCTTGAAGCATCTATCTGAGACCACTCTCACCAATTTTGAAGGAAATCTGTCGATTAGGGTTGTTGCAAATCCGTCTTAACCAATCAAAAACGTGATTTCCATTTTTGGAAAATTTTTCCTACGATAATGCCAATATTGGCCCAAATTGTTGGCCCATCTCAAAAAGAATAAAAATGATCCTGTAGCATCTATTTGGGAACACTATTGCGAAATTACAAGGATCTAACTTAATAACTGTTGTGCCAAATCCGTCTTGACCAATCAAAAACGAGATTCTAGTTTTTTTTCCTATTTTTGACTTTATTTTGCCTATATTGGCCGCAATTTTGAATTGATTGAATATTTCTTCGACAAACCTTTAAGTAATGTTATTAAGCACAAGTTTATGGATTTTGTTGAAATTCCGGCTAATACTGTTCATGGGGCCAAGATTTTCACGTATGGGCCAATTTTGGCCCATCTCCAAAACAATAAAGATGATCCTGCGGGCATATTACGGATCTCGTATCACGCGAAACACGCCTTTTTTCCACGCAGATATCACGAAAAATTGATTTTGAGATTACGGATCGGTTTTTGACGGAAGGCGACCGCCCTTTTATCACGAAAAACTACCGCCACCTCTGCTAGGTGGCGGTAGGAAGCGCTAACAAGGTTTTGGAGTGTGAAAAATGCTATTGTGTGTTTTATTTTTATATTTTGCATGCTAAAAAAAAGAATTTACAATTTCAAAACTTCAAATACACGCTCTTTGGTTTGTTTTGTTTACTTTCCAGTTATGGTTAAAATGAAATTAAAAAATGATATTTTAATGTTTTGTACTCAATAAATTAAATAATATTACATTTTAAACTGTTTTTGAAGTTAAAACTCTGAAGATTATGAGTTATTGAAGATTTGCGACGATTTTAAGTGAGCCAAACAAAAGACTGTCGGAAAACGCGGCGGTAGCTACCGCCGGCGGCTTAGTTATCACGAAAAGATCCATAATCGCAGTTTTGAGATGCCCGCGGTATCTAAATGGCGTGTTTTGCGTGAAAGCGCAGTTATCACGATTTTTAGTACACGATCCGTAATAGTGCTGCTGGAGCATCTATCTGGGAACACGACTGCAAAATTTGAAGGTTCTAACTTTATTACCGTACCGTGAAATGCGTCTTGAGTAGACAAAAACACGATTTTGAATTTTTTTTTACACTTTTTTGACAATAGTGGGCGCAATTTTTGAGCAATCAAAATTAAATAAAACATTTATCTCGGAACTGATTTTAGACATCTATATTCCAAATTTGAGCCAAATCGGTTGACTGGTGTGACCTGTAGCTGCGCTACAGACAAACGTACGGACGGACGTACGTACGTCGGACGGACATGACCTAAAAACCATTTTTTTGGTATCTAGGACCTCTGAAACGCCTTTTGCAATGAAAATCTCAAAATCGAAATTTCGCACGATAACATAACTTTCTCAGCCCATGTATTACATACGGGCGAGAAAGTAAAAAAGCGTAGTTGTTATAAATGACAATGTTCGACTATCATCAGAACATTGATAATAATAAAAATAACAAAGTAATTAAGGGAATGGAGCTCGGACTCAACTTCCTGAAATATCTTGAATACCTAGTAACGTCGTTATGAGATACCCCCGTTGTGCAAAGAATTTAGCTGTCACCCGTCTTATTTATGACTATGCAATACAGAAAAATTATTTTAAGAAGAAATGAATCAGGAGGTCATTCCCGAGCTCTGAGTACTTACCAAAGTAAAAGAGAAAAGAGACAGTGAAACAGAAAAATTCCACAATAAGAGCTCTCTAAAGAGACCCCATTTCGGAGCTAGCTAAATTTTAGAAACATTGCACAACACACCGACTTTTTTATAACACTCAATGATAGCCTAAAGTTCGCTTTAACTATGCTATCAGTAACAGCTCTTATGATCTAATCACCACGGATAGAGATTTTACTAAAGTCAGACTGTTTATTTCTTGCTGCTGCCTAGGATTCTCCCTCTACACCTCAAACTAGAAGGTCAATTGAAACTTTGATAACACTCAATGATAGCCTAAAGTTTGCTTTAACTATGCTATCAGTAACAGCTCTTATGATCTAATCACCACGGATAGAGATTTTACTAAAGTCAGACTGTTTATTTCTTGCTGCTGCCTAGGATTCTCCCTCTACACCCCAAACTAGAAGGTCAATTGAAACTTTGATAACACTCAATGATAGCCTAAAGTTTGCTTTAACTATGCTATCAGTAACAGCTCTTATGATCTAATCACCACGGATAGAGATTTTACTAAAGTCAGACTGTTTATTTCTTGCTGCTGCCTAGGATTCTCCCTCTACACCCCAAACTAGAAGGTCAATTGAAACTTTGATAACACTCAATGATAGCCTAAAGTTTGCTTTAACTATGGTATCAGTTACAGCTCTAATGATAGAATCACCACGAACAGAGATTTTATTAAAGTCAGACGGTTATTTTCTTGCTGCTGCCTATGAATCTCCCTCTATACCCCAAACTATAATGCCTATTGAATATCTAATTACACCTTGTAATAGCCTATTGTTTACTTTAGCAGTGCTATCAGTAAGAAATCTTACGGTTGAATCAATACGAGTCAAGAACATTATGTTATGTTATCGTGCGAAATTTCGATTTTGAGATTTTCATTGCAAAACGCGTTTCAGAGGTCCTAGATACCAAAAAAATGGTTTTTAGGTCATGTCCGTCCGACGTACGTACTTACGTACGTACGTACTTACGAAAGTACGTACGTCCGTCCGTCCGTCCGTTTGTCTGTAGCGCGGCTAGAGGTCACACCAGTCAACCGATTTGGCTCAAATTTGGAATATAGATGTCTAAAATCAGTTCCGAGATACATTTTTAATATAATTTTGATTACTCAAAAATTGCGCCCACTATTGTCAAAAAAGTGTCAAAAAAAATTCAAAATCGTGTTTTTATCTACTCAAGACGCATTTCACGGTACGGTAATAAAGTTAGAACCTTCAAATTTTGCAGTCATGTTCCGAGATAGATGGTCCAGGATCTTTTTTATTGTTTTGGGGATGGGCCAAAACTTTGGGCCAAAATTGGCCCATACGTGAAAATCTTGGCCCCATGAACAGTATTAGCCGGAATTTCACAAAAATCCATAAACTTGTGCTTAATAACATTACTTAAAGGTTTGTCGAAGAAATATTCAATCAATTCAAAATTGTGGCCAATATAGGCAAAATAAAGTCGAAAATAGGAAAAAAAGCTAGAATCTCGTTTTTGTCTACTCAAGACGCATTTCACGGTACGGTAATAAAGTTAGAACCTTCAAATTTTGCAGTCGTGTTCCCCGATAGGTACATGCTCCAGGACCATTTTTATTTTTTTTGAGATGGGCCAAAAATTCGGGACAATATTGGCATTATCGTAGGAAAAATTTTCCAAAAATGGAAATCACGTTTTTGATTGGTTAAGACGGATTTGCAACAACCCTAATCGACAGATTTCCTTCAAAATTGGTGAAAGTGGTCTCAGATAGATGCTTCAAGGGCATTTTCAATAGATTTTCATTTTCTTAAAAATTAAGACGGTGACATGCAAAATAGAAAACATATACTTTGCGCGTTCAACGACACTTCACTGTTTGACGGATATGTTTGAAATTCGGTATGCAGGTGCCTAAAAGTATCGTCCATTGTGAGGCAAAATACTTTTTATAAAAAGTTAAAATTCTGACAATTATTCACGTAAAAAAAAAATCAAATTTTCGATAAAAATTGCGAGAAAGTCAAGTGCGACCATTGTCGACCTTTATTTTTCTTGCTCCTACCCACGATTCGTCACGTACACCCCAAACTATAATGCCTATTGAAATTTTGATAACACCCAGTGATACCATTAAGTTCACTTTAACTATGCTAACAGTAACATATCTTATGGTCCAATAGGCACGGTTGTATAGGGGAGACCAAAGTCAGACGTTTCTTTTCTTGCTCGCGCCTCGGATATTCCCTCTCCACACCAAATTATAAGATCTACCGAAATTTTGATTACACTTAATAATAGCTTAAAATTTACTTTAGCAGTGTTATCAGTTACATATCTTATGGTCCAATAGCCATTGTTGTAGGGGAGATTAAAGTCAGACGTCTCATTTCTTGCTCGAGCCTTGGATATTCCCTTTCTACCCCAAACTATAAGGTCTACCGAAATTTTGATTAAACTTAATAAAAGCTTAAAGGTTACTTTAGCAGTGCTATCAGTTACATATCTTACGGTCCAATAGCCATTGTTGTAGGGGAGATTAAAGTCAGACGTCTCTTTTCTTGCTCGCGCCTCGGATTTTCCCTTCGAACCCCAAGCTATAAGGCCTATTGAAATTTTGATAACAATTTGTAATAGCTTGATCCTCACTTTTGCAGTGCTATCAGGTACATGTCTTAAGATCGAATTGCCACTGGTGCAGAATTTCCTTACTCCCTACTAGGTTTCTCAACAAAAAAAAATTGTTGCTACCTTAGTTTTGTCTTCTTAGATCCCACATTATTGTGCAAAGCTGTAGTTCTAAAGCAGTAAATGATAGCGAAATGTTTGTTTTATTAGCCCTAGAAGCGAAAGGGCCCCGGTTCAAATCGACACGGAAGAAGAATTTACTCAATCCAGACTATATTTTTCCCTAAAAAAATGGACTAACTTCGATTTGTTGCACTAGACCCCGCACTATTGAGCCGAGCTGAATTTCAAAAGCTGGTTATGATAGCTTCATGTATGGCCTAATAGCCCTAGGAGCCAAATAGCCCAGGATCAAATCGACGCTGTAGTAGAAATTCATAACTCCATATTTCTCCATAAAAGATTGTTCGCACCTTCGAGTCGTCTTCCTAGACCCCACACTATTGAGCCTAGCTTAATTAAATAAAGGGTCCGACAACAGTCGCACTTAACTTTCTCGCCCCATATGATTTTTTTTTTTCAGATTTTTTTGAAATTTTTTTGCGGGCGTAATTTTCACTCAATCCAAAATCGGTTGAAAATGACCCACGAGCATCTATCTGAGATCACTCACACCAAATCTCATGACTGTCATTCTATTACTTTAGTCCCAAATGCGTTCCGACCATTCAAAAACGTGGTTTCTCATTCTCAACTCATTTTCAACACTTTTTTGACCACAACGGCCGTAATTTTGATGATAAAAAAATTATGTTCGACAAATGTTTAAGTTACATGGTTCTTCACAAATTTAGCAAATTTCATGACAATCGGTCAATAAATGTGAATGGCGCCGAAACGATCGAACTTTGGTCCAGAACGGCCGTAATTTTCAACCAATCCAATTTTAGTTGCAAATGACCTCGAAGCATCTACTTGTCAACACACTTACCAATTATCAGTGTTATAGACTGAAAAGTGTACCGTCGGCGCTTGTCCGACTAACCAAAAACACGATTTTTGAATTATTTTGACGGTTTTTTGACAATAGCGGCCGCAATTTTTGACCAATCAAAAAATCCTTGAAAATATGTCTCGGCAGTAATTTTAGACAGGTCCATACCAAATTTCATCAAAATCGGATGAACGGTATAGGCGCTAGAGCACTGAACGGACTGACTGACGGACGGACTGACGGACTGACGGACGGACAGACTTTTTCCAGAAACCACTTTGTTGGACTCAGGGGACCCCCAGGATCATGGGAAACCCAAAATCTCAATTTCGAAATTTTGCACGAAAACAATACTTTCTCGCCATATATGGCTAGCGAGAAAGTAAAAACATTTAAACGCAAGGTACATACATGGATAACAAACAGATAGGTAGGTAGGTTAGTTAGATAATAGATTATAGGTAGGTAGATTAGTTTTTTCCTTGCTATAAGTCGAACACGACCCTGCGAGGTCCTCGACACACCATCACACTATTATGTTAAATTGGAATAAATACAAATCTTATCTTATCTTATCTTATCTTATATCTTATGGTCCAATAGCCATTGTTGTAGGGGAGATTAAAGTCAGACGTCTCATTTCTTGCTCGCGCCTTGGATATTCCCTTTCTACCCCAAACTATAAGGTCTACCGAAATTTTGCTAACACGTTATAATACCTTAAAGTTCACTTTAGTAGTGCTATCAGTTACATATCTTATTGTCCAATAGCCATTGTTGTAGGGGAGATTAAAGTCAGACGTCTCTTTTCTTGCTCACGCCTTGGATATTCCCTTTCTACCCCAAACTATAAGGTCTACCGAAATTTTGATAACTCGTTATAATAGCATAAAATTTACTTTAGCAGTGCTTTCAGTTACATATCTTATGGTCTAATAGCCATTAATGTAGGGGAGATTAAATTCAGACATCTCTTTTCTTGCTCGCGCCTTGGATATTCCCTTTCTACCCCAAACTGTAAGGTCTACCGAAATAATGCTAACACGTTATAATACCGTAAAGTTCACTTTAGCAGTGCTATCAGTTACATATCTTATGGTCCAATAGCCATTGTTGCAGGGGAGATTAAAGTCAGACGTCTCTTTTCTTGCTCGCGCCTTGGATATTCCCTTTCTACCCCAAACTATAAGGTCTACCGAAATAATGCTAACACGTTATAATACCGTAAAGTTCACTTTAGCAGTGCTATCAGTTACATATCTTATGGTCCAATAGCCATTGTTGTAGGGGAGATTAAAATCAGACGTCTCTTTTCTTGCTCGCGCCTTGGATATTCCCTTTCTACCCCAAACTATAAGGTCTACCGAAATTTTGATAATACGGTAAAATAGCTTAAACTTTACTTTAGCAGTGCTATCAGTTACATATGTTATGGTTTAATTGCCATTGTTGTAGGGGAGATTAAAGTCAGACGTCTCTTTTCTTGCTCGCGCCTTGGATATTCCCTTTCTACCCCAAACTATAAGGTCTACCGAAATTTTGATAACACGTTATAATAGCTTAAAGTTCACTTTAGCAGTGCTATCAGTTACATGTCTTATGGTCCAATAGCCATTGTTGTAGGGGAGATTATAGTCAGACGTCTCTTTTCTTGCTCGCGCCTTGGATATTCCCTTTCTACCCCAAACTATAGGGTCTACCGAAATTTTGATAACACGTTATAATAGCTTAAAGTTCACTTTAGCAGTGCTATCAGTTACATGTCTTATGGTCCAATAGCCATTGTTGTAGGGGAGATTATAGTCAGACGTCTCTTTTCTTGCTCGCGCCTTGGATATTCCCTTTCTACCCCAAACTATAAGGTCTACCGAAATTTTGATAACTCGTTATAATAGCATAAAATTTACTTTAGCAGTGCTATCAGTTACATATCTTATGGTCTAATAGCCATTGTTGTAGGGGAGATTAAATTCAGACATCTCTTTTCTTGCTCGCGCCTTGGATATTCCCTTTCTACCCCAAACTGTAAGATCTACCGAAATAATGCTAACACGTTATAATACCGTAAAGTTCACTTTAGCAGTGCTATCAGTTACATATCTTATGGTCCAATAGCCATTGTTGCAGGGGAGATTAAAGTCAGACGTCTCTTTTCTTGCTCGCGCCTTGGATATTCCCTTTCTACCCCAAACTATAAGGTCTACCGAAATTTTGATAATACGGTAAAATAGCTTAAACTTTACTTTAGCAGTGCTATCAGTTACATATGTTATGGTTTAATTGCCATTGTTGTAGGGGAGATTAACGTCAGACGTCTCTTTTCTTGCTCGCGCCTTGGATATCCCCTTTCTACCCCAAACTATAAGGTCTACCGAAATTATGTTAACACGTTATAATACCTTAAAGTTCCCTTTAGCAGTGCATACAGTAACATATCTTATGGTCTAATAGCCATTGTTGTAGGGGAGATTAAAGTCAGACGTCTTTTTTCTTGCTCGCGCCTTGGAGACTGTATCATACCTAACCAGTCGAACCACCCTCCTCAACACAAACACGCTGCTTTCCACTCTATGATTCACAGACTCACTCACGTACCCATGAACAACGAAAACTTCGAACATGAACTTCAAACCATCAAACAGATAGGCATCAACAACGGGTACAACTCTGAACTTATTGACAACATCCTGAAACACCACACCCGTAAACACACAATGTCACTAGCCTACCCGACTGAACCACCCCAAGAGAAGGACTATTGTAGGATACAGTACCTACCTAAACTGACTGACAAACTGACGAAACTTATATTAGAGACGACAGGAAAAACCCCAGCCCTCTACAATAAAAACAGCATAGGCCTCAGACTGATGAACTGTAAGACTAAAAAAGACAAAGACGCAGGGAATGGGGTGTACAAACTAAACTGCAGTACCTGTGATGCTTTCTATATAGGTCAAACCGGAAGGAATTTTAAACAAAGAATCAGAGAACATACCTACGGCATAGGAAAACCCTCAACTACCAGCCACTTTGCTCAACATCTCAATGCCAATAGTCACAATTTCGATCCATCCTCAGACTGGAAACCCCTTCATTGTTTAAACAAAGGCAAAAAACTTGATTTTTATGAAAATTTAGAAATTAGGAAAGCAGTAAATAAAAACCAAAATATTGTCAACGACATTTTGTTTGTCAACAGCTCCCCTCTTCTAGAATTAGCAAGTAGAGTGTAAATTTTAGTGGCTCCTCCCAGGACCACCCCCACCCCCAGTCCTTTAGTATATAAGTCCAGGTCAGTCCGTCTTAAGCAGCACAGATCAACTTACTTCGGGCCGGCTAACACCCAAGTAGGTTTATCGGTCTCTTTCCTTTCTTGTACCCCTCTGATGATGACCGTCTAGGTCGAAAGCGCTTAGGATTTATTTTTACTTTTTCGTGGGTTTTGACTAAGTTATTTTTTGACAGTTTTTCGGTGGTGGTTCCTAATACTAACTCTGGTTGAGGCGGTGCTGGGTCCACTAACGTTTAACTAAACATGGATTGGATATTCCCTTTCTACCCCAAACTATAAGGTCTACCGAAATTATGCTAAAACGTTATAATACCTTAAAGTTCACTTTAGCAGTGCAATCAGTTACATATCTTATGGTCCAATAGCCATTGTTGTAGGGGAGATTAAAGTCAGACGTCTCTTTTCTTGCTCGCGCCTTGGATATTCCCTTTCTACCC
Source organism: Mesopsocus fuscifrons (assembly GCA_950004255.1). Taxonomy (NCBI): domain Eukaryota; kingdom Metazoa; phylum Arthropoda; class Insecta; order Psocodea; family Mesopsocidae; genus Mesopsocus; species Mesopsocus fuscifrons. Next base: position 1,628,426 of record OX465378.1, read on the forward strand.
CAAACTATAACGTCTACCGAAATTTTGATAACACGGCAAAATAGCTTAAACTTTACTTTAACAGTGCTATCAGTTACATATCTTATGGTCCAATAGCCATTGTTGTAGGGGAGATTATAGTCAGACGTCTCTTTTCTTGCTCGCGCCTTGGATATTCCCTTTCTACCCCAAACTATAGGGTCTACCGAAATTTTGATAACACGTTATAATATCTTAAAGTTCACTTTAGCAGTGCAATCAGTTACATATCTTATGGTCTAATAGCCATTGTTGTAGGGGAGATTAAAGTCAGACATCTCTTTTCTTGCTCGCGCCTTGGATATTCCCTTTCTACCCCAAACTATAAGGTCTACCGAAATTTTGATAACACGTTATAATAGCATAAAATTTACTTTAGCAGCGCTATCAGTTACATATCTTATGGTCTAATAGCCATTGTTGTAGGGGAGATTAAAGTCAGACATCTCTTTTCTTGCTCGCGCCTTGGATATTCCCTTTCTACCCCAAACTGTGAGGTCTACCGAAATAATGCTAACACGTTATAATACCGTAAAGTTCACTTTAGCAGTGCTATCAGTTACATATCTTTTGGTCCAATAGCCATTGTTGCAGGGGAGATTAAAGTCAGACGTCTCTTTTCTTGCTCGCGCCTTGGATATTCCCTTTCTACCCCAAACTATATGGTCTACCGAAATTTTGATAATACGGTAAAATAGCTTAAACTTTACTTTAGCAGTGCTATCAGTAACATATGTTATGGTTTAATAGCCATTGTTGTAGGGGAGATTAAAGTCAGACGTCTCTTTTCTTGCTCGCGCCTTTGATATTCCCTTTCTACCCCAAACTATAAGGTCTACCGAAATTATGTTAACACGTTATAATACCTTAAACTTCCCTTTAGCAGTGCAATCAGTAACATATCTTATGGTCTAAAAGCTATTGTTGTAGGGGAGATTAAAGTCAGACGTCTCTTTTCTTGCTCGAGCCTTGGATATTCCGTTTCTACCCCAAACTATAAGGTCTACCGAAATTTTGATAACACGTTATAATAGCTTAAAGTTCACATTAGCAGTGCTATTAGTTACATATCTTATGGTCAAATAGCCATTGTTGTAGGGGAAATTAAAGTCAGACGTCTCTTTTCTTGCTCGCGCCTTGGATATTCCCTTTCTACCCCAAACTATAAGGTCTACCGAAATTTTGATAACACGTTATAATAGCATAAAATTTACTTTAGCAGTGCAATCAGTAACATATCTTATGGTCCAATAGCCATCGTTGTAGGGGAGATTAAAGTCAGACGTCTCTTTTCTTGCTCGCGCCTTGGATATTCCCTTTCTACCCCAAACTATAAGGTCTACCGAAATTTTGGTAACATCTAATAATAGATTAAAGTTGACTTTAGCAGTGCTATCAGTCACATATCATATGGTCCAATAGCCATTGTTGTACGGGAGATTAAAGTCAGACGTCTCTTTTCTTGCTCGTGCCTTGGATATTCCCTTTCTACCCCAAACTATAAGGTCTACCGAAATTTTGATAACACGGTAAAATAGCTAAAACTTTACTTTAGCAGTGCAATCAGTAACATATCTTATGGTACAATAGCCATCGTTGTAGGGGAGATTAAAGTCAGACGTCTCTTTTCTTGCTCGCGCCTTGGATATTCCCTTTCTACCCCAAAATATAAGGTCTACCGAAATTTTGGTATAACTTGTAATAATAGATTAAAGTTCACTTTAGCAGTGCTATCAGTCACATATCTTATGGTCCTATAGCCATTGTTGTAGGGGAGACTAAATTCAGACGTCTGATTTGTTGCTCGCGCCTCAGATTTTCCCTCTCCACTTCAAACTATAAGATCTACTGAAATGTTGATAACACGTAGTAATAGCTTATAGTTCACTTCACCCCCATCGGAAAATTAACATGGTGATGAAGCAAAACAAATATAGGCAAACCCCTCCCCCCATGACCACTTTCTGGATACGGGCCTCACTAGAGTACCTACCCATCATATTATAGGTAAATTCAACACTAGTTCTGGATAATTTGTACAGTTACGTTCAGTAAAGGGCGGTGGATGACGTTCTCTGCTTTGTAACGCAAGCTCATAGTCATTGGTTTTCTAAGCCTGCGCTAACGTTCTGAGCTCTGCCGTGACACCAACCCATACTCACCCTTCAATCCACCATATGCTACCTTTGGAGGCCTACTCCAACTGTCATTTTCTGGCACCGACTGCTGACTTTAAAGATACCTGACTAAAAAAACCGGTGGTGGAAGTAGTGTTGTTATTTTTCATTAGGTAGTGACACTTGCAGATTATTAGGTACTTATTTATTACCTATACTATTATTATTACTTATTAGTGCTATATTAGGTAAGTAATATTGAAAAGAATTAAACAATTACCTAGTCGTTAGTGATGCTTGAAGAGATAATACCAGCAATTTGTAGCTCAGAGGCTTTTTAACACCTATTAACTATGCGAGGAAGTAGCCGCGGCCTGTGTCACTGAAGACCGAGTGAACCTGATACGTTGACTCCTATTACCAATATGTACCTACATACCTACTGGGGGCGTCAGAATCTTACGCCCGGAATTTCATCGTAAGAAGACTGGTGACTCATCACCTGACCTCGAGTCCAAATCGTAAAATCACGCTAAGCACTGAAGAGTATATGTTCGGAACGGCTCGCAATTGGCGAGGCCAATTCCGAGGAAGAAATCGAGGTGTGTGTTAACATGGAGTATATCAGGGTAAGGGTATAAAGACTGCAGCCGCGGCCAACCTCCCTATCCTACCCTGTGTCATCACAGCTAGGTGCATACAGCATACACTAATAGAGTTCTGTTGTCAACTACTTGTGTCATGTTATTCCTTCCCAAATATAGGAAGTTAGAAAAGTCCCACTGTCCACAGCCACTTCATTAACCATGAAATAGGTACATGTACAAACACCTATATAGGTACTCCCAACAATACTCGTATATGTATATTGCCACCCATTTGGGGATTAAATATTCAAGATGAACAAAAAAAATATTTATTAAACAAAACTGAGAATTCATTCAACTATATCTCATGTATATGATATCTTATACTCCCAGCAATAATGAATACTTTCTTCTCTCCACAGCAGAACATGACTCAACAGTGAATTGACAACCCACTGCTATGGATCAATCCAGGAATCCACGTGATCGGCGTGAACAAGAGCCCCCACCCCCACCACCCCCACCACCACCTTCCCCTCAAGCAGAGGCATTCCGTGTAAGAAGCGCACACAGGAATCCAGGCAGTCCACATCCTGCTGATTACGTGATTACACAACAAAGTCCACCTCCTTCTGTAGTAAATTACGTGTATTCATCACCGGTTCGATGCGCTGCTGTTATAAATTACGTGTACTCACAAGGGGGTAGTGTTGTCAATTATGTGAACCCACCAACGATTCCTTCTCCAGCTATGGGTGCTGACGTGCAACTACCACGGAATCCACCTCCTGATGAGGGTGCTGACGTGCAATTATCAGGGAATCCACCTCCTGATGCGGGCGATAATGTGGAGCCACCAGAGAATCCACCTCCTGATGCGGGCGATAACGTGGAGCCACCAGAGAATCCACCTCCTGATGCGGGCGATAACGTGGAGCCACCAGAGAATCCACCTTCTGATGCGGGCGATAATGTGGAGCCAGGAGAGAATCCACCTCCTGATGCGGGTGATAACCTGGAGCCAGGAGAGAATCCACCTCCTGATGCGGGCGATAACCTGGAGTCACCAGAGAATCCACTTCATGATGCGGGCGATAACGTGAAGCCACCAGAGAATCCACCTCCTGATGCAGGCGATAATGTGGAGCCAGGAGAGAATCCACCGGTTAATGCGGGCAACAATGTAGACCCACCAGAGAATCTAGCTCCTGATGTGGGCAACAATGTAGACCCACCAGAGAATCTACCTCCTGATGCGGACGACAATGTCCAGCCAGCAGAGAATCCACCTCCTGTTGTGGTCAACAATGTGAACCTACGAGAGAATCTACTTCCTCCTCTAGACGTGGAGCCACCAGAGAACCCACCTCCTCTTCTGCGCGTGGAGCCACTGAATCCACCTCCACTTCTGCGCGTGGAGCCACTGAATCCACCTCCTCTTCGGCGCGTGGAGCCACTGAATCCACCTCCCCTTCTAGACGTGGAGCCACCAGAGAACCCACCTCCTCTTGTGCCCGATAACGTGGATGAGGTAGTCAATTTCGTGCATCCGGAACAGGTTCTCCGTCGTCCTATGCGTTTACAACCGATTAGACGTCCTGCTCTGCTTCCACTTCCACTTCTGTTTCCACTGATTCCACCTGACCCACGTCAACTTGTGCGACCCATTCATCGTCGTCCTATCCTTATTCCACTACGGATTCCACCTCCTCCCTTGATTCCACTACCGATTTACCGTCATCCTGTGCATCCACGACGAATTCTGCCACACCCTGCGCATTTTCGACAGAATCCACGCCGTATGGCCGAACAACATCCACCACAGAATCCACAACGTGTTGCTATATATAACATTCATCCACCGCCTGATCCTGTAAATAATGATGATCTACCACGTGATGTCATGAATAATCCGAATCCACCAGATGATCCACACCCTGTTTGGGGCAATCCACCAAATGATCCACCTCCTGCTGTAGGCGACCCACCAGATGAACCACTTCCTCCTGGAGGCGATCCACCAGATGATCCACCACCTGTTAGAGGCGATCCACCAGATGATCCACCACCTGCTGGAGGCGATCCTACGGATGATTCACCTCCTTCTGGGCGTGATCCACCACCTTCCGGCGGCGATCAACCAGATCATCCACCGCGTTCTGTGGGTGATCCGCCAGATCATCCACCACCTGGCGGCAATCCACCAGATCATCCACCACCTGGCGGCAATCCACCAGATGATGCGCCACCTTCTGACGGCGATCAATCAGATGATCCACCACCTTCTGGTAGCGATTCACCAGATGATCCACCGCCTTCTGGGGGCGGTCCGCCAGATGATCCACCACCTTCTGGCGCCAATCCACCAGATAATCCTCCGCCTTTTGGCGGCGATCCACCAGACGATCCTCCGCCTTCTGGCGGCGAACCACCAGATGATCCTCCGCCCTCTGGGGGCGAACGGCGAGATTATTCACCAACTTCTGGCGGTAAGCCATCAGATGAATCTCCGCCGCCTGGGGGCGATCCACGAGGTGACCCACTACTTTCTAGTGGTGGTTCACAAGATGATCCACCAGATGAACCACCTGTTGATGATCTGGAACCACCAGCGAGAGGTCAGTAATTATTAATATTTGATGTAGGTATAGGTACTACTCTAGTACTCTTTAAATATCCGCCATATTTATTATGTTGGATAAATTTCGTTTTCGTAAAACTTCAAACTAGATTAAAGTACACCTCCCTACCAATTTTTTTATTGAAATAGATCGAACTGTGCCTTTGGAGTGACGACCAACACTTTTTGGCCAAAACTGAGCCAAGTTATTGGCCTACCTCCGAATAGCTGCAAGTGACACAAAAGAATCTACATACTTAAAACACTTCTGCAAATTTTCAATGTTCTAACATAGCTTCCATGCAGTAAAAATAAGTTTTTACAGTTTTGGGCTCTTCATGCCCCCAGCTCCGAAAAAACCAATGGAAGACACTTGGCAATTTGTAGGTACTTTGTGCTGGCAGTGCTGGCACGTGATATGCTCATTGTGATTTACCAGGTTACCAGGTGTCTTCCTGTCCTAAACAATTTCATTTGCTTATACAGTGCAACCTCGATATAACAAATCGGAGGGAACAAGAAAATATTCGTAATATCAAGTAATTCGTTGAACTGAGGTTGTTATGTTGAGGTTAGATTGGTCTAAAATTCGTTATAAAGAGGTAAAAGAATAGTTATATAGGTGGTTAGGTGGTTCTTTGGTTATATAGTAGCTTAATCTCAATTTTGTTCATTGATTAGAAAAAAAGTCATTGATAGTTGTCTGTTTACCACCGGTATGAGTTATGACATCCAAAGCGCAATCTAATTTCGTGATGGATTTCACTACATCGTCACTCAAACCTCCCTTTTTGAGGTATGAATACTTTTTCTTGATAGTTGAAAATTCGTTATAAAGAGGTTGTACGCAAAGAATGTTCGCAATGTAAAGGTATATTTTATATTGACTCTTATGGACAATTCAAGGGGATTACGAAGAATTTGTTAAATCGAGGAAGTCGTTATATTGAGGTACGTTATATTAAGGTTGCACTGTAAAAGGAATTGTTGACATCTAATTCCAGCACCTTTGTCCAAATTTTTCCACTAAAGAACCACAATTTTATACAATGTAGACCTACATGCTTATTTACCTATTCTACTGAGTTGACGGCGACGCAGACGGTGTCTTTGAGGTCCAGGGACCATGGAACGAAAAACCATGAAGAGATATTTCAGAAGACGCCAACCACCGCGATACTAAGGCTGGATTTCACCAGATCTTAATGTATACTATAGGTCTCCTAACAAACAGATTTATCTTATCGAATCCTCAAGCATTGCGAGACCAGTTTTCATAAGCTAAGCATATATGATAAGATACGTTCGTTAAGAGAAGATATAGTACCTATTGTCCAGTTTAACAGTAGAAGAATGTTATAAATATTACAAGCTTATGTTTAGCTAACCTCAGGTGTAAAACCTTCCAAGAGAGTTTACCTAGAGGTAGGTTTGCCTCTTCCCATGCATAAGCGTTATTAACATTATTTGTTATACGTTCGTTGTTTATAATCTTAACTAATCGTTAAACTGGACTGAGAAAGAGGCCCTTAGTTAAGAGTCTCCAAAAGGTTTTTTTGGAATGTCCCTAAGTCCGAATCTCTAGTTATGTTTACATTTATTTGTTGGACAGATATACTGCTTCCACAACCCGAAGACAATTTTATTGCACCACCTATTCCTCTGCCTCTTGGAGATGAAGACTTCATGGTGATGGCAAGGGTTCTCATCCCTCCTGAAGATGATGGCCCACTTGTACCTGTTCCACAGCTAGAGCCGATGTCTGATGACGATGTCTTGGCAGCAGTACAGATATCGTCACCTACTTCAGAGGAGAACAGTGATGAAGAGCCTCTTGCGGGAGTTATCGTGGGTCCAGGACAGTCTACATCGCAGCCCGCAGACGTTGAAGGTCCCTCAGGCGTTGACGTCCAACCCGGACCGTCTACATCACGGCCCGCAAGCGCTGACGTGCAACCAGGACCGTCTACATCATGGTCTTCAGGCGGTAGAAGTCCCGCAGGCACTAAACGTCCCTCAGGTGGTGAAAGTCCCGCAGGTGGTAAGCGTCCCGCTGGCGGTGACTTGGAACCAGGACCCTCTCCATCACGCCCCGCTGGAGGTGTAAGTCCTGCGGGCACTAAACGTCCCTCAGGTGGTGAAAGTCCCGCAGGCGGTAAACGTCCTGCAGGCGCTAGCGTGGATCCAGGACCATCTCGTGCAGCTGAGAGTAGTGTGGATCCAGGACCATCTCGTGCAGCTGAGAGTAGTGTGGATCCAGGACCGTCTCGTGCAGCTGAGAGTAGTGTGGATCCAGGACCGTCTCGTGCAGCTGAGAGTAGTGTGGATCCAGGACCGTCTCGTGCAGGTGAGAGTAGTGTGGATCCAGGACCATCTCGTGCAGCTGAGAGTAGTGTGGAACCATATTCTTCCCAAACCGCAGGCATTATTGATCTCTCGCCAAAGCGAATGCTATGGGTCCGCAAAGAAGAGGTAAGTCTTTAGGGAAGTAATTCATGATGACTATGTGACATACGAACCACCACAGCCTCAATAGACATTTCATTTGATATTTTGAACATATCAGAGGTGAATGCTGATCAAGAAAAATTTGATAGAATCGAGATGGAACCGCGGTCTGACCCGGCTGCAGCTCTCGTGCAGAGTTTCTCAGCTATCGGGGTTGTAGCCACTGCATGTGTAAGGTTATAAAGTGTTGAGATGACTCAAGCACGTATCCAGCATTTTGGTTCGGGGGGGGGGGGGGGGGGGGGGGGGGAAGAATCAGACCGAGTAGGCCCCTCTGGAAAAAAAATGTCATCACGCCCCCCCCCCCCCCATACAGTTGCCTCATTTTAATTTTTTCTTGGGTTCAAGGTCAAGATTCAGGTCGCAACATTCAAAATTATTTTCTCGCCGAATTTTTAAACTTCGGAGGGGGCGAAACTTTACCAACATTCTCCGTGAGGGTAGCCGTAGGTACCATTATTTAGGGAATTTTGTAAAAATATACCACCCTAGCGCCACGTACCTACCTACTGACTTTAATGGAGAAAAATAGCTTTGGCAAAATTATAGAGGAATCTACTGGCCGAGCGAGCAAAGCGAGCGAGAGAAAAATTGAAGGTTGGTTGTTATCCACTGCTATAAAACCTCAGCTAAATGGAAAGGTTGGTTGAAATTGGATCGGAAATAAGTTTTCTCAATTTCTCAATTTGTTTATTTTATTGGAAAGCCAAGTGTTTTAACTTCGGCTTTTGGAAGGGACGAGGTTGATAAAACGTACCTATACAAAAATTATTTCATATTTGGTGTTGCTTGCAGGAAACCCGGTTGGTTCGAGAAGGTGTTGAGTACCTCCCACCAGAAGCAGTCACGGGCAATTCCACAAGTGACAACGGTGACGAAGCAAGTACGTATTCCATGTCTGCTTTGATTATGCATGTTTGAAGTCAGAAATCAGCCAGTAGACCATTTAAAAAATTTAAAAAAGTGCTGGTAGCACTACCATAAATACCGCACAACGGGGACCTACCACCTCAGCCTTGATAGTCACTTCATTTGAGATTCACAACCAAGCATCTTGAGCAGTATGCAGTAGAGGCTGTTAAGTCTCCAGTTAAGAAGGAATATACACCTGCTATTTGTTTACGTTTTTCCGACCATTTTTTGAGAACATTGTTGGATATTTATTCTGAGTATAAAATGTCTTTTGAACGCCCGAAATTAACTGATTTTACGATCGAGTGATTTTTGTAAGTAAAAAATGTAGGCAAAATTACTCAATAATAAAACCACAACATAGCCAGTTAAATAAAAAAGACATATCATACTTCAGAACATACAAATCTTCAATGGTTTCCTCAAAAAATGGTCGGAAAAACATAAACAAACACGCTGGTGCGGTCGCTCTTAACCTCTTAACCAATAATCCTATTTTGCGTAGGTGAAGTTGAAACAGTGCAGCGTCGGCGCAGGAGGAAGCGGATTTCACTGCAGGAGGCTCACAGACAGTCAGTCCGCATGCGACAACGCCGCTAGGATTCTAAGAAAGATGGATAAATGTTTCGTCCTGTCCCCCGGCAACCTCCCCGGGACCCCCCCCCCCCCCCCCCCCCCCCCTCTTCGCCTTTAATCTAAAGCCCACCTCAGTCTTGGATGAGAGTGACGTCAGTGATGTCCAGGGGTGGATAGACCACACAAATGTTAATTGCTAAAATCGTTGTGACCCCTTCTTCTAAACACCCTGTGTGTTTTTTTAATTTTTTTTAGAACAATGGGTGTCGCTACTGTTATCCAAGACTGAGGTGGACTATCGTCAATAATGTTGCACAGCACCTGGAAAATAAAAAATTGCAACCCCCGTGCGAATTTTCCATAATCAGGGTGAGACCCGTTGCTGCTGACTCTGAAGAAGTGTAACAAGTCTCACCCTAGCTCTGGAGAAGTTGTAGGGGGCACCCAGGGTTAGAATTTTTCATCATGTGACTGATCCAGGCGATGTATGTGTATGTATGTAATGTATGTGACTGTCTCCACCTAAGAACATGACATTGCAGCATTGATTAGCGCTGAAGTAACATCGTATCCAAACTGACTTGTCTTTGACTTCACTTCTTCACTCGTACCTGTAGAGTCATTCAGCAACTGTCAAGGACTTTACAACACCTGGATAATTTGAACAAGTTGACAAGTAAGAGGCTATTGTAGTTCTGCGACTAATTGTGAACACGCTGTTATGGCAGTTATGTTGCACATGTTGACAACTTGTCGCACAACTAAAATAGGTACCTCCTTCACTGTTAACTCGTACTTCTTACCCAAGTTGTGTTTCCCATGTTATACGCCCTTAAGGGTCGTCAGAAAGCAGAAGTTTTTAATTTTTTTTATGTAGGAAGATATTTATGTTTTGTACCCGGTGACCTTTTGCCAAAATTTGTGTAAAAAAATGTTGGTGTGGAAGTTTTTATTTGTTTGTTAATTGTTCACTAGAATAGGAAGGCATCTAGATTTGTTATTTTAAGTAGTAGTATTATATCGGACCCGAATTTTTACGTTTGAGCAAAAACCTTTTCTTGAAAGTGCAAAAATATTGTGAATTAACATTGTTTTATTTCAATAAAAATTAATTTGACGAGTAAAAAAATTTATTTTTTCAATTAAGTAAACTGGAGTCATAATACTGGTATAGGTAGGTCGGTATAGGTAGGTCGCTGTCATGCGAGGGGGGAGGGGGGGGGGGGGTTAAGCACACTTCCTGTCTAAGTTTTTACTTTCTCGCTAGCCATATATGGCGAAAAAGTATTGTTTTCGTGCAAAATTTCGAAATTGAGATTTTGGGTTTCCCATGATCCTGGGGGTCCCCTGAGTCCAAAAAAGTGGTTTCTGGAAAAAGTCTGTCCGTCCGTCAGTCAGTCAGTCCGTCCGTCCGTCCGTACACTTCACTAGAGCCTATACCGTTCATCCGATTTTGATGAAATTTGGTATGGAAAACAGGTTAGTGAAAGAATAATTTAGTAAAAGGCAGGTGTATCACTGGCCGAAACCGAAGAATAGTCGGTACAGAGGTAGGTACTGATACCGTAGCAGGGTAAGGAGGTAGGTACAGAGGTAGGTACTGATACCGTAGCAGGGTAAGGAGGTAGGTACTGATACCGTAGCAGGGTACAGAGGTAGGTACTGATACTGTAGCAGGGTAAGGAGGTAGGTAGTGATACCGTAGCACGGTATAGAGGTAGGTACTGATACTGTAGCAGGGTACAGAGGTAGGTACTGATACCGTAGCAGGGTACAGAGGTAGGTACTGATACCGTAGCAGGGTACAGAGTTAGGTACTGATACCGTAGCAGGGTACAGAGGTAGGTACTGATACCGTAGCAGGGTACAGAGGTAGGTACTGATACTGTAGCAGGGTACAGAGGCAGGTACTGATACCGTAGCAGGGTACAGAGGTAGGTACTGATACCGTAGCAGGGTACAGAGTTAGGTACTGATACCGTACCGGGGTACAGAGGTAGGTACTGATACTGTAGCAGGGTACAGAGGTAGGTACTGATACCGTAGCAGGGTTCAGAGGCAGGTACTGATACCGTAGCAGGGTACAGAGGTAGGTACTGATACTGTAGCAGGGTACAGAGGTAGGTACTGATACTGTAGCAGGGTACAGAGGTAGGTACTGATACCGTACCAGGGTACAGAGGTAGGTACTGATACTGTAGCAGGGTACAGAGGTAGGTACTGATACCGTAATAGGGTACAGAGGTAGGTACTGATACCGTAGCAGGGTTCAGAGGCAGGTACTGATACCGTAGCAGGGTACAGAGGTAGGTACTGATACTGTAGCAGGGTACAGAGGTAGGTACTGATACTGTAGCAGGGTACAGAGGTAGGTACTGATACCGTAGCAGGGTTCAGAGGCAGGTACTGATACCGTAGCAGGGTTCAGAGGCAGGTACTGATACCGTAGCAGGGTACAGAGGTAGGTACTGATACTGTAGCAGGGTACAGAGGTAGGTACTGATACCGTAGCAGGGTACAGAGGTAGGTACTGATACTGTAGCAGGGTACAGAGGTAGGTACTGATACCGTAGCAGGGTACAGAGGTAGGTACTGATACTGTAGCAGGGTACAGAGGTAGGTACTGATACTGTAGCAGGGTACAGAGGTAGGTACTGATACTGTAGCAGGGTACAGAGGCAGGTACTGATACTGTAGCAGGGTACAGAGGTAGGTACTGATACTGTAGCAGGGTACAGAGGTAGGTACTGATACTGTAGGTAGGTGAGTAGGTACAGAGGTAGGTAGGTACTAATACTGTAGTTAGGTAAGTAGGTACAGAGATAGGTACAGTTTTCCTAGTTACCTCTGTTGTGTTCAACATCTCAAGTAAAATATGTAGGTAGGTAGGTACTCCCTACTATTTAGTAAGTAGGTACCTACTTACCAATAGGTGGGTAGGTAGGTAAGTAGGAAAGCAAGTCTAGACAGGAGAAGGTACCTAGGTAGGTATGAAAATTGTACCCTACTCTTTTACCGACCATTCGAAAAGGTGAATTTAGTAAAATTATTGGTGGACCCTACCATCATCTGTAACCAGATTTAAGTATGCAGAGGTTAGCAACAGGCGCTACCATCGAAATACTGTTAAAGTAACTTAGTCAAATCCACGAAAGAAAAGAAGAAAATCTCTCCAGAATATATTTTCTTGTACTCTTTCCCTCTGATAATGACCGACGAAAGCGCTTAGAAGTGAAATTTGATTTCGCCTAAGTTACTTTAACAGGTTAGCAGCGCCCGTTACTGACATGTACGAACTCTGGTTACGGATGGTAGTGAGTTCCAATAACTGACTACTAACATGGATTCTTAGTAGCAAATATTGCGAGACAGTTTTATTTTCAACGCAGTGGCAAGGCACTGATGGAGGTAGAAATCATCACTATCATTCCTCTACAGCACTATGACTCTACGGGAAACAGAAATCTTACTTACTTAAATGAAATATTTATTTTGCAGTAGGAGGCCGCCAACCCCTCGCCCTGTGGAGAAGGTGGACCGCATGACCGCATGACCGCGCATGACCGCACCAAGATGCCTCCACCAACACAGCGGGAGTGAACTACGTTCCCAGCTGGAAAGTACCAAACAAATTTTTATAATTTATTAAATTATTTAAAATAGGTAGGGTAGGTATTTGACGATTAGGGTAGCTTTCACCAGTCCAACTTAACGATCAGATAAACTGTATAAATATTCCAAGCATAATGGAAATGGCAAACCATCTCATAGACATTGCGATAACGCTAAAAACATACTTGGAATTTTTATACAATTATTTATCTAATCGTTAAGTTGGACACGTGAAAGCCACCCTAAGTGATAAATCCCACCAAGAAACAACCCAACAACCCAAGAGGGATTATTTTTGTAAAATAATAGGTAAGGTGATATTAAGTGTTATAGTATTATATCAAATAAATTTGAAAAATTAATTGACGTGATAGGAATTTCGTTATAACTTAAGTTGTTTCTCAATTACAGTGATAATATTATACTTTCAATCACCGGCGTTTCCATATTTGTTAGGACCCTATTCCGTAACATGGGAGATCTGATCTTTAGTTAATGTTGACTAGGTACCGAGCAACCACTCAAATTTGTTGAGTCATTTTGAGTGGTGGTTGACAGAAAAAAAAATTCAAGCAGCTCTTATACCAAAACAAGAGAACATCTAAACAGATCAAACCTCTCATATGGAGGAATTTACAAGAATCTGCATGTTCATGTAACACGGTCTCACCTTGACGACTTCTTCAGAAAAATCCTTTTTGAGACGGCCGCGGTGCTTGATGCATGTCCTTGCGGAGCATGTTGGCCTCGAACCGGATAAGTAGCCATTTTCTAGGCGGTTTGTGACGCTGCCAGGAGCAGCAGAGAACGGCTCGTCGTCCAAAGGATTCATCTCTGCGCCTGTCCCACAAAATATTATTCGCTACTGTTTGGTTTTGAACTCTTCAGTAGGCTCGTCGGAAAGAAGAATAGTGTCGGTGGCTCTACACTAACACCAAGGTAATAATATGTGTAATGCTGACTACACACTTACCTACAGTCCCCCAGCTGACGCTCAATCAGTCAGCATATTCCTAAATACTGGGTAAGAATTACCCTTCTCGTGAGAAATATTCCATAATCTATAATCTGCAGGCGAAACCCATGAAATCTCCAATTTTACCTGTGAGCGGAGGTAGGCACTGCACCAGATCAGGATGCATGAGGTGATGGGTCACTCACCAGTATTGCAGGGAGGCAGGGGGTGCATGAGGTGACGGGTCACTCACCAGTATTGCAGGGAGGCAGGGGGTGCATGAGGTGACGGGTCACTCACCAGTATTGCAGGGAGGCAGGGGGTGCATGAGGGGACGGGTCACTCACCAGTGTTGCAGGGAGGCAGGGGGTGCATGAGGTGACGGGTCACTCACCAGTATTGCAGGGAGGCAGGGGGTGCATGAGGGGACGGGTCACTCACCAGTGTTGCAGGGAGGCAGGGGGTGCATGAGGGGACGGGTCACTCACCAGTGTTGCAGGGAGGCAGGGGGTGCATGAGGTGACGGGTCACTCACCAGTATTGCAGGGAGGCAGGGGGTGCATGAGGTGACGGGTCACTCACCAGTATTGCAGGGAGGCAGGGGGTGCATGAGGTGACGGGTCACTCACCAGTGCTGTCGTTGAAAAGAGGAATTGAGAAGATATTTTCAGTTATACTGGTAACTTCTTATAGGGACCAGATTAGCGCATTAGCAATGGACAGCTGAGCTATCGTAATGAGCAAGAGGAGCCCCAACTTGTCCACACATATGTTGGTGAATCTTACCGGCCCTACGCAGCCCTGATGGGTTTCTGGGCTTTACAGGCAGGGGAGAAACTGTCCCTTGCGTACAGAGCTCAGGAAAGGTGCCACCCTGTATCCCACTCTCGCAGGGCTTCAACACCACAGGGTTTATTTATAGGTAACTTCCTACTGGTGCTTTTGTGACCACAATTTCGAAATGTTGTAGATGAGAATAGTATAGGTGGTGACACCCTGAAGTCGCTTGCATGCACGGCAGAGAGTAGAGGAACTCACCATCGGAGAAGTAGTTGATTTATTTTCGTGAAGGAATAACCGAAATTCACAGCTTCATTTATCGGATACTATCAGTTTTTTCTTGGCAGCCAAGGGCAGGTTAGTACGTCATTTAAATAGGAAAACGTTCCACATTAACAGACAGGCTGAGCAGACACACTGCAACAAACGTTCCACATTAACAGACAGGATGAGCAGACACTGCAACAAACGTTCCACATTAACAGGCAGACTGAGCAGACACTGCAACAAACGTTCCACATTAACAGACAGGATGAGCAGACACTGCAACAAACGTTCCACATTAACAGACAAGCTGAGCAGACACACTGCAACAAACGTTCCACATTAACAGACAGGCTGAGCAGACACACTGCAACAAACGTTCCACATTAACAGACAGGCTGAGCAGACACACTGCAACAAACGTTCCACATTAACAGGCAGACTGAGCAGACACTGCAACAAACGTTCCACATTAACAGACAGGCTGAGCAGACACACTGCAACAAACGTTCCACATTAACAGGCAGACTGAGCAGACACTGCAACAAACGTTCCACATTAACAGACAGGCTGAGCAGACACACTGCAACAAACGTTCCACATTAACAGGCAGACTGAGCAGACACTGCAACAAACGTTCCACATTAACAGACAGGCTGAGCAGACACACTGCAACAAACGTTCCACATTAACAGACAGGCTGAGCAGACACACTGCAACAAACGTTCCACATTAACAGGCAGACTGAGCAGACACTGCAACAAACGTTCCACATTAACAGACAGGCTGAGCAGACACTGCAACAAACGTTCCACATTAACAGACAGGCTGAGCAGACACACTGCAACAAACGTTCCACATTAACAGACAGGATGAGCAGACACTGCAACAGACGTTTCACATTAACAAAACACTGTACACATAATGCTATTTGTTCACGTTTTTAAAGACAGCAAAAATGTAGCAGCAAAATGATTGTTCCCATATTTTCAGAAACATTGGGATATTTAAATGTTCTGAACTCATATAAGTAATAATGTCTATGTCTTTTTCAAGTCATAAATCAACTGGTCATGTCATGAATTTAGGATCGAGTAATTTTGGGCACATTTTTAATTGCCAAAGATCACTCGATCGCAAAGTCACAAGCTATAAGCAATAAGCAATAAGCAATAAGCAATAATTGGTACAGTGGGCCGGGGGAGGGGAGTGGCAGATCACTCAGCTGATCTGAAGGAAGAGAGCTCAAGATCTAGTCCCCATTTGTTGAGACTTGCCGGGCCCCAGGCTTGCCCAGCCCTTATTCAGACGAAATCATCCCCTTGCGTATAGAGGTTATGAAAGTTGGCACCCTGCATCCCATCCTTCTAGGGCTGTGTTGTACTTACCAGTAACTAGCTTACTGGCTCTTTTTCTGGCGCATAGACCACGAACAACAGTAATGAAGATGCGGCGATATGGGGACTTTGCAAACATTTCCCACTGCACCCCTGTCTCCTCCTCGAAGCCCGCTCTCATATATGCCAAAACTTCCGCATACTAAAACAAAAATTAACTCTAGAAATAGAGGGATAGCGGAACAAACATGCAGAAGCCACCAGACGATTTCAAGAATTACCTATTTATCGTGCTCAGCTGGCAGTAGGTACTTCCAAATAGATGGGGAACCAGAACACGACGGAGACGTACAGTTTTATGTGGGTTCCAAACAACCACAGCCTCGATGTAACATTTCAAAGACATACCGAGGTAGGTACGTACCTACTGCTCAACTCTAAAGACACTCAGTCTGTGAATTACCTGTTGAACGACACGGTCCGACTAAATGGTAGATATCTAGGTAGGTAGGTACCTACCTATACCTATCTACCTAATAATGGCACCAACAAAAGCCAAATTAAAGCGGAAATCACCAAACAAGCGTGAATTTTACTTTTTCTAAGGCTGGACACTTACTTAACCTTCAAACAGGCATCTTGAAGTCATCATTCGCTTACTTCACCTCTGTATGCCGTTTTTAAAATGAAAATAGGCAAATTTGGACACTTCCAACAAAGATTGTTTACAACGCCATTTTTACTTTCTCGCTAGCCATATATGGCGAGAAAGTATTGTTTTCGTGCAAAATTTCGAAATTGAGATTTTGGGTTTCCCATGATCCTGGGGGTCCCCTGAGTCCAAAAAAGTGGTTTCTGGAAAAAGTCTGTCCGTCCGTCAGTCCGTCAGTCCGTCAGTCCGTCAGTCCGTCAGTCCGTTCAGTGCTCTAGCGCCTATACCGTTCATCCGATTTTGATGAAATTTGGTATGGACCTGTCGAAAATTACTGCCGAGACACATTTTCAAGGATTTTTTGATTGGTCAAAAATTGCGGCCGCTATTGTCAAAAAACCGCCAAAATAATTCAAAAATCGTGTTTTTGGTTAGTCGGACAACCGCCGACGGTACACTTTTCAATCTATAACACTGAAAATTGGTAAGTGTGTTGACAAATAAATGCTTTGAGGTCATTTGCAACTAAAATTGAATTGGTTGAAAATTACGGCCGTTCTGGACCAAAGTTCGATCGTTTCGGCGCCATTCACATTTATTGACTGATTGTCATGAAATTTGGTACATTTGTGTAGAACCATGTAACTTAAACATTTGTCGAACAGAATTTTGTTATCTCCAAAATTACGGCCGTTGTAGTCAAAAAAGTGTCGAAAATGAGTTGAGAATGAGAAACCACGTTTTTGAATGGTCGGAACGCATTTGGGACTACAGTAATAGAATGACAGCCATGAAACTTGGTGGGAGTGATCTCAGATAGATGCTCTTGGGTCATTTTCAACCGATTTTGGATTGCTTAAAAATTACGCCCGCAAAAAAATCTCAAAGAAATCCAAAAAAAAAAAAAAAAAAAATCACATGGGGCGAGAAAGTTTAGTGCGACTGTTGTCGGACCCTTTATTATAACTTTTATCCGTCTTTCCGTTACCTAGCAACGGCAATGTTGGCTAACTGTCCCACCAGTTTCCCACCTTTTTTTGAATATTTGAAAATTAAAATATTTTTTGTCATTTTTAGACTAATTTAAATAATTTTATTCTGTTTTTATTATAAATTCATATATAAATTATTGTAATATAACTGAAATGTTTAATAATAGTTAAGAACAGGTTTAGAAAATAAATTATTTGTCATGATGTCTACTGTCTAGCCTGGCTGGCTGTCAGTGTAGTGTCAAAACGAGTGGATCAATGTGATGCATTCGACCAGTCGCGTATGACAATTAAAGCATAGCGAATGAGGAAGAAACGAAAAAATAGTGACTTAAACAGCCAGCTCAGGTCTTCATCGATTGTGTTGTTGCATATGATTTTGCTATGAGTTTTATTTTATATCTTATCGTATTTTCAGCATTACTGTTACTTCCGTTCGCCTGAGTACACACTGGAGGAGCTGGACGTGGTCAACGCTGACTTCACGGTAGACATCGTGGCTCTGTGCATCATCTTCGTTGTTCTCATTCCTGTTCCTCCGGTGGAAACTCCACGCCACGAGATGATCTACCTAATCTCTCTAGCTCTAATTCACTGTACTCCGTCTCAAAATGTAGGGTAAGTCCTTGGTAGTAGAGGGGTGTCTCGACGATACCGGTAGGACGTGTGCCACCATCTTGTCACAAATATCGATCGATAATCTTTTCACTTTTGTTGCTTCAAGATGGGTGGTGGAATGGTGGTGCATGTACCAATGTCAATCGAGATATCGTAGGGGAGACAGTCCCAGCAACCAGCATCCATTTCAAAAATACATCGTGCTCAGCTGGCAGCACTACCAAATACCAGCTCCCCAGCCGCAATGTTAGTACACGGTGGGGACCTACAGTGTTAGGTGGCTTCAGAACCAGCAAAACTCCTATAAGGCGGCGCTATGGAAGTCAAAAACCGAAGCGACGTCCAGGTATATTGAGAACTCCGATAATATAGTGAAGGCTAGTTGGAATATTATAAATAATGAAAAGAAACGCAAGCGGGAAACTAGGCCTGAAATTAAACTGGTAGGAGCAGCTACCCCACAGGAGGTATCCAATGAGTTCAACCACCTTTTCAGCTGTAAAGCATTGAAGATTAGAGAAATGACAAAGAAATTACTTGAAGAACCTGATTACCAAGGAAAGGAACCCAGTATTACCGAAAAAGTCATTGAAAATTCGTTCTTCTTATACCCCGTCAATGAAGAGGAGGTAAGAAAAATTGTAAAAAGTCTAAAAAACTCTAGCGCTCGGGGGCCAGATTTTACCTCAAGCAGAATGCTCAAGCAAGAAATCGACACACTGGTCGAGCCACTTACCTATCTTATTAATTTATCGTTTGAAACAGGCACATTCCCACAGGAACTAAAGCACACCAAAATAATCCCGATTTTCAAAAAAGGTGATCCCACTGACCCTAACATGTATAGGCCACTTGCTATCACCTCCGCAATCTCGAAAGTTTTTGAAAAGGCTTACTTGTCCCGACTGTTTAATTTCCTCACAAAAAATGACATTTTGTCACCCCGACAGTTTGGCTTTCAAAAAGGAAAAGGGACTTGTGATGCACTGGTAGAAACCATTGAACAAATTTTATCTAATTATGACAAAAGAATGACTACTGTCGGCTGTCTACTGGACTTAAGTGCCGCATTCGAATGTGTAGACCATGAGCTACTTCTCAGCAAACTCTGCAACTATGGAATTCGCGGAATTCCTCTAAATTGGATCAAAACCTTCTTGCTAAATAGAAAACAATTTGTATCAAATCAAGGAGCTATCACAAGGGACAGTAATTTTGACAGCATTGAAGGTGCTACTCTCCTTACTAACAAAGGTTATGCTTGGCCTAAGGGGATACTTCATGGATCCTACAACTCTGCTTCTGTGTTAATTAAAACAGGAGTACCACAGGGATCGGTACTAGGACCGGTACTATACTTACTTTACGTTAATGTGATACTTAATAACCCCACGACAGGTAAAATAACAATGTACGCGGATGACACCTCCACACTGCATGCAGCTCCCACGCTCTCACATGCCCTATCTGAAGCTCAGCTGTGCTTAACTGAACTAAGGCTTGGTTTTGCGCAGCACTCGCTATTACTAAATGCCACAAAAACGAATTTATTGGTTTATAATAATAAAAAGAATGAAACAGGGGCTATTGTAATCGGCAACACGACGATAACCCCTACAACCAGCGCTAAGTTCTTGGGAGTTTACTTTGAGGATAACATGACCTGGGATGCCAACCACAGATCAACAAAAACTAAGCTAATGACAAATGCATTTATACTAAGAAGGCTAGCCATAGAGTCTGTGAAAGACAAACGGTAGTTAATGCGTATCACGCCCTATTCGAGAGTCACATTAACTACAGCATTATACTCTGGGGTAAGACAGAGAAGTATCTGACTGAAGTTCTCATAGCTCAAAAGAAAATTATACGGAGTATCCTCAGGCTGCACAATCGTGAGAGCTGTCGAGAAGGCTTTCGCGAGCTGGAAATTCTAACTGCACCGTCCTTGTTTATATTAAAGTGCCTCCTGACAGTAAAAAAGACGAATGGTCTAGCCACTTGTGGACAGACGCACAACTATGGCACACGAGGCAGACATAATCTAGCCACAGTAAAACACCGAACAACTAAATACGAAAGTTGCCCCACTTACGCTGGCACCTGTCTGTCTAATTTACTGCACAAGACCATACAAAACCTCAGTTACAGCAGATTCAAGAAAATAATTAAGGCTGCACTAATTAACAACCCTCTATATACTGTTCAGGAGTTTACCGAGGTGGCTCGCGGCCTACGCTCCGTGGAGCCTTGTCGTAGGTAGTCTTAGGTAGTCGTACTTAGTTGTTTTTCACGGTAATATTATATTGTAAGATGTATTTGACGCTATTTTTAACTTAGGTAGGTTTACGTTTGTATACTTGCCTATGTTAAAATATAAAGAAGTTTATTATTATTATTAAACATTGCACTTCAGATGTTGAACATATCAGAGCGAATGTCAATTCGGTAGGATCCAACCGGAGTAACCTAACTCTCAGTGTTGCTCTAAAGTTCTATGAAGCTTGCCTGTCACTAGCTTCTTTTCACGTAAAATAACGGTCTAATTCTTCGTTTTTATTTCAGGAAATGCGAAACAATGGAACGCCTTCTCCAAACGCCAAAGCAACTTCGAAAAACCTCGAATGTCAGATGAAACGAGAAAGTAAAGAAATTCTCTCTAGGTCTCAGCTGGCATGCAACTCTACTACTTGCTGGCTCAAAACATTTTATTTAATTTAAAAAATTAAGTAAATACTGCCATAAGGCCTGCAGCTCTATTACGGATCTTGGTCGTTATCTCGGCCGTTAAGATCCTAATGCTAAAACATGGGTAAAACTTCGTCGTTGTCAAAGTCGTTAACTTAGCGTTAATAGATCCGTAACAGCCGTGATGCTAAACCTAAATACCCACCGGTAACCTCGTAGGTGGGCACATTTGGGTTTTAAAATTCATTGCGATGGTGGACCTTTAAAAGTTCGCCTCTCAGCCCCTACAACGAGGTTTTATGGTAGGTACACCAGACCCGCACGGGTACAAATCACTATTGATACTCAATGGAGGTAATTGTAATTGCACCACCACCGTTCAATAGTATTCGTTCTCCAGTGAAAGCGAAACATAATGTCTTATTCGCAGTCTTTTGTTTCGCGTTTGAATAGCACAATATGTTTAGCTTTTGAAGCAGCCACTGCCATTGGGATCGCGCAATTACCAGCCTCATTCAGTACCGTACAACCCATCTAGTGTGCAGTGTATGAGCATCAGCATTTGATTTAGTTTCCGACCTTATTAAGGTGTCACTCAACTTGGCCTAAGTTCACTTAATCCCCCGACATCAACTACTACTATTAAGCCTCAAGTTAGAGAATCTAATAACATTTTAATTAGTACACAGAACGTAAGTAGGTACCTATCTACGGAAGTTTCACTGACATCCTTACGATCGACTTTGAGTTAATTGTTTGCTGACAAATAGTCATGTTCTTCAGAACATAAATTGACCTCATAAAATGAAAGAAAAAACAATAACAAAATGATTTTCTACACAGAACTAACCGTCTGATATGCAGCCTCATAGGAAAGCTTCGTCTTCGACTCCCAAGTGACGAATCTACCATTAACAAAGTTGAAACTTAAACTTAAGTAATAAGAGCTCCTTCCAGAATTTCCGTGACCATCTTTCGTCGAAAGTACGGCATATTGTCTTGACTGAACAACAGCGGTGCGTTTCGGGCTAAATGTTCGGCGTACGTACACGCAAACACTCCACAGTCGCTACCGTTCATCTGTTGTGGAATTTTTTCAACGTTAATTTTTTTCCAGCCCGTCGTGTCGAAGGTCTGTTTCTTTTTGTCCATACTTTCTTGCTCAAGGTACGACAGAAGGGAGTTGAGGCAGTGGTCGTTGTCGGCACCCATACTGTCGTAATAACGGACTTCCTTCGATCGAAAATCTATGACGGACATGCACCAATGCATTTCCATGTGGATTGGTACCAAGACCATATCATAGGTGAATAGGTCGACCTGAAACGAAAAAAGTAGCAATTTATTTTCTTGTATTTAACGGCGTCTACGAAGTCATGTTTGTTTTTGTATACAACAGAATTTCGATTTTCCAAAAATTACAGCCGTTATAAATTAAAGAAGAAACAAGTGGTTTGCGCGTAAGCCGAAACTTCACCGTTCAATGGATATGCTTGAAATTCAGTAGCACATGTCTAAAATTATTGCCTACTTATATTGTTCAAAATATATTTGTGATCAAATCACATTGTGGCCAAAAAAAAAATCAATTATATAAAAATCAAATTTTTCATTTTTCAGTAGCGCAAAAATGCGAGAAAGTCAAGTCCGACCATTGCCGGAACCTTTAATTTTTTTTTGTTGTAAAATTTCTATTGACATGTTTCTGTCTCTCTTACCTTTTTCGTCCATCGCGTGACTGTGGAGAACTTTTTTTTTGTTATATTCCCATAGAAGAATGTGCTGAAGGCATAAACTCTCGGCAGTGACTTGCCCTGCCCACGAGCCATTATCAGTTCCATGTAGAAGTTTATTATCTGCGAAAAAAACAGTAGTGATCAGTTCTGGTGGGTGAGTCGGGACTGAGACAGCGCCATGACAGGTGACATAATAGTCAGGGGTGAGTCGGGACTTTGTGAGATAGCGGACAAAGAGACATAACACAATGGGTTAGTCACGCGTTGGCGTCTGCTATGTCGCCTGCCCTTTTGGAAGGCGACAAGGCTGACATAGAAGGTGACATAATTTAAACTCCTCTTCTGTATACTTTTATTATAAAAATTGGAAGTTTATAATAAAATGCATTGATTGTGTGTTCGGTTTCTGTTTAAATTTACGGAAAGTATCTTTATTTATATAATGAAATTTTCATCTTGTGAACTTCGTGGAATCTGTGGTTTTGTTTACAACAAAAAAAGGCATAGAATACTACTTAAATTTTCCAGAAAACGATTTAGTCTATATTTCAATATAATAATTCTAGAAATTGACGGTATTTGTCTGTATTTAATTGGTTTAATTGGTGAGTAATCTTGAACGAAGCGGCCAAGATGGCGCTGTCCGCGGGTAACCGGACTCACCCCAATGACATGACATCCATGACATACGGTCATTTCTATGTCTCTTTGTCAGTGGCGCGGTCCCGACTCACCCCCCTGAGAACATACCTACCTTCAGGTTATTCCATTATATCAATGCCGAACATACATTCGCTATTTGTTTACGTTTTTTCTGCACAGTTTTCAAGGAAACTATCCGATATTTAAACATTCTGAAATGTAAAGTGTCTTTATAACGTGATAAATGAACAGGCTGTGTGATGTTTTTACGATTGGTTAATTTTGGACTAAACAAAATCGTAAAATATTCCGTACATAAAATCAGCACACAGCCTCTTCATTTCGGCCGTTGAAAAGACAAATTATATTTCAGAACATATCCAATAGTGTCCTCATAAAACGTGCAGAAAAAAACCTATACAAATATACGACTGCGTAGACGCCCTTAAGGCTGAATATATATTCGCTATTTTTTACGGTCGGACTTCAAACTTTGTGAGAAGACTATTGGGCATTTATATATTCTTAAATATAATATGTCTTTTGAACGTCATTACTCATGAGTAGGGTTCGGAATTATATTCCCTTAAAACCCTTAGAATATTCTCTTTCAAGCCCTTAAATATTCTCAATATATTCCCTAAAATTGCCTTAAATATTCCCTAAAATATTCTCCTAAAAATCGGAATTTGTTAGTTTCTTAGTAAAAAACGCAGCAATTGCAATACCTAAATAATTCTGCCATCAGTGGTTAAAGACGAATCTCCAATAATCCACTGTCGTAGGAGTGCAGAGCGGCTCGACTTTTCTTTAGGCATTATTTAAAAAACGCAAAAATAAACTTAATCAACAAGCTACCACTTCAAGAGTCAGAGTCAGAATGCGAATGCGCCTTGTTGACAAGGGGTGGTTGAGGCGAGTTCTATTTTTAAACGTAACTGGACCTACCTGGTACGGCCAGCGTGCCTACCTACCCCAGTCGGAGTTCATTGGCCGCACTTAAACCTTACATCCATGCCATGTCAGAGTGACAATGGCCTAATCTCATGTTAATTTCGCTACACTGACCTCTGACATTGCTTTTCACTTATCAATTTTTGTTTTTCTTGCACTCAGTTTGTTCAAAAACACCTAAATATTCCCAAAAACTACAAAAAGTCTTAAATATGCAAAAATATTCCCTTTCCCTCGAAATATATATTTATATTCCCTATAAAACTTGGTGGGTGGGGTCCATAGTTGCTGAAACACCTAAATACTAAAATTTGAAGTATTCGAAGCTAAGGAAAAAAATATGCATTATATATATATCTTTTCCGAACCCTACTCATGAGGCTATGTTGTGATTTCACGATCGGTTAATTTTGGACATTTTTTTTTAACTTTATTGTTATACATATAGGCAGGCAGGTAAGTAGAGCTGTAGGTACGAATACACAAACACACACTGAAACCTACCTATACCTAGATAAAATAGCGTCATACACATAGGTACACATAAGTACACACACACAAATTTAAAATTAGAGCCTACCTCAGCGGCCACTCTGCGGATAAAAATTCATCGACCGCATAAAATGTGTTATTGATTAAAAATGAGTATACAGAGGATTTAAAAACTTTGAAGGGGAGAGAACGAACAGTCCTGGGGACCCTGTTGAGAAGGGTAGCTGCAACAACCAGGGGAGCGCCATCATACTTTTTGGTTCTTCTAAAGCGGGTAATAAGGTTTGCTGCACCCCTGGTTGCATAGCCGTGTTTACCCGAGTTCAGGAGGTCCTCCCTCTCCTCACAAATTTTGCCATATTTTAATATTTCATAGATATAAATTTCCGATACAGTGAGGAGTTGAAGTGTTTGGAACCCTTCTCTACAGCTACCATGAACTGGAAGGCCTAAAATGGAACGCACTACTCTTTTTTGAAGTTACAAAATATTACACATAAGGCTTGCATTGCAACAACCCCAGATTTCAATGCCGTAGCTTAAGTGGCTATAGAAAAGTGAATGGTACACAAGGAGCGCCAGGTTTGTAGCTTCAATTTTCGCCAGGCGTCTCACAATGAAATAGCTGCTGCTAAGCTTCTTCAGCAGTGCTTCCACATGAGCCTTCCAGTTCAGGCAGTCATCAACAATCACACCAAGGAACTTAGTGGCAGAAACAGTTGTAATGTCTTTATCAGCAACTAGAAAACATACGCTGTCTTGAGATTTCATCCCAAAAGTGAGAATATTTGTTTTTGTATCATTCAAGAGCAGACCATGTAGAGCAAACGAGTGACTAAAATCACAACATAGCCTCATAAGTAATGACCAGGGGGCGGATTTTGCATATTTGCATGTTTTTTATTTTAGCTTTAATCACATGCAGACTTCGTATTTACACGTTTCAAAGCCTGTAGAGCCCAAAAATACCAAAATCTTTAGTGCATATTTTGCATGTTTCGGGATTTTTTTCAATTAGTGCATGTTTTAGGTTTTAACCGCATGTTTATGCATATCTGACTGACTCAAGTTAATTTCCTATAATCGGAGAAATATTTATGTCCACAAAATAGACACTTCTGTTAATTGCGTAAACCCCGAGCATGTTGGTCGAAATTTACAAGATAAGGATTCTATTTTGGGATTACTGGGTACAGGTATTTGTCTTGTTTCCTGACTGGCCATCTCCGAGGTCATCGACTCGGGTCGAACGGGGTGGCAAGGTACAATTAATATGGATATTAGCACTATTCTTAACTTATGGAGAAACCAGTATATGATTTTGTATATTGTTAAGTAGGGGTGGTAGGGTAGGGGATCCTACGGTTTTGCCTTAGCTCCCTTAGGTACTCATTCCGCCTTCACCAGCCGTGGTCAACGCGCACATTTAAGTGCATTAATTATTTTTTTGTGCCTCTCAGTGGCCGAGTGGCCTAGGGGTCTGTTAAGTGTCCTGAGAGGTCGGGGTTCGAATCCCGGCTGAACGAAAAAAATTTCCGCTTCCGACATGGATGTATTGGCTTCGGCCCACTCATATTCGGCTTCGGCCAAAAACATCTAACAAACCAACTCATCGGCGCATATGTTCTCTCAACGTCGCGCGTAAAAAAAAAAAAAAAAAAAAAAAAATCGTCAACTCTTTCTGATTCATTCATTGTGATGCCAAGCCCTTTTCCATAAGCGGGTACTTTAGTCATAGGAGGGCCTCTTTCAAGCGGTCAAGGCATCCAATTAAAAAAAAAAAAAAAAAAAAACTTTGTCTACCTACCTATATAGGGGAGATTGCATTTTTAACTGCATGTTTAACTGCATATATCGAGTATCTTTTACTGCATGTTGCATGCACATTTCGTCGATTTTTAGTGCATGTCGATCCGCCCCCTGGTAATGACAATGACGTTAAAAAGAAATATTATAATTCAGAATATTTAAATATCCAATAGTTTTCTCACAAAGTTTGAAGTCGGAACGTAAGAAAAAAGCAAATGTATGCCTTCCTTAAGGGATTTTAAAATTGGGTGGAAAAAAATTCAAGAAAAAGTGCTTTGTTTGGTTGCAAGCCAACAGTTTCCTGACAAAATAAACAAAACAATAGTCAACAAACCACTGTGTCGACAAGCTTAAAGCAGGGACGAACAGTTGAGAGCTAACCTCGTCATTGAGCCTGTGAAGTCCTTTAAGTGTGCCGATATCTTTTCGAGTGATGGACATCTTAAACTTATTGGTGAGGACTTCATCGGAAGGGGAACGCTTGAGGGCCTGCCGCACCCTCTCCTCCTGCTGTTCATTCAGCGATGGTAGGACGTACTCAGGAACTTCAATCTGCCAAGAACAAGTCAAACAAAATTAAAAAATACTATCATACAGTTGTGGTGGGAACCTCAATAGGATCATCATCATATTATGTTTAGCTTATCGAAGTGTCTAGGAGCTTCCAATGGCTGAGGAAACACCTCATATATTGAGGAGCATTAGCAGGCTGTAGTGAGAGATATATTGTAATACGTCTCTTTTAGGCGTCTACGCCCTTAATGTCAGAAACTAGTTGACTAAATAGTGCGTTTTACGATGATGAAGTGATTTTTGACAAAAAATTCCTCATTTCCGGAGTTATACATAGGTACTATATCTCAGGGCAAATAAATATCTAGGTTTTCTAAGCATTACAGTCTTGACGATGTGTATTTGTTTCCACTATTGTGAAAGTCGCTTACCTTCACTACGGGAGGTTCTCGGTGCTCTTCAAGGCGATCAGTGATACTAAAAACAAATCAAATAGTAATAGGTAAATCAGGTGTAGGTACTTGTAGCAAACTTAGGATTGGATCCAGTATCTGCATTATGGATCTTGGTCATTATCTCGGACTTACTTTAAGCTCCTAATGCTAAAACATAGGTAAAACTGCACCTGCAACCTACATAAATAATACATCATAATAACTTACATTTCTTTGACGTGATGATCAGGATTGCTCTTGAGGGAGTTGACAGGCTTCAGAGCGGGCCGCGAAGAAGTAACTTTGCTCTCTCCTTTGCTCGCAATGTTAATCTTATGGGAGGCAAAAAATGCATCGTCAGGTATAGCGTCCTCTTAAAAAAATTGCTAATTATTTCTTATGTTTTTATTTCAATAAGGAGGTTAGTTTCTGTGATAATAGAGAAAAAGTGGTTTTTTTTTTGTTCAGATGAAGAAAAAGAAACATCACCACTCCCACTTGATCATAATTTAAAAGTAAAGCTGCCTATCTCTTCATACTATTATCTAAGTGACTTTACCTTACCTTTTTTTTCTTTAGTCTCTCCATCGATTGTGAAAAGCGCGTAGGTGGCGGCTTGAACGGTCCACAAATCTTGTCAGAGACGGTTTTCTTCGCTAATTTGCCAGCTAAAAAGAAAGTTGAAATGAAACACTCTGCCTCTAAATTTTTCTATTTATAATAATAATAATAATAATAAACGTGTATTGTATTCGTTTACATTTTCCTTCAGTATTAACCCATAGCATATATACAATACTGTTTTTCCAGCAATATCCTGTTGGATATATATTTGGATTATTTAACAAACATTAAGGAATTGGGAACAGAAACAGGAACTAGTGACTAAGTTGCGATTTAGTAGACAATTGATTTTTTTCTACAGCAAGTTTTTGACGTGAAAATATTCACTTTCAATTTCAGAATAAAAAATATTGACACAATGCCGTTGGTCCACTATCGAGTGTAAATATACATACACTCATACATACATTTTCTTTTGGATTGGTTCTAAAATAGGTACAACGTCTTTTAACGTTAAAAACTAGTTATCTTCGTCTGATTCCGCTCCAAACTCATCTTGAACTAAGATAACATCATGTGGAATTTAAGAATATTCTAAAAAAATAAAAATAATGAAAATTCAAGCGACTTACCGCGGGGCGTCTCCACGGCGCGCCTCTTCGGCCGCTGACATTGCTTCTGAAATACAATGTCTTTTTTAATGTCAGAAACTAGTTTCTTCAGAAATGGTAACCAAAAAACACTGCAGCAGTGGTATTGTCTCCGGACGAAAAGGAGACCAAAATGGCGGATGGCAGCGGAGGGGTGGGTACCCCCTCTACGTGGCACCAGTACCTACGAGGCAGAGCTGCGACCCACACTATTGGCTATGTCACACGAAATACAGGCAAAATCTATTTATAGCCATTACTGCTTCCTATCAAGTAAAAATGAACAACTACGTTGCATGAACGCACCCTGCAGAGAATAAAACAACTGTGCCTGTATTTCGTGTGATATAGCCTAGTGTGGCTCGCAGTTCAGCCTGAGAGGTACTGGTGAGACGTAGAGGGGGCACCCACCCCTCCGCTGCCATATCTCCCATTTTGGTCTCCTTTTCGTCCGGCGACAATAACAGGCATATTTCTCACGGGGTAGAGGGTAAGTATCTCACTATTCCACGTTGTGGCTAGGCTGACAGGGAACCTAAGCTTTATTAAATTATTCCATTTTCCTTTTTATTCTAACAGACACGTAGGATCAGTCTGGTTACTCTAGTTCAGGTTTCTGTTTCATTTGGTGTTATCTTTATTTGAATTTGATCAGATAGTCATTACCTACAATACCTACAACAAACACGTCAGTAAACAGAAGTTACCTCATTTTCCTTCTCCTTCTCCTTATTCTCCTTCTCCATGTCCATGGATGTCCAGGTGCTGTATTTCAGTAGCCCTGAAACAGTGAAACATAATAATATGTTGCATTTACGGCGCCTATTGTTTAGCCGGAGCTCCACCACTGGTGCACTAATCTAAGAAGCTGTTTCCTCGCGATACCTCCCCGGCGCTGGGCATACCCAGACCCAGCCTTTACCGGCCGGAAGATAACTCAACTGTCAGGCGTGATTGTTAACCAAATCACTCTCTCTATGTATGTACAGAGGTCACGAGAGGAGGGACCCTGCACCCCACTATAGGCTATAGAAAACATGGAGCGTAAACTCGTAAATTGACGAAATAACTCGTTGGGCTTGCGATGTGAAAGAATCGCGAACGCACGCATCCATTCTAGGCAGGCAATCAGGCAATTTTTACCATGCAAGCATTGGCAAAACAAAACAGGGTGAACGCGGTCGTAAAATTAGTACTTACGTAGGTAGGCACCTACACTTAACCTTATCATACGAGTCAACCTCAAATCCCAATGAAGGAAATTATAGAACGAATGAACAGAACAACGTGTTTCGTAAAGAGGATAAATCGCAGAATTCACTGATTTTTTAAAGTCCAAAAAAAAATTTGGGAAAAAAATATTTCTTACCGACGACGCGACGGCCGTTGTTTTGGTTTTGCGTTTTGGGAGTCCGTAACATTCTCCTGCCACGATTATTTTTGGCGGCAATTTTAAAAACTCACGCTGAACTTCTGTATGATTTCCTTGGTTTGAATCTGATGATTTCCTTCGTTTCAATCTGATTTGTTTTGCCACCAAGGACCTTTTAGGTATTTAAGTAAGTATATAGGTACCTACCTAAGATTATGCTGTAGGCAATAAGGGAGACAAGTTGTCGACGATTTAAATGAATAATTGATAGATATTACTTATATTTACATATTAGTGTTTATTTACTTAAAATTACCAATAAATTATTGATAATTACAATCGGGTAGGTACTTAGGTACTTAAAACAACGTAAAACCTATAACTGAGGAGAAATCTACAACTACCAATTTTGGAGTAGGTTCTGCGGGTCAGCGGGTAACCGGACTCACCCCAGTGACATGACATGACATGACATGACATGACATGACATACGGTCATTTCTATGTCTCTTTGTCACTGGCCCGTTCCCGACGGGGGACGTTAAAAGCAGGTTGTTTACATTTCGTAATGACGTTCTGCTGCCACGCGTTTCACAGACTATTTGACGTGGGACTAGAATATCACATTGACGTCACTTTTTAGCGGCAATTTTTCCCGCGTTTTTGGTCGTACTTTGGAGTTTTTGACTTGTTGAAGTTTGGACATCTTTGGTCTCGAATTTGAAGCTATAACCCGGATTGAAACGTGTTAAAATTGATGGATGGTCGCATATTATTTGCATTTTTGCTTCCACGTAATAAGGAGGGTACTTCCCCAGAAAGTGGTAGGTATTGTACCTATATCAAAGATTTAGATATTTCTAAACTTCATCCTTAGCTGTAAGAAATTTCGTTTTCCAGAAGTGCATTGTCTTGAAATAACTTTTCAGAACGTAGGTACGTACTACTCAGAGATAATTTTACTTTCTCACTAGCCATATATGGCGAGAAAGTATTGTTTTTTTTTACAAGAGGGTACTTACTTATGTACCTATAGGTACCTACTGCTACAGAGGTAATGCCAAATAGCCTTGAAACAACTAGTGCTATTATCTCACGCCGAGTTCTGTCCTTTTTCTTCCTTGGATAGGTGGGAAAAAAAGGTAAAAAACATCTGGCTCACCAGGTGAAAACAAAGATAATAATATGTCGACGTTTGTGTTACAAATGTAGGTAGGTAGGTACCTACCTGAGTCTTCTATTTTACTGATTGTAAAGTGCGAGGAGGATCACCTACACCCTAGACAGACACCCACAGGTTTCTAAGAGGAAATTTCAACCGTGTAGGCGCAGAGAGGTAGGTAAACCACTGGAGGATTTAAGGATTCGAAAATGCTCTCATTCTATGAAGCCCAGCAACTACAACAGACCACTTCAAGGTCTGTTCATCGTGGTCAGCTGGCAGCATTACCTACTTCCAGCTGCCCACCCATCGTATTGGTACATAATGTAGACCTACAGTTTTAGATGGGTTCCGAACCATTCGGCTGTTTTGACGCTCAGGTAACGGAGTGGAAGATGAATACGGCCCTGCCCCTGGTGTGCCCCCCCCCCCCCCGTTTTGCTCCCACGAGTCTGCCGACATTTTTACGCATGGGGGAACGTTTTGTAAACTGTTTCTCTTTCCCCTTTGTTTCTCCATTTTGCCAAATTAAATGTTTTGTTTCACTACGACTCCAGCAACTTTCTCGAAACGGATGCACAGAGACCAGGTCACCAGCGTTCACAGATGTTTTGGCGCTTTTGGGACGCCGAGTGAAATGAAGAAATTCAAGGGTTACTGAGTAGGGCTCGATACTTAGTTCCGTCTTACCGGTCAAGACGCTGTACGTGTTCGCTTGTGCCTTTCACGGAAGGACATCCTCAGCAACTTCATGCAGAGAAAGTGACACATACCTTGAAAGGAAAACTTCGGGCAGCCAGGTGCGGATGCTGAAATGTTTCCCCTACTTAGTGTTATCTCTTGCTACTGGGTAGGTACGAACACCACTACATTGGCTTGGCTATTGGTTGAATATATATTGGTTTACATGGATAATTATATATGTTTATGAGACGGTCAGTTATAAGACAAGCCCTATATGTATACAATATAGATTATAAACAATTAAAAGAGGCTGCACACAGATAGATATATTTCAGCCTGAACTTCTTACTTGTTGGATGTATCCTTATTTTATAATTTCGCTGAAAATTTTAGATCGTACTTATATATTTATCCAGGTAGCAGGTACAGATATGAATGTAATAAAACCACCCAAAAAACGTAAAAGAACAAATACGAAGTATAAATAAAATGTTTACTCAGAAACGAACCTCCGAAGCGATTCAAATATAGGTATGAAATTGTAATATTAAAATAGGCAGTCATCAATGGAAAAGAAATAAGACGGCTTCGGTTAGACATTACAAAAGACCCCTCTTTTAACTACTCTTTCAACTAAAATTTCTACAATGCGAAAAATTCGCCACATCAAAAACTGCGAGTTACGTGTTCTACTTAGGTAGGTATCTACAAGAAGTACAGGTAGCATCAAAGTATTAAGGTATATACCAATGTTTATCAAATGGGCCATTTACATGGGTAATGTAGGGAGGCCATGGAGAAATTTAGGAAAAAAATAAGTAGAAATAAAATGTTGGCGGCAATATTACAATATTACGATAGTCCAATTATTTGTTTTGGTGCCAATGATTTGTTTATTAATAGCCATTTTTTCAATATCATTTATTTTATTGGCAATGAAAATAATTACAGTTGCCACCCTCAATAACGACACTCTACTCTTTCTACTCTTTATAAAGAACAAATTTACCTAAATGGTCGTTATTGAGGAAGACTATACTGAATTTGAAAGTTCCTTGAAAGTGAAGCGAACAGAAGTGATTGCAAATAAAATTTGGGTGATGCTCCTTTCAGGGGGTCACACATTTTTTTTTTTGGCGGGAAATAAATACATAGAGCTTAAAAAATCTAGACATAAATGTGACATCAACACGCTTTCCAACATCTATGAATAATGTATCTGGGCCACTATTAGACACTCATTTTATTGGATTAAATATATTACGATATCAACCAAAATGCTGACGTGTAGGTGTATCATATTTTGAAATCAACACACATGTTTCTCAAAAACCTGCTACCCCGACATGAATCTATTACCTACGACTACTTAGGTACGTCTAGTTATGTACGACAACCAGTAGCGAATGGGCACAACGTCTAATTTGACGCTATAACTATCAGTAAAGGTGATACAAAAATTTAAAACAAAAAAATATGAGAATGTAACTGGGCTAATAGTTGAAGTGGGAAAATTGTCAGTGCTTCGGCAGAAAACGCAATAACATATTCCAGAAGAGGGGTAGTAACACTTTATACGGGTAGAGCAAACATTTCCATATGTTTTGAACTAAGGAGGTGTTTCCGAGACATCAGTTTGGCGTAGACATTCCGGCAATGCTTGCATTTACTGCCAACAACTCCTGCAGAAATGCGGCATCTTTCAAGATGGTGATCACACGTTGCAGAACACCTTCGAAGTCCTCGAGTGTCATCCCAAAATGCTTGCTGCAGTGTTTTAGAGCCGAAGTCATTTCCCGACCCGGGTCCAAGCCTTCATATGGATCGATATGCAGGCGCTGTTTACCGTTGATGCTGTCCTGGTAAACGATGGTTATTTTGGCACCTTCTTCCAATTTTAAATAGAAACCTGGAGCAAGAAAAACGACGTCATTATAATATTTGCAAAATTATGTCATCAATAAGATATCCAATGGTAAGGGTCTGGAGGCAAACGACAAAATAATGGTTTTTGATGACGTTTTATAAGATGACGACTGGCTATACATTTCTGTTGCTCGGCAACTCTACCCTATGCAACAACGAAGGGTTAAATCTAAAAACTTTTCAGGTTATAGTCGTACTATTTAACTTTATCCCATGGAACTGAATTTAAAATATTAATTAAAAGTCTTAAATAAACTTTAAAGTCAAGAAGGCCCTATGGATTTTTACATCAGAGCTTGTAAATACTCCTGAGTTTAGCTCAGAAGTTGAAAAGTTCCTTGATCAAACCTTCGTAAAGCCACAGGGTGGGGAGTCATTAAGCCCCTTACTCCTTACCAGCTTATATAACTATTTCACAAAATTTTAATTTTCATAACCCCCTCTCCGTTACTTCCACCCTCTTCCTACTAAACTACCGAACTTCACAACACATTCACTTCACGTTTTCCATTTGTTTACATTTTTTTTCGACCATTTTTTGAGGTCACTATTGGATATTAGGATAATGTTCCGAAATGTAATATGTCAGAAATTAATTGACAATATTACGTGGTGATGACTTTGCCATCAAGTGATTGTTAATAATTGTCAATACAATATTTGTACAAAATGACTCGATCGAATCGCAACATAGCCAGTTAATTTCTGACGTTAAGAAGACACGAAGACATTTCGGAACATTTAAATATCCAAAAATGGCCTGAAAAAAGTGTCGGGAAAAATGTAAACAAATGGCAAATGTGCATTAAGTTTTGAGGGTTCAAAAAACCAGATTACCAGCAGGCACATTTCCCTTGGTGTCTCTAACTAACCACGACCGAAAGTTGTACACCAGGTTACGCCTCTCAGTAACATTAATCGGCGTTAGATAAGGCTTGGCTATGTACACCGCGCTGTCGCTGATCTTTTCCACATCGTCTCGGTTTACACGCTCTGTCCAAGCTACGTAATCAGGATTTTCAGTCAGACTATAGCTGTACTCTTTGCGCAGTCCTGGCTCTTCACACTGCACGAACGGCCCTGTAAACAAAACAAAATTCAGCAGCTGGGAGGAAGTAGGTATATTATTGATAGGGAGAGCCCATTCTATCTTTTATCTCTGACTTGTTCAAGTCAAAAGTCTCCGTCAAGCTCCAAAGGCTCGACGGAGCTCCCACGTTGGAATTTAACTTTTTCGACGCAGGTGCGTGCTGGTGGGGGGATGGTGAATACTGATCGCAAACTTTGTTTCACTTAATAAAACTACCTAGAAGCCTACCAACTGTCAAGGGGCTCTAGGGTTATTTCTCGTTAGCCAAAATGGAAAATATTATCCACCTTCGAAGCTTACTGTACACAGAGCGAAAAATGCAGAGATTTACCCAACGGCCACCCATCAAACATGGCTCAGGTTGTTTCAATTTGGTCTGGATGTGTTTACTAATTTACCTGTGTGGGGATATGCGGCGTCATTCATGACCGTGACAACCCTGGCAACATGGTAGCCTGGGTCGAGCAGCAACACTCCCGGACGCTCGGCGATGACCATACGCAAAGCAACCAGCACATGCTCCTTCTCGCACGTTCTGAGGCACGGATCTCCCCCTATGTACCCCTGAATATGAACAATCGCCTGAAACATAAAGTTGAAAATGTACCTCTCAGTGGCCGAGTGGTCAAGGGGTCCGCTTTGTGTTCTGTGAGGTCCGGGTTCAAATCCCGGCGGCGTAAGGGAAAAGTTTCCGCTTACGATATGGACTGGACTGATCACCATGGAAACAAACATTTGATACCCATGTTCCACTTCTCCGAGTTAACTACGCCAGAGAACGCAGCTAGAGACAATTTTTGGAAATTCCTGTTACTTTAAAACGGAATTGAAATATCAGGCTGGAATTTATACATACATATTACAAAAAAAAACTAACAAGTAACACTCATCAGTAATTTAGCACTATTATTCAGAGAAATAGCATGCCGTACGGCATGTATACGAATATCTCTTAGCAATGTCATTGGTAACTAGGTGTGTCACCGGTGCCTATAATATGAAACGGTGGCGGTGGAGGCTGTTGTTACCCTGTTGAAGGAAGGAAGCATATTCATTAAGTACCCACATTTATGTAGATACTTTATTTACCATAGATATAGTTTACCTAACAATTAAATCACTTTGATAAGAGTCCTGGAATTCACTCCCAGAGTATTTTTTTTAGAGTAGGAATGTTGAATGAGGTGTTGGTATTTGGAGCATGAACAAGGGACTACAACCGGCCTCGAACCGGATAAGTAGCCATTTTGTAGGCGGTTTGTGACGCTGCCAGGAGCAGTAGAGAACGGCTCGTCGTCCAAAGGGTTCACCTCTGCGCCTATCCCACAAAATATTATTCGCTACTGTTTGGTTTTGAACTCTTCAGTAGGCTCGTCGGAAAGAAGAATAGTGTCGGTGGCTCTACACTAACACCAAGGTAATAATATGTGTAATGCTGACTACAAACTTACCTACAGTCCCCCAGCTGACGCTCAATCAGTCAGCATATTCCTAAATACTGGGTAAGAATTACCCTTCTCGTGAGAAATATTCCATAATCTATAATCTGCAGGCGAAACCCATGAAATCTCCAATTTTACCTGTGAGCGGAGGTAGGCACTGCACCAGATCAGGATGCATGAGGTGATGGGTCACTCACCAGTATTGCAGGGAGGCAGGGGGTGCATGAGGTGACGGGTCACTCACCAGTGTTGCAGGGAGGCAGGGGGTGCATGAGGTGACGGGTCACTCACCAGTATTGCAGGGAGGCAGGGGGTGCATGAGGTGACGGGTCACTCACCAGTGTTGCAGGGAGGCAGGGGGTGCATGAGGTGACGGGTCACTCACCAGTGTTGCAGGGAGGCAGGGGGTGCATGAGGTGACGGGTCACTCACCAGTATTGCAGGGAGGCAGGGGGTGCATGAGGTGACGGGTCACTCACCAGTATTGCAGGGAGGCAGGGGGTGCATGAGGTGACGGGTCACTCACCAGTATTGCAGGGAGGCAGGGGGTGCATGAGGTGACTGGTCACTCACCAGTGTTGCAGGGAGGCAGGGGGTGCATAAGGTGACGGGTCACTCACCAGTGTTGCAGGGAGGCAGGGGGTGCATGAGGTGACGGGTCACTCACCAGTGTTGTCGTTGAAAAGAGAAATTGAGAAGATATTTTCAGTTATACTGGTAACTTCCTATAGGGACCAGATTAGCGCATTAGCAATGGACAGCTGAGGTATCGTAATGAGCATGAGGAGCCCCGACTTGTCCACACATATGTTGGTGAATCTTACCGGCCCTACGCAGCCCTGATGGGTATCTAGCCTTCACAGGCAGAGGAGTTGTGGTTGTCGGGCATGGTTGTGACCAAATGACTCCCTTAATTGTGTACAGAGCTCAGGAAAGGTGCTACCCTGTATCCCACTCTCGCAGGGCTTCAACACCATAGGGTTTATTTATAGGTAAATTCCTACTGGTGCTTTTGTGACCACAATTTCGAAATGTTGTAGATAAGAATAGTATAGGTAGTGACACCCTGAAGTCGCTTGCATGCACGGCAGAGAGTAGAGGAACTCACCATCGGAGAAGTAGTTGATTTATTTTCGTGAAGGAATAACCGAAATTCACAGCTTCATTTATCGGATACTATCAGTTTTTTCTTGGCAGCCAAGGGCAGGTTAGTACGTCATTTAAATAGGAAAACGTTCCACATTAACAGACAGGCTGAGCAGACACACTGCAACAAACGTTCCACAGTAACAGACAGGATGAGCAGACACTGCAACAAACGTTCCACATTAACAGGCAGACTGAGCAGACACTGCAACAAACGTTCCACATTAACAGACAGACTGAGCAGACACTGCAATAGACGTTCCACATTAACAAAACACTGTACACATAATGCTATTTGTTCACGTTTTTAAAGACAGCAAAAATGTAGCAGCAAAATGATTGTTCCCATATTTTCAGAAACATTGGGATATTTAAATGTTCTGAACTCATATAAGTATTAATGTCTATGTCTTTTTCAAGTCATAAATCAACTGGTCATGTCATGAATTTAGGATCGAGTAATTTTGGGCACATTTTTAATTGCCAAAGATCACTCGATCGCAAAGTCACAATAGCTATAAGCAATAAGCAATAATTGGTACAGTGGGCCGGGGGAGGGGAGTGGCAGATCACTCAGCTCATCTGAAGGAAGAGAGCTCAAGATCTAGTCCCCATTTGTCGAGACTTGCCGGGCCCCAGGCTTGCCCAGCCCTTATTCAGACGAAATCATCCCCTTGCGTATAGAGGTTATGAAAGTTGGCACCCTGCATCCCATCCTTCTAGGGCTGTGTTGTACTTACCAGTAACTAGCTTACTGGCTCTTTTTCAGGCGCATAGACCACGAACAACAGTAATGAAGAAGCGGCGATACGGGGACTTTGCAAACATTTCCCACTGCAACCCCTGTCTCCTCCTCGAAGCCCGCTCTCATATATGCCAAAACTTCCGCATACTAAAACAAAAATTCACTCTAGAAATAGAGGGATAGCGGAACAAACATGCAGAAGCCACCAGACGATTTCAAGAGTTACCTATTTATCGTGCTCAGCTGGCAGTAGGTACTTCCAAATAGATGGGGAACCAGAACACGACGGAGACGGAGACCTACAGTTTTATGTGGGTTCCAAACAACCACAGCCTCGATGTAACATTTCAAAGACATACCGAGGTAGGTAGGTACGAACCTACTGCTCAACTCTAAAGACACTCAGTCTGTGAATTACCTGTTGAACGACACGGTCCGACTAAATGGTAGGTACCTACCTATACCTATCTACCTATAATAATGGCACATGGCACCAACAAAAGCCAAATTAAATCGGAAATCACCAAACAAGCGTGAATTTTACTTTTTCTAAGGCTGGACACTTACTTAACCTTCAAACAGGCATCTTGAAGTCATCATTCGCTTACTTCACCTCTTTATGCCGTTTTTAAAATGAAAATAGGCAAATTTGGACACTTCCAACAAAGATTGTTTACAACGCCATTTTTATAACTTTTATCCGTCTTTCCGTTACCTAGCAACGGCAATGTTGGCTAACTGTCCCACCAGTTTCCCACCTTTTTTTGAATATTTGAAAATTAAAATATTTTTTGTCATTTTTAGACTAATTTAAATAATTTTATTCTGTTTTTATTATAAATTTATATATAAATTATTGTACTATAACTGAAATGTTTAATAATAGTTAAGAACAGGTTTAGAAAATAAATTATTTGTCATGATGTCTGCTGTCTAGCCTGGCTGGCTTCAGTGGCTTCGATCGAACCAAAATGGCAGCTAGGATCGTTTGCGCTATTTTCGAGCTTTTAAAGTTTCTGTGAGAAAATATAATATATAGGTACCTGTAATCAATAGTGTACTTTAATTAGCGTATCTTACTCATTATTCTGACAATGAATAACTCGTTTGATTCGTCGTCTGTACCGTTAACTGGTAATCCCTCTGGGCTTGCCTTTACTGACTGTCCAATCGCTCAAACACCCTTGCAAAGAATCCAGTTCCAGTCAGAGTTTGGTCGTGAAAATGTCGAAAACCTCGGGAGTGTGCAGTGCGTAACAGAACCTAATGTCTGTATTGATGATGGTAAGCCTGAAACTAGCGGTATGTTAATTATTTAGGCACGTAAAGGGTGCAAAAGGTTTGTAGGTTGCCCGGGGGTTGGTACCGATCGATGAAGCTGCGCCGTGTGAACGGGCTTGAGTATGACGCTATGCCGCTTTTAAGAACAATTCCGTAATCGATTTGTGAGTACCTTGTTGGTTCTGGCAAACTCATATTAGAACCAATAGAAATAGAATATTGACAAGTAATTACATATTATTTCCCATACACATTATTCTTCATGAATGTACGAGATAACGGTCCCGTATGAAACATTACCATGATTCATATTTGAATGACATAACACTCAACCCTGGTAATACCTAATATGTAGTGTGGACACTGATGTATGGAGCGAGAGGACTCCTCACCCAGCCAGCTCGTCATTTTTACTTTCTCGCTAGCCATATATGGCGAGAAAGTATTGTTTTCGTGCAAAATTTCGAAATTGAGATTTTGGGTTTCCCATGATCCTGGGGGTCCCCTGAGTCCAAAAAAGTGGTTTCTGGAAAAAGTCTGTCCGTCCGTCAGTCCGTCAGTCAGTCCGTCCGTCAGTCAGTCCGTGCAGTGCTCTAGCGCCTATACCGTTCATCCGATTTTGATGAAATTTGGTATGGACCTGTCTAAAATCACTGCCGAGGGGCATTTTCAAGGATTTTTTGATTGGTCAAAAATTGCGGCCGCTATTGTCAAAAAACCGCCAAAATAATTCAAAAATCGTGTTTTTGGTTACTTAGACAAGCGCCGACGGTACACTTTTCAATCTATAACACTGAAAATTGGTATGTGTGTCGACAAATAGATGCTTCGAGGTCATTTTCAACTAAAATTGAATTGGTTGAAAATTACGGCCGTTCTGGACCAAAGTTCGATCGTTTCGGCGCCATTCACATTTATTGACCGATTGTCATGAAATTTGGTAAATTTGTGTAGAACCATATAACTTAAACATCTGTCGAA
Source organism: Mesopsocus fuscifrons (assembly GCA_950004255.1). NCBI lineage: Eukaryota > Metazoa > Arthropoda > Insecta > Psocodea > Mesopsocidae > Mesopsocus > Mesopsocus fuscifrons. Next base: position 1,669,284 of record OX465378.1, read on the forward strand.
CAGAATTTTGTTATCTTCAAAATTACGGCCGTTTTTGTCAAAAAAGTGTCGAAAATGAGTTGAGAATGAGAAACCACGTTTTTGAATGGTTAGAACGCATTTGGGACTACAGTAATAGAATGACAGCCATGAAACTTGGTAGGAGTGATCTCAGATAGATGCTCTTGGGTCATTTTCAACCGATTTTGGATTGCTTAAAAATTACGCCCGCAAAAAAATCTCCAAAAAATAAAAAAATAAAAAAAAATCACATGGGGCGAGAAAGTTAAGTGCGACTGTTGTCGGACCCTTTATTTCCGTGTGAATCTGGCAGTGTAAATTTTATTTTGTTCCAGGGTTTCGAGATAACCAGAACACGGATGACGACATACAGATCATTTATTCCAGTATACCATCGCCATCAACTCCTCATATCAGTGATTGCCATCGTCTGGACCTTAGTGACAAGGTAAAGGCTCCGTCAGCATCTGGCTCAGCCTCAGCCGCAGCATCTGGCTCAGCATCAGCCGCAGCATCTGGCTCAGCATCAGCCGCAGCATCTGGCTCAGCATCAGCCGCAGCATCTGGCTCAGCATCAGCCTCAACCTCAGCATCTGCATCAGCTCTATGCACACAAAATGGTAAGCGTTAAGATGTACTATACGTTTTTTCAACCATTTTTTGAGGGCACTGTTAGATATTTAAATGCTTTGAAATACAGATTTTTTTAACGTCCGAAATTAACTGGCTAAGCTGTGATTTTACGATTGAGTAGTTTTGGACACAGTTTTTACTATCAAAAATAAATTGATCGTAAAATCACCATTACCTTGTCAATTTCTGACTTTAAAAAATGGTATTATATTATTATATATCTAACGTAAGTACTCTCCGAGAACAGTATTCGCAGTAATGTTTCATTAAGAAACGTCAATAAACAGCATTGACTCTAAGCCATAAGAGTTCAATCACACGTGGCACCAGGATTATTCCTTTTTTTTTTCAGGAAAGGGTTGCATATCTAAATGTTCTGAGCTGTAATATGCATTTTTAACGACAGAAAGTAGTTCACTTCGTTATGATTTTACAATCCAGTCATTTCTAAAAAATCTTTTATTGATAAAATAGTTACTTCGCCAACTTGTTACTGACGTTAAACAGACAGATTGTGTTTCAGAAGAAATAAACATCCGTTTCCTCAGAAAATTGGTGGGAAAAAAATATATACCTACAGTGTACGGTCGCGCTTAACTAGTAGCAATTATTACTTGTTTCTGGTGTAGCTGAAAATGGAAGTAAACGAAAAAATGAGCCAGGAGAGACGAGAGCTTTCTACCTCCTGGACGATCTGCCCGACTCAGACGAGGATGGCAATGGCGGTGGCGGTGGCGACTATGAGGATGAGTCTAGCGACTTTGATGAACCCCTAGAGAGAGGTGAGAATATAGCAAGAGAGAGGTGAGAATATAGCAAGAGAGAGGTGAGAATATAGCAAGAGAGAGGTGAGAATATAGCAAGAGAGAGGTGAGAATATAGCAAGAGAGAGGTGAGAATATAGCAAGAGAGAGGTGAGAATATAGCAAGAGAGAGGTGAGAATATAGCAAGAGAGAGGTGAGAATATAGCAAGAGAGAGGTGAGAATATAGCAAGAGAGAGGTGAGAATATAGCAAGAGAGAGGTGAGAATATAGCAACAGGGCCAGGATCTAGTCCCGACTTGTCGAGGTTTTTTTCTTGGTAAATGGATGGATTTGTTTTGTACAGCTTTAACATTCACTGGCAATGGTAAGCTCTACACTGCTCATTCTTGTTAAGGTAAAATGGGAGAGGTAACGTTTATTTCTGTTCACGTGAGTCATAACCATACATTTTTTTTATCACCAGCCTCGCTACTGAAATGAAAATACTGTAAATACAGAGGATTTACCTGTTCGGTTATGCACATATACACATACCTATACCTACAGGTTACCTTTTGTCCGACCATGTCGTACCACTTCCTTTTTTGCACAGGTTGTAATGAAGACCACGCAGCAAAGCGACAGAAGGTTGACAATGACTGCAAAGCTGATGGCGACACTGTCAAGACAAATACTGAAGACTTTGTCAGTTCACACAAGACGGTGCCGGTGGAGAAGCATCCTGACTACTTCGAGGTGTTACCAAATGGTTGGATTTCGGTATGATGACTCTACTGATACCTACTGCTACCTGCACCACCGATAATGTCTATCACTGATACTGCTACCTGCACCACCATCTTGCCGATAATATCTATCTCTACTGATACTGCTACCTGCACCACCATCTTGCCGATAATATCTATCTCTACTGATACTGCTACCTGCACCACCATCTTGCCGATAATATCTATCTCTACTGATACTGCTACCTGCACCACCATCTTGCCGATAATATCTATCTCTACTGATACTGCTACCTGCACCACCATCTTGCCAATAATATCTATCTCTACTGATACTGCTACCTGCACCACCATCTTGCCGATAATATCTATCTCTACTGATACTGCTACCTGCACCACCATCTTGCCAATAATATCTATCTCTACTGATACTGCTACCTGCACCACCATCTTGCCGATAATATCTATCTCTACTGATACTGCTACCTGCACCACCATCTTGCCGATAATATCTATCTCTACTGATACTGCTACCTGCACCACCATCTTGCCGATAATATCTATCTCTACTGATACTGCTTCCTGCACCACCATCTTGCCGATAATATCTATCTATCGTTTCCATGGTAGCCATTGTGTTTCTGTATCCTCGCTCCTTGATTGTGTTTGTTTATGGAACAAGTGAGTGTTGCTTTGGACAGTTGTATGGGTTTGTTTATAAGCATTGCCCGCCACGTGAAACCACATTTCACTTTCGTTACTTCTGTTCGAGATGGCCACTAATGGTGGTGCACGTAGCAGCTGAGGTTAAGGTAGAAGGGGGAGGTGAAGGGAGTGAAGAAGGGGGAGGTGAAGGGAGTGAAGAAGGGGGAGGTGAAGGCAGTGAAGAAGGGGGAGGTGAAGGGAGTGAAGAAGGGGGAGGTGAAGGGGGAGGTGAAGGCAGTGAAGAAGGGGGAGGTGAAGGCAGTGAAGAAGGGGGAGGTGAAGCGAGTGAACATGGGGGAGGTTTATTTATGTTCGCCTATATGAAAACAAAAGTTCGTAAAGTAAGCAAATATCCATTAAAATTACTTTTGGTTACTTCACAGTTTTGAAATTACCAAACGTCAGCAAGCGACTCATATTTTGTAGGAGGGGGAAACTGTAGGAATCATCGAGTGCAATGTCAGTGCAGTGATGTGTTTTAGATGCAGACCACCCACAGTAATGGCGGGCGGTCGTGGTCGTGGGCCAATCCTGACTACCTGGAAGAGGATGAGGAGCAGCTGCAACGTCAGCAATTCTCCAATGTAGTCCCCAACAACGGTAAGTTCCACTAGGTACCTACATTGATTAAAGCTGGCATCATACCATGCGAAATTGGTGCGCTTACAATGACAACTCAAGTATGGCTACTGCCATCCCTCCCCACTAATAATATTTGCTGGGCATACCCACTCACCAGAACGTACCTGTTTATTTAGGGTAAATCTACGATTTTTGCGGATTTTCTAACCATGTTTACCGTTTTCGATTTCGTGGGTGGATCGGAGCCTTAGTCAGTTGTTTTAAGAACAGTAAGTAGCAAAGCTTAATTCAAATGACTCCTGGTGCATCACAGTGTTTGAATTACTAAACATCAACAAAAGACTTGACGATTTAAGCTGCCCGTCCACTGCCGGCACCGAACGAATCGAAGCTTCTGAATCATCGGAAGCGCCGGCACCGTCGGCACCACCGGCAGCGTCCGCAGCGGCCGGAGAATAGTGAGATATAATGTATGCCTCTGTCTTGCCGGGATGGAGCTATCTCGACTGGAGTGAGATAGATGCTGTTCAGGGAGGAATTTGGTTCCGGCTACAGTGGGCAACACTCGGCAGCAATAAAATAACCCAAGATAGAATACGTATCAACACAACAGGTGTTTTCATAAGCTCAGTATGGGGGATGACTGCAAGTTCGTGTATTCATATACTAAGTTTCAACTTGCAATTTGCGAAAACAAATGTGGTACCGGGCATCTATCTCACTATTCTCCGGCCAACACCGCGGACGCTTCCGACGCTGCCGACCATTCCGACAATTAGGAAACTTCCGGCGGTGCCGGTGGTGCCGTCCGGCCAGTGAACGGGCAGCTTTATTTCAATGACTTTGTTGACGTTTGCTTATTCAAATACTGTGAAGGAAACAAAAGTATTTTCTGTGAATTTTGGCTTAATTAATGTTCTTAAATGAATTTACTGAGGATCAACATGCACGGCAGTGCATGCAGCTAAGTTAAAAAAAAAAAAAAAAACAGCGCGACAAAGCCTCGAGCACTGCCAGCATGTTATACAGGAACCAGAGTTGTGCACTTTTCATGCCTCTTTACAGTAGGCACGGGGGCGTGGCTCGATGAGTGGGTACCCTTTTCCTGTAGTATGGTCCCACGGTACCATCCCATGGACACACAGAAAAATTGCAAACCCGAAGTACCATCAGTATTACAGGTTCAGGTTCGATTCAAAGTTCCCATATTAACTTCTGGCAGATATTTACAAAACAAACACTACCTCTTGCTCCTCGTCCTAACAATAAATACCTACCTACCTACCTACAGTGTTGTGAAATGTGTATATGTCTCCTTGTTCCTGTCAGGTACGATTACGTACTATTTTCAGGTATCAGGTACGAGTAGGTACTATGTTTTCAGGGATGGGAATGTAATTTGTGTAGATTGGTCAGGCAACTTATTTTCAGGGACAAGTAGGTACATTTGAGGTATCGGGTAATAATTTGTGTAGATTTGACAGGGAACTAGTTTTCAGGTACTGGTAGGTACTTTCCAGGTATGGCAAGAAAATTTTTGTCCATTCGACAGCCAATTGATGTTATACCTACTGGAAGAAACTATTTTACCACCCTACAAAAATTATATGATATCCGATCAAAAAACAACCAAGTTAATATATAAAATAAGTGATATCACATATTACAGGGCCAAGTTCTTGGCGCGAATCACAAGGATGTTGGTGACATATTTTGTCATGAAAATGCCTGCTCTGCAGGATACCTACCTGCTTTTCAATACCTCCGGACCTCCAACCTTAAAGTATGTGTTTAAGACCGGCTGTGAGGCTTACGTGATTTGCGCCATGGACTTGGCCCTGTAATAAGTGATATCACTTATTTTGGGGGCCGAGTGATAGCGGGAATGTGGAGAACTTGGCCAACAATTTTGATATCAAACCCTTTTATGGGCTGTTGAATTAGGCTAATTTTTGGAGGGTTATAAACTTGGCAGTTTTTTTTTACACGGAGTGTTTTTGGTCGGATTGTATTTTCAGTAAGGAAGTTAGTTTCTATGGTAACATGAGTTGAACATAAATAAACATTTCCTCTCCCATATCACCTTAATGGGGTACGTTAAGTTTGTTTGTGTGGCTAGGTACCGCCCTGCCACAAGCTCGCGTGGTCACAGCGAAGGAGAATGACGAGACTCGCCGGCTGACAGCTGAACAGCTGAGGGAATACTGCAGCAAGTTGGTCCAGTTCAAGGAAAATAAAGTCCTCAACAAGTTCCCAACTTGGTAATCTTCCTTTCTATGTTTTACTCTATGAATACGCAGTGTTGTTTGTTGACGGTTTCTATTGAATATGAAGAAAGTCATAGTATATTTCAAACAAGCAGTACGACACGGTCGGACAAAAATTTACCTGCTTATTTGCGTGATTCCTAGAAATAAACCCTTGGTTAAATGATTGGGGACGGAAAAACTTTTTGACGAAAGGAATGGCTCCAGAATGTTCCCCCGAGTATTTAGAGACCCCACACGACGTAGGTACTTCGGCAGCCACCCAAAACTACCCCCTAAAACGAGGTGAGGTGGTTTGGGAAGCTCGGAAAAACTTTTTGACAAAATAAATTGCCTCAGAATGTTTCCCCGAGCATTTTGATACCCCATACAACGTACTTTGGAAAGTAACCAAAACTCCCCCCCCCCCCCCTCCTTGTTAAATGTACTAGTTCTAAATGATACTGGTACGTGCATGGTCATTGGCTGCTGTTCGTTCTCGAAAAAATATGACTGAATGACACACTGTGTTTAGCTTTTACTGGAGAACGAATATTATCAAATGATAAAAATTGCGATGCAAATACCGGTATTGATCGAGATATTGTACATTCAACCATGATATGTCGACTGATACCGGTCTTCCGACCACCATCTTGTCGCTCTTACCGATGGATACTATTGAAAGTTACTCTATGGGTTCCACTGTAATCGGTGTGTTTCTCTGGGGCATGCTGTCGTCGTACCTTAAATGGTGTTTTGTTTGTTGATAAGTGCGTGTTGCAATGATTTTTTTTTTTTTTTTTTTTTTTTTTTTTGTAGTTAATGGGCTGTACCTGGTAGGGCTATATCGCCTTTTGGCTTACAGTTCAGGGACAGAACTACCCGAAGTACACAGAATCATACAGTCTGACGTCCCGTGGTTTTTGAACTAAAAATAGTCGAAAATTGTTGGATGTTGTGTCGTCGATGTTGAGATGTAAAGGCACGGCAGCTGCAGAGATGATATCCACTGCAGGTAGGTGAAGGCGGGCGTTCTATCAGATATCCAGAACACATGGGTAAGTCTGACCCCTGTTAACACGACGGAGTCTCTCCTGCCCCGAGGGTCAGGGAACGAACAATTGCATGGGATTGTGGTATGGGTTTGTATTCACATTGCCAGTAGGTACAAGGCACCACCGGTCACTTAAGTTACTTCAAGACGTAATGGTGGTACATGTACCAGTATCATTTAAAACCCGTAATTGACTGAAAACAATCAAAAAATGAGCAGCGATTACTAGTGACACGACTTATCGATAGATTTGTATCTGCAGCATTAAACTCAGATATTTTGTTCAAAGGTCTTTTAGACAAAAGAAAAGTGGCTGTTAGTGAATGGAACCAGTGGTCTCCAGTTGATAGTCCAGTGCCCTGACCACTTGTGGCTGGATTTATCTTCTCTAGCTCGGTGTGGCTGGAGTTCTCTTCTCTAGCTCGGTGTCCTTTGACTGAATTTCGATGCACTGAGCACTGGACTCCTAATGATTAATAATTCCGCTGTGACAAATTCCTCTAAAGCGATTTTTGTCGTCACTTATATTGAGGCAAATTTTCTAGATATGACGTCATGGCTTGTGTGTGTACAAGGCGATACTCCAATATTGGCAGCTATCGAGTCATATGGACACAATATTTATACCTATGTGTTTAGGAAGAGTTTTTTCTATATTTACATACGGGTGTGGCGAAAACACAGTTGTGAAATATGTGGCAGCAAATGATTTTTCTTCCCGTTATTTGGGGAAACTATTTATGTGTTCCGAACTAGAATGTCTTTTTAACGTCAGAAATTATAACTGGCCATCAAGTTACTTTTTGACACATTTTTTATTGACAAAAATCACTCGGTCGTAAAATCACAACATAGCCAGTTACTTTCTTAAGTTAAAAAGACATATTATATTTCAGAACATTGCAGTATTCAACCTAAGCAAACAAGGTTGTGTGGCCGCACAATATAATTATTACACTTTACGTGTTATGAAAATAACCAAAACGTCAGGTGAAGAAGTGTAAGTAGCTAAAGAAAACGAAGTGCTGCTGGTCGGATCGTTAGGCTAATGTTGAGTTAACTGAATTGAACATCGACGCCTTTTATGCAATGGCATGGCATCTGCAGCTCATCGCTTCGCTTACTTAACAGTACTGAAGCCTGGCTGTCTCGGGGCAGCCTTGTGCTGAGCATGTTTCCTTGATCTAGTCTTTGTACAGTCAGTTAACAATTGCGGTAAGCTTAAATATGTAAATGTTTGAAATATAATATAAGCCGCCCTAAATATTCCACGCATATGTTTAGCTTATGGCAAGGTTTAGAGGAAGGTTTGCCTCTTCCTATAAGCTAAACATATGCTTGCAATATTAAACAATTTATCTTATCGTTAAGTAGGTCTGGTGATGGCCACCCTTAGATATACATATTTAGATAGTGAGGGAGAAGTTCCTAAGTTTCTGTTGGTGAGGATGACGGGGCAAAAAAAAATATGGCGGGTAGGTACACCCACAGAGACCGTTTTTGGCAAATACATGTGGGGTCGCAAGACCTTTCTAACTGAGATACAGGGCCTGAACCCGTCAACTTGACAAATCGTTTTTTGCCCTTTACTCGCTAACAACATACAATAGCGAAAAAATAAGTGCAGTTTTGTTACCATTTTTAAGGATGCCGCATCGAATGGTGGCATCAGTTTTTCAAAATGGCGGATTCAAGATGGCGGCTATCATTTTTTTCTCCGATCTCAATGAAAATTGGTGGTTAGGGGTTTTCAAGCATGCTGAAAATGTATCTGAAAAAAGTTTTTGAAAATTCGAAAACTTTTGTTTTTGTGCCACTCTTATAATTTCATGAAACTCGCCACCATTTTGAAACGCATGCAAGTTTTTGAAAACTTTTTACAGATTTTCAATAAGTAGATATATCAGTTACTAGACTGTAAATTTCATGAAAATTGAATGAGTTTCATGAAATTATAGGACTGGCACAAATACAAAAGTTCTCGAATTTTCAAAAACTTTTTTCAGATTCATTTTCAGCATGCTTGAAAACCCCTAACCACCAATTTTCATTGAGATCGGAGAAAAAATAATAGGCGCCATCTTGAAAAACTGATGCCACCATTCGATGCGACATCCTTAAAAATGGTACCAAAACTGCACTTATTTTTTCGCTATTGTATGTTGTTAGCGAGTAAAGGGCAAAAAACGATTTGTCAAATTGACTGGTTGCGGCCCTGTATCTCAGTTAGGAAGGACCTGCGACCCCACATGTATAAGCCAAAAATGGTCTTTGTGGGTGGACGTAAACGCCATATTTTTTTTGTCCCGTCATCCGGAAACACCCTGTATAAGAGCAAAAAATGTCCAGTCGAGATATCCATTTTCAACTGTCTCCCAGGAAAAGTGCCTTAGAAAAAAAGGTTAAAAATAAACCGTTTTGAGTAAGTTATCAGTCCTGAATGTTAATACGTGATAGTTTTCATTGCAGGCTTGCTAGGAGGAAGTTTGAGAAGAAGCGTCGCGCTGAGCAGAAGCCATCTCTGCCAGAGGGAAGTGCACTGATCATGTGTCCTGTCCGCAAGTCGGGCGATCAGGGTGCCAACAGGGGACCTACCGAATGGATTATGAACCCTACTGGAAAAAGCAGCGTGTGTATTCTGCATGAGTACGCTCAGAGAGTGTTCAAGAAAAGCCCTGTCTACGCTTTGAAGACACTAAGTATGACATTAGTAGAGTCGTGGGGACCTACAGTTTTATGTGGGTTCTGAACCACCATATCCTCGATGTACATTTCACTTGACATGCTGAACATATCAGAGGTGAATGCCGATCAGAATAAAGGGTCCGACAACAGTCGCACTAAACTTTCTCGCCCCATGTGATTTTTTTTTTTTTTTTTTTTTTTTTTGGTGGTGGAAGTGGAAGTTCCTTTTTAAAATTGAGGTACTATTGGTTAGAGTGAAATTTTTTGGAATTTTTGATTTTGACAATTTTTTTTGACATATTTGCTGAGTTATTTCAGTTTGACGATTGAAAGTATTGATTGGTTATTGGTTGCTGCCCGGCGGATCTGATCCCTTTTCTCAGAAAATAAAGGGTCCGACAACAGTCGCACTAAACTTTCTCGCCACATGTGATTTTTTTTTTTTTTGGATTTCTTTGAGATTTTTTTGCGGGCGTAATTTTTAAGCAATCCAAAATCGGTTGAAAATGACCCAAGAGCATCTATCTGAGATCACTCCCACCAAGTTTCATGGCTGTCATTCTATTACTGTAGTCCCAAATGCGTTCCGACCATTCAAAAACGTGGTTTCTCATTCTCAACTCATTTTCGACTCTTTTTTGACTACAACGGCCGTAATTTTGAAGATAACAAAATTCTGTTCGACAAATGTTTAAGTTACATAGTTCTACACAAATTTACCAAATTTCATGACAATCGGTCAATAAATGTGAATGGCGCCGAAACGATCGAACTTTGGTCCAGAACGGCCGTAATTTTCAACCAATTCAATTTTAGTTGAAAATGACCTCGAAGCATCTATTTGTCAACACACTTACCAATTTTCAGTGTTATAGATTGAAAAGTGTACCGTCGGCGCTTGTCTAAGTAACCAAAAACACGATTTTTGAATTATTTTGGCGGTTTTTTGACAATAGCGGCCGCAATTTTTGACCAATCAAAAAATCCTTGAAAATGCCCCTCGGCAGTAATTTTAGACAGGTCCATACCAAATTTTATCAAAATTGGATGAACGGTATAGGCGCTAGAGCACTGCACGGACTGACGGACTGATGGACTGACGGACTGACGGACGGACTGACGGACGGACAGACTTTTTCCAGAAACCACTTTTTTGGACTCAGGGGACCCCCAGGATCATGGGAAACCCAAAATCTCAATTTCGAAATTTTGCACGAAAACAATACTTTCTCGCCATATATGGCTAGCGAGAAAGTAAAAACTTTGGTAGGATCGGGATGGAACCTTAGTGACCCGGCTCTCACTGCTCCACGACAGAAAACCATCTAGCTAGACCACTCGGCTGTCGAGTCTGTTGACGGACTAGGCATAGTCATTTCTTGAAAATGATATGAATACATAATGGTGACCATACAATCGTGTATGTTTACTTCCTACGACCATTTGTTGAGGACACTGTAGGATATTTAAATGTTCTGTAATATAAAAAATATGACATTGTATTTCATCAAATTGGATTGCCGCACCCTGTAAATTCCCAACAATTTCCTCAAAAAAATGGCCGGAAGAACATAAAAAAAATCAGAAAATGTGTTTTCCGTATTCATGTAATGTTTGCGAGAAATTTAATAAAAATTTAGTTTTTCCAGAAAATGCTGTGAACCCTTATTCAGTTACAATATCTTTAAACGGAGTGACGTACGGAAAAGGGCGGGGGAGCAGTAGGGAACTGGCCAAAATGGATGCGGCCAAGAAAGCGTTGGAGATGCTCATTCCAGGGATGAACGAGAAGCTGGCAGAAAATTCCAAAATAACGGGGAGAGTCGAGGAGAGCAAGCAGAACACGGAGCATTCGGTGAGTGAAATATCCCTGGAATGAAGGGGAAGATGGAAGAAGATACTAGAATGATGAGGAGAGCTGGGAAGAACAACATGGCACGGAACTGTTAGTGTTAGAATATCCCGGGGTTGAAGGAGCAGATAGAAAAGCTAAAAAATTCCTTTCGGTAGCCCCGAAAGGCGTACGTAGATTTCGAAGATTACACCCATCCACTAAAAGCAGTCTAAATCATTTAGAAAGACGGTTAAGAAGATTTTCAGTTGACTCAAATGCATTCTCTACAATAACAACGGAGGAATTGAGTTTTGAAATTTCACCCCCCCCCCCCCCCCCTTACAAGAAAATGAAAGTGATTTTACAAAAAACTTTTTCAGACAAAAGTTGTATATATTATTAATAGGAACTTATAGCAAAAAGAATAAACTCGATATCTCAAATAAGTGAGTTATGACGTTTTGAAAATTCAACCCCCCACCCCCTGTCTAAACGGTGCGTCGGACAAAAAACTTTTTCAGACAAAAGTTGTAGATAATATTAAGGGAAATTGACTACAAAATGAATGAACTCGATAGCGCCCCTAGGACACAAGTTATGAATTTTTTTGTGCGCCAACCCCTGTTTTTTCACCCTTATTCCACCATAAAGGGTGGGATCAAAAAACTTCACAAAGAAAAGTAATAAGTAGTACTGTAACACGACCCTCAGAGAAAACCACGTTTCATTAGTTGCAATATTAAGGGAGTTATGGCCAAAAAACCAGATTTCGAAAAAGTCCCCCCATTTCCCTCCTTTAGTCCGATTTCCCCCATTAACGAACGCGACCGAGATTTTAGTCCCTGATATTTTATTAAATATTCAAAACCTATTATTTTTCAAAAATTATTATTTTTTGGGCCAAAATGTTAACTTTCTCTAAAAAATATTTTGCCATACACTGGACAATAGTTTTAGGCACCTACTCACCGAATTTCAAACATATCCGTCAAATTGTGAAGTGTCGTTTGACGCGCAAAATACATGTTTTGATATTCAAGTAAATCAAAATCTATTGAAATTGACCTTGAAGCAAAGCATCTATCTGAGACCACTTTCACCAATTTTCAAGGAAATCTGTCATTAGAGTTGTTGCAAATCCGTCTTAACCAATCAAAAACGTGATTCCCATTTTCGGGATTCCCATTTTCGGAACATTTTTCTACGATAATGCCAATATTGGCTATAATTACTATTTTGGATAAATTTTTAGTTCGGTAAAACTTCAAAATAGGTTAAAGTACACATTCCTACCAATTTTTATTGAAATCGATTGAGCAGTGCCACCGGAGTGACGACCAACACGTTTTGGCACAAATTGGGCCAAGTGATTGGCCCACCTCCAAATGGTTGCAAATGACCTAAAAGCATCTATTCAAAAACACTTCCGCAAATTTTCAAGGTTCCAACTTGATATACATAGCCTCCAGTCTTTCCTAACTGTCAAAAAACACGATTTTTTTTGCAGGCACAATTTTTGAGGTATCAAAATTTATAAAAAAACTTGTCCAGATATTTACATTAGGTACCTACATACCGAATTTGAGAAAAATCGGATGAACGGTGTGACGTCCAGTCGCGCGACAGAGTGACGTAGGTGAAACCCAATATCTCAAAATTGAAATTTTGCACGAAGACATAACTTTCTCAGCCCGTGTATTACATACGGGCGAGAAAGTAAAAACGTTGGTTCTATTTAAGAGCAAATAATCTCTAGTATTGTTTCTTTCAGTTCTTCGATGACATAAAAATAGAGGATCCGCGAGTGGTCGAATTCAGCATGAAAACAGCGGAACCCCTCCCATACGCCATTCTACTGAGCTGTCTGCAAAGGAACTTTGGGCAGAGTAAGGGGAACATCGCGTGCCGAATGAAACCAGTCAATTATTCCAAGAATGAGTTCACCATGAGTGTGGGGAGCCACTCCGCAACTGTCATGTGTCTGAACAAGCGCGACGGCAAACAGAAGGCTTCACAAGCCTTACTACAGGTAGATAAGCCCTGCTGCAGGTAGACAAATGCAAGCCCTTCTACAGGTAGCAAACACAAGCCCTGCTACAGGTAGCAAACACAAGCCCTGCTACAGGTAGGCAATCGTTCCAAAATGCCAAAATGTGGAGTCTGTTTAGTTTTGCAAACACTGAGAAGTAACTAGTGATGGGGGATTTTCCAGATTTTTTTTTTTTTTTTTTTTTTTTTTCGGAAAATTTCCGGAAATTTTCGGAAAAAGTGGAAATTGTTGGAAATTTTGTGTTGGTTGACTGTATAACGCCTATCAGGCTTAGCTACTGTTGGATTATGTGATGCCGCAGTAGTTGCCAACCCCTTAATCTCTGATAAGTATCATACGCGTCTAAGAAGCCACCAAAAAGTGTGAAAGCTCAAAACTGGAGCTCTGGAGTCTTTAAGGGTGCGACCCACCATGCCCAGTTAAAATTAAACTGGAGATTTTGTCCTATGTTTACCATGTTAACCATGTTAAATTTAACTTAAAAGTTAAATTTAACATGGTAAATCTCCAGTTTAATTTTAACTGGAAGGGTGCGTCCCACCATACTCGGTTAACGGTTAATCTCCAGTTAAATTCGGTTTTTACCGTGCAATAATTGAAATTTAACTGGAGATTAACCGTTAACCGAATATGGTGGGACGCACCCTTAGTGTATTAATAATTAGTTCAGAATGCTATTGTGAAGATAGCTAAAGTAACGGTTTAAGATTTCTGTGAACGGTAGTTGATTTCCAGGTATATTAATAAACGAGTGGTATAGCCACTTTATGTTCTTAAATGAATTGACAAGGTAAGTAAGTTGTTTTTAGTACAATAAGGAGGTTCCTTTCGATGATAAAATGTGAAAAAGTGATCTCGTAAACATTAGTCGACCCATTTCATCTTAAAAGATGTGGATTAGAGCTGTTGGTGTACAGAGGTGACGGAAGGTGGCACCCACTTCGCTAGACTTTTCAAGTCAACACAACATGTTTACCGAACACTTGCCAGCTCAGTGAAAATAACTCGCCAGCCAATGGCAAGAGACCATTTGGAAATACTGTCGGGTCAGCAGGCAAAAATTTATTTTTGTTCCCTGAACCAAAACAAATCATTTTGTCTCATGTTATCATAGAATCCTTATTCTTTATTGAAATACTAGCATTGAAAATCTTTACCCAATTCTTTTAAGAACATAAATAAACAAAAATTTTCAATCAGCGGATTTTTGTTGATATTTCATAATCCAAACTCTGTGAAGTAGGTAACCAAAAGCCAGTTTTTTTGTATTTTTTAATCCTTATTGTTCTAAAAAGACTTCACCAATGATGTACAATGTTTTTATTTCAATAAGGAGTCTAGTTTCTAAGGTAACATGAGCAAAATAGCTTTGTTTTCGTTTAAACAGGTGAACATGCATAAACATAAACATGTCTTCTTGGACCTGTTACCGTTACGTCACCGTTACCAATTTTTTCAGATCCTTCACCCTCAAATTCAGTATTGGGGCTCTCTGCTTCGCCTGTATCGAAATTCCATCATCAAATCTTTCAAAGAGAAGAAGGTGGAAGAGAAGAAAATCACAGCGCTGCTGAACAGGGGGGAGGTTACTCTTATGCCCAACGACGCCACAATCAACAAAGTCATGGCCGCATTTTCGAATCTGAGATCTGTCAAGGTCTGTATAGCCACGATGTCTCGATACATACTGGTGCGTGCTCCACCATTACCAGCCATCTTCCAGTAACGCAAGTGAAAGGTGGTGCCACGTTCTGGCCAATGCTAAAAGACAAAGCCATACAACAATCCAAAGCTACACTCACTTGTTCAATAAATAAACACCGTTTATGGGCGACCACACCACCGCCTTTATTTATTTTCCGACAGTTTATTGAGAAACCTGTTGGAGATTGAGGTGTTCTGAAATATATTAAGTCTTTTTACTTTCTCGCTAGCCAGAATGGCGAGAAAGTATTGTTTTCGTGAAAAATTTCGAAATTGATATTTTGGGTTTCCCATGATCCTGGGGGTCCCCTGAGTCCAAAAAAGTGGTTTCTGGAAAAAGTCTGTCCGTCCATCAGTCCGTCAGTCAGTCCGTCCGTCCACTGCTCTATAACCTATACCGTTCATCCGATTTTGATGAAATTTGGAAGGACCTGTCTAAAATCACGGCTCTGACACATTTTTAAGGAATTTTTTATTGCTAAAAAACTGCGGCCGCTATTGCCAAAAAACCACCAAAATAATTAAAAAATCGTGTTTTTGGTTAATCGGACAAGTGCCGACAGTACACTTTTCAATCTAGAGCATTGAAAATTGGTAAGTGTGTTGAAAAATAAATGCTTTGCAGCGAAAATGCTTTGCAGCGAAAATTGAATCACTTAAAAATTACGGCCGTTTTGGACCAAAGTTCGATCCTTTCGGCGCCATTCACATTTAAAGAGCGATTCTCATGAAATTTTGTACAATTGTGTAAAACTACGCAACTTAAACATTTGTCGAACAGAATTTTGTTACCTTGAAAATTACGGCCGTTTTTGTCAAAAAAGTGTTGAAAATGAGTTCAAAATGAGAAACCACGTTTTTGAATGGTCGGGACGCATTTGGGCTACAGTAATAGAATGACAGCAATGAAATTTGATATGAGTGATCTCAGATAGATGCTCGTGGGTCATGTTCAACCGATTTTGGATTGCTTAAAAATTACGCCCGAAAAAAAAATAAAAAAAAAATCATTTGGGGCGAGAAAGTTAAGTGCGACTGTTGTCGGACCCTTTATTAACTTTAGAACAGAAGTGGCTGCTTTGTGATACGATCGAGTAATTTTTGACCAATATTTTAGTGACCGAAATCACACGATCGTAAAATCATAACATAGCCAGTTAATTTGTGAGGACAGCAGGACACATTTTTCAGTACGTATAATATCCAACAGTGCCCTCAAAAAGGGTCGGAAAAGACGTAATCAAAGAGCAGACGGACATTCCTTCTTGAAATGCAGCGATACCATAGAGCCATTGACTATAGAGTATAGAGAAGCACAGCAGTTGCCATAGAAACCATAGAGGGAACTATCGATATTACCGATCGATAATTGCGACAAGATGGTGGTGCACGTACTGGTATCTCTATCGATATTCGTTAACTATGCCTACAGTAGTAGTAGAGGGGTGGAGGGGACAAGCCCAGTATTTCAGCTGGCAACAATAAGTACCAAATACCAGTTCCCCAGCTATAGTGTTCGTGTACGACGGGAACCTACAGTTTTAGGTGTGATCCAAACCACCACAGCCTCGGTGTAGGTACATTTCACTTGAAATGCTGAACATGTCAAAGGTGAATGCTTGTTATGACCCGGCTCTCCTCCGTTTTGACCAGATTTTTTTTATTATTTGTTTATATTTTTCAGAAAGAAGTTGAGCCAATAGGAATATTCGTCCCGCCTGAGGATGAGAAGATGCCAACAAATTCAACGTCAGTTCTAAACAGCCTGGAGTTGTAAAGTTCTTTTCAACGATAATTTTAATTTTTTCCGTAATTATTTTTATGATTTTAATTATAATTTTATCAAAAAGATATTGAATTCGTTTGGGCCATAATAAGGCAAAATTTTCAGCCCATGACAATAGTGAGCAACTCAGTCCTGGCGTTGCTTTCTTAGAACACATTTGTGAAATTTGAAAGTTGGAAATTGATAACTGTACCGCCCGGATCGTCTCGACTAATCAAAAATACGAATTTTTGACAAAAAGTCAATAGTGGGCGTAATTTTTTTGAGTCATCAAAAATCTATTAAAAATCCTTCTCGAAATTGTTTTGAGCCACATAATAATAAAAACCTATGTTGAAAATTGAGCCAAATAGTGTGTTTGGTGAGACCTCCAGTCGCGCTACACACGGCATGTTTTGTTTTCAAGGACATGTGAAAAAAAGCTCAAAATTGAAACGTGACTTTCTCAACCCATGTTATTACCATGCGGGCTAAAAAGTAAAGAACTGTAATTTATTATAATCGTTTGTTAGTGATTTGCTTACGTTTTTTCGACCATTTTTTGAGGACACGTTCTGAAATGTAGTCCGCAATTAACTAGCTAGATTGCGATTTGACATTCGTATGATATATTGGCCTAACTTGTTGTTAGACAAAAATCACTCGATCGTTAATTTCTGAAGTTAAAAAGACATTGTACTTCAGAATATTTAAATATCCTACAGTTTCCTCAATAAATGGGTGGAAGAGCGGAAACAAATAGCAAGTGTGTATTCTGTCTTAATTTTAACAGTGTATGTCTAGATATGTAGTTGGATGTTGCCAATGTAGGTAACCAAGTATTACTTAGTCTTGTATTGCTGTAACAGCTGAAGGCTCAGCACTCGCATTAACATGACATCGGAGAGATGATGTTTACTTGTGTTCATCTTCTCTTCTACTCACTATGATAGAAACTGACCTTCTTATTGTAATAATCACATTCCTAAGTGTGTATTCTGTCTTAACTCTTAACAGTGTACGTCTAGATATGTAGTTGGATGTTGCCAATGTAGGTAACCAAATATTACTTAGTGTTGTATTGCTGTAACAACTGAAGGCTCCACTCGCATTAACATGACATCGAAAAGGTGATTTTTACTTCATCTTCTCTTCTACTCACTATGATAGAAACTAACCTTCTTATTGAAATAATCACATTCTACATCATTAGTCAGTTCTTATAAGAATAGTAACTTCTGATTACTTGACAGTGTTTAAAATATCAGACATCAACAGACTCCGGTCGGATTTAACCACACGGCCAGGCGATTGTCCCGAAAAGTATTTTTCGTCAGAGGGGGATTCTCAACACATTTTTTTTACTCTAAAAGTTTTTTGTACTTTGAAATTTTTCAGAAATTCATATCTCCGTTACGGTCAAGAATTTCGGGTTGGTATATCGGACTTTTTTGTTCACCTAGGCACTACCTACAACTTTTTCCTCAAACATTTTTCTGAAAACTGACTTTTTTGGCCTAACTTGCAGATAGTTAGCCAGGCGGTGGCCATCAAAAAGTGGGTTTTCGGAAAAATATATGAGGAAAACGTTTTAGGTAGTGCCTAGGTGAACAGAAAAGTCCATTATACCAACCCAAAAATCTTGACCGTAACGGAGATATGAATTTCTGAAAGTGAAAAGAACATAGAAATTTGTCGGGACTCAGCCATATTTTCGATGGTAAAAAATTTTTAGAGTAAAAAAAAAGTGTTCAGAATGCCCCAAAACGTTAAACGAAATTAAAATTTGAGAATCCCCCTTTGACTTAGAAAAAATCGCCTGGCCACCGTGTGGTTAAATCCAACCATTTTTGGTCATTCAATAAGAAAAGGTAAGCAGCGTTACCTATACTAACTTACGTGAAAAGAAATTGGTAGGTATAGGCATAGGCATTGACATTTCAGGTAAGCACGTCATATTGTTCATTCTTGTACTCTTTTTGGAAGCCTGGAATATACAGGAACATGGACATACGAGCGTTTTTACAATAACTATAGAATACCTTGTCTACTGTTCAATATAGCCTAGTTTTCGTGACCGTGGAATAAGGAATATGGCCTCAAATATTTAAGTAAGTAGGTGTTGGGAATTGGTCCCAGCAAATCTTTATCACCTACCTCATTGCATCAGTATGTACCCGGCATGATGAGAGTAAACACGTATACTCTTTTCCGTTCGGAGTGACGCTAAATCAACCGCGTTAGTGCTCACCTCCCTCTAATCTCCATCAAGTGATCTCAAGGATCAAACCTCATCATATACAGTCCACTCTACCGATTTACCCGAGACGACTTGACCTTTAGACTTAAACATTTACTAACTGGGTAAAATTCAACGGTCTACACGTCAGAGGTCAAAGGTAAGTTGCCCTCCCCCAGTAGGTATTAGCTAACATACCTACCACACACATTGATGAAAATACACGCACTGTGCCATTCACTGGCAGCAATGTAACGGCAATGTAACTGTGGACAGTAACACTCTGCCAGATTGGCGAGCAATATTATTTCGGTACTTCAGTAGCAAGTTTCGCAGTGGAGTGGTGTGTACCTATGTTTAGCTTGCAGGATGAGATGTTAGTTATAGGTGTTTCAGGCTTGGCAGAGGCGTCAGCCAGTCGTTTTCTCAGGTTTTGTATGACGCAGGTTGTGTTGTGAATAGCTCATTGCACTAGCTAAGGTGGGGTTCGGAAGGCGTGTACGGACCATACGGGGTTATCATTTCATATTGAACAATATACATATATTCTTAACAACACCATAGATAATTGCAATATAAAATAAATAACTTACATTAACATATTAGCACCCATCTCGACTCGGACTCTGGCTGCTGAGCTCCGCTTGCTCGAATGCCCCTGACTGCTCCTGACTGCCCCTCTTCAGACCTCAGCATTCGGTTTTGTCATACTTACCGACCTAAGGCCTGAAGAGTTGCTCTAATTGTCTGTCCGAGAGGTGCTGCTCCTAGCGGTGGAAATGTCTAACCTCTGCTTAAGTGACCTAGACTGATGACCTTACCAGGTCACTCAGGCTCAAGTTGACATACCACAGCCATGAAGTCAGCAGTCTGACACACTGAGTCAGGCAACATATTAATCATCCTTATTATTTCGTTACCTACCTAATCTGTACCTAACAGTTGGTATACCTACCTACATATTGTAGGTACTCAGGATCATAGCCGTATCCATGGGGGGGGGGGGGGTTAGGGGTTAACCCCCCCCCCCCCCCCCATGAACGGAAAATTAACATGGCAATGCCAACGTGAAGCAAAAAAGATATAGGCGAAACCCCCCCCCCATGACCACTTTCTGGATGCACCACCACCAACGAAAATAAATTTTACTTTCTCGCTAGCTATATTGGGAGTGAGTAGGTATTGTTTTCTTGCAAAATTTCGAAATTGTGATTTAGGTTTCCCATGATCCTGGCGGTCGAAAAAAGTAGTTTCTGGAAAAAGCCTGTCCGTCCGTTCCCTGGTCTAGAGCCTATACCATTCATCCG